>CALNHX010002160.1:0-190423 GCA_940337035.1 Agriotes lineatus
TCACGGAACTGTCGACTTGGTTCAAGGAGAGGCAAGGAAAACGTGTCAGCCGCTGCAGAATGTTGACCTTGCGTCATTTTTGAAAACTACAGATTGTTAGTTACCCGTCAGCATCCCATTGAGGTAGTAATAAATAATAGAGAATCGAGTAGGCATGCACTCACAAGGGGAATCTACACCACCAATGCCAAAATCAAAAAGGGCCGCTACAATGTAGTTATCGAAGAAATAATATTTAAAAAAACAGGTGGATAGAGTGAAGTGCTCGTATATTTTAAGACAGAGAAAGGTAGTATGGGAGAAAGTTATTAAAAACTAAAACATTTTCTAAATATAAAGTTAATACCATTTATCTCAAAGGCGATTTTTAGTGAACTAATTTCTTTAATACCCACGGTATAAAATACAATTTTCAGTAATAAGCCAATAAGTATCTCATTATTCATCGCACGATAGTAAACTATGTATATTTTCAAAAATTGGTGTAGGGTGTGCTAATTAATTTGGTTTTTCTTAATTTCTCTATTGGCAGGGAATGGTTTTTATTGCAATGTTAATTATTGTATTTTAATATATCCTTTCGATTACGACCTTAACACCGCGCTAAGGTTCTTAAATAGATAGTGTGTCTAAATAACTAATTTAAAATATGTCTAATTCTGTTAAACTACAATGGGAAAATCTTAGAGCTGTTCGACTTGCCGTTTCAACAAATTTAGATTTGACTGCCTTGCAACTTTGGTATTGCCTTATTTCAAATACAACACACATAACAAGACAGTTCCCTTGTGCTTAACTACAACTTTAATGCTACGAATCGATTAACTTGTTAAATCTCATCGCTATACTTATTCGCGTAAGTATAACATTATTAAGAACGAATCTGATCATACGAGTGATATAATTGTTTGTGTCAGCTGCTTGTATCTGTTAATATTCCAACGTAATACTGTAAGACAGTTAAGAAGTGAGCTTTATTCATGATTACCATATCCGTTATTATGTTACTTAGTGCATAAGCTATTAACTTTTAAGTCGTGTGATCCTTGTGAGAAATCTCAAGATAGCAATATATACAATTTACATATATACATATATATGTTGTCTATGTACATGGCATACTAAGAGTATCGCCCAGTGGCGTTACCTTAAACTATAAAAATACAAAGACTTGAATTAGACAGACACTTTTTGAATGCTTGAAGTTTACGCATATGGTTGGTCATGTAGTGATGTATGACTCGTTCACGTATGGTATCCTTAGATCTTCATGAAGTGTACGGTTAGATACGTACCACGGGACATCAACTATGGCACGCAGAGTTTTAGATTGAAATCTCCGTAGCACGTCTACATTTGAAGAACTCTAGCATCCCACAGTTCGATACCATACGACCATATAAGTTTGATGATTGTCTTATAAAGCAAAATCTTGTTTTCACATGAAAGGCGGGAGTGTCTGCCCATGAGCCAGTAAAGTTTTTTTGACTCTTAAGTCCATTTCTTTTCTTTTTTTACTGATGTATGTTTTCTATGTAAGTTTGCTATCCATGTGCATACCTAGATATCTCGTTTCCTTGGACTGTTGTATTTCAATGCCATTAATTGATATAGATGGGCATTGCTGTCTTCCCAGGGTAAACGTGACTTGGACGGATTTTGATTCGTTGACCTTTAAACGCCAGTTTATCAACCAATTACTAACAGAGCTTATATGATCTTGTGCATAATAGCTTGCTGTTTGTGGGTCTTGATGACAGGAGAGAATAGCGGTATCATCCGCAAAGGTTCCTACTACAGTGTTTTCAGATGTGGGTAAGTCGGCAGTATAAATCAGACAGAGAAGAGGTCCAAGAACAGTACCTTGCGGAACACCGGAGTTTATTGGCATAATATCTGACACTTCACAACCGGACTTTACTTGAAAGTAACGATCTGCAAGATAGGACTTAAGAAGAAGGAAATACTGGTGAGGAAAGGATTTTTTAACTTTGAATAGTGGCCCTTGATACCAGACTTTATCGAAGGCTTGTTGAGCATCTAAAAAGACTGCACAGCAATATTTCTTGTCTTCCATTGCTTTGTTTATTACGTCAACTAAGCAATGGCATTGTTGGATGGTAGAATGCTCATGCCTGAAACCGAACTGGTGATCTGGTAATAACTCTTCTAAAAATATATCGCCGTGTATTCTTTTGAGAATTAATTTTAGTTAGTATTCTATCTATTCTAACTATTGTTTATATACCTATGATTTTGCAGGCTTTCAGGGTCATTGTCATTACGTGAGATTTTTACATATTGTATGCCAGCAATGATTAACAAGTTATCTGCATACGGTAATTTTGTAACGTCTTCTATCATCATTCTCCAAAATTCAACATTATATAGGTACTTATACAGATTGCTTCTCATTATTGATAGCTAACGTTTAGTATTTTAACAAAAAGGATGAGGATTTACATGCATCCTTGCTTAAGATCTATTGCATATCTTAAAATATCTGATTTTTGTTTCTCCCCCGGGCATAATTTTCTTTATTTTTAGATACGCTAATCATATTTGACTCTTCTAATTTCCCTGTTATTCATAATTCTATATATGTGTTTTCTTTTTATTCTGTAAAAGACATTTTTCATATCAGTAAACCATATATTTCTGTGTTTATTGCCGTTCTTCTTATTTGCCTGCTCTAGTCCTGCGTGTTTCCATCCAGTATTCCAACTATTTTCTGAAATTCTGGTGTATATATTACTAACTGTACTACTGTGATAGGCAAGGTTTTTTGCCTGTAATTTTTATAGTCATTACCTTATCCTTCTCTTAGTCAAAATGAATGGTGTTTTAATTATGAAGGGTATATCAGGAGGCATAAATTAACGCAGGAATCATACATAATTAAGTGGTTCGTGAATGAATACAACTCTGAACCATTGAAGGACTTCGTATGCGATGCTATTAAGATACGACAGGTATTCCTAAGTGTGGAATTTACTGCAGTACTTGATTTCCATCTGCAAAGCCCAGTAGCCTTAGTGGTGTTTGTCTGCGAAGCCATCATGGGACGACAGGTATTCCTGAGTGTGGACTTCACTGCGGTACTTGGTTTACATCTGCATAGCCCAGCGGTACAGTTGGAAGTAACCTCTCCACAAGCAGGTGGACATATGTGGTGTTGGTATCGTGATCAAAAACATATTCTAAAATAGAACAAAATCAACAACCCTTTATCACATGCAAATAAACGAATACAAAAAGATGAGACTGATCTAAATAAATAAATTGTAATTGGTTGCTTCCTTCAATATTAAATATAATTGAAGTTATTTCAGAGTATAAGCCATGTTTTACGTACCATTATGCGAAAACATTATTTAACCAATTTTGTATTGCTTCAAATTGCAATTAATTAAATTACGTAATTAAGTATGTATATTCTACCGAACTAGTCAAATAAAATAAAGGTTCAACGATTGCACTAAAAGGCAGAATACCTGGTAGTTTATTTAAATTGGTACCTAATATTTATACATATATCTTTGGGTAGCTACAAAAATAAAAATTTTAAATTAATATTAAAAGTAATAAGAAAAATTTCTTATAAGTTTGAAATTAAAGATACAGTAACTTAAAAATCAGTTAAAAGCAAATGTATATGCCAAATAACGTAAAAAAATAGTGAGTATACAAGGTGTTTTGGTTTTTTCGTGCATTATTTTGTATATAGTAAATGTTATTTGATCAAAAAGTTGTACAAACATTTATTGATATAACAAAAATAACAAAAAAGGGGTGTAGAACTTTTAATGGGCATGAAAAACAAACACATAATACCAAATCCTCAAAATGACCTTCACCAACTTTCATGCATTTCTGGCAGTGCGCGACGATGACTTCTTCCACACGATTTGGCATTTAGACGTTATTCTTTAACGGGTCTAGGACAACTCGGCGCCGCCACTTCGGCGCCGCCATCTCGGCGCGGGGCCAGCTCGGCGCGGGGACAACTCGGCGCGGAGCCATCTCGGCGCGGAGCCATCTCGGCGCCAGCCAACTCGGCGCGAGGCCATCTCGGCGCCGAATTTAAATTCGCAAACTACAGTGTGCACTACGTAAGAAAATTATTATAAACAAATAATAAATAAAGTGATCGCCAAACAGCTGGCATCAAATGAAAAAAAATATTTAGAATTTCTTGGAAAATCAAACACTAACGACCAGAGGTAATTGCAAAGTGATTACAAATGGGCCAAACAAAAGTTGTCACATGACTTCCGTTATCAGTAAAATTTTACATTTTTTTAAAATAATTACGAAACACGCATTGAAATTTATTATGAAATAAAAAACTTGGTTAAAAATATTTGTTTTTCCATAGCAGTTTTTGTTAAAAGTAAAGTTCTTTGATATGGGACCTAAACATAAAAGAAAATGTGAGAGATCAAAGTTGGCCAGGGATTTTGAAATTTTGGTATAGGAGCCTAGATGTTGATTCCGAACAATTTTTTTTAATAACTTTTTGTCGTATTTTCTACATAAAAGGCACGCTACTCCACAGTAAAATAGGTTTTTTGAAAACTTCAAAGGCATACTTGATTTTTCAAAACTGAAATGCTGTTCGAAATTAGCTTTTAACCAAGCAAGGCTGACCCCAAAAAGTTCCTTGACCCAAAATATTATGATTTAACTCAACTTACCTATATACAAAGTTGCTTAGTCTTCAAAAATTATTAACTTTTTTAAATTTTTTCAAGTAAGTCGAAAAATCTGATAGATTTTATTAATTTTTTGGCCATGCGTTTGTACCAATAAACTACAGATTTTTGTGGAATAAACCTCAATTTCGAAAATTATAGGGTGTTTAAAAACGTTGTCATAATAAATTATCCATCCATATTTTTTTAATCTCCTGTATAATCACAACCAACGTTTTTTTGTGAATAGCTACTTCAGTTTAAAAGCTATTTCCTCTCTTACAAAATTTTAGTTCGGTAAACGGTTTAGCCACAAAAAATATTTTCTAAATTTCTACAAGCCTGAATCAGTAATTGTAACTTAACACTAGGTTTGTAGCGATTTAGAAAATATTTTTTTGTGGCTCAACCGTTCACCCTACTAAAATATTGTAAGAGAGGAAATAGCTTCTAAATTAAAGAAACTATTTAAAAAAAATTGTAGTGATTATGCAGGAGGTTGAAACATTTAAAAAAGTTAATCATTTTTAAAGCCCTCTAGTGGCTCAACTAAGCAACTTTGTATACAAGTAAGTTGAGTTAAGTAATCATATTTTGGGCAAAGAAACTTGTGATGTTTCATTGTACACGTATTTTCCAGACACACTATATACAGGGTGATTTTTAAGTTGATTCTTTCCGTTTACCAGGAAATAAAGCTAAAAAAATAAGATTTTTCTTTATTTACCACTTTTCCGAAATATGAAAATTAACGAAGGTGTTAGAGTTTTAAATTAAAAACTAAATTTTGGCGCAAAGGCGGCTGGACAATTTTATTCTTGTTTATCTCTGTTGTCAAGCAATGACCTATCAACTAGTTTTCCATTGGAATTTTCTTAATATTATTGATACAATAATGGCTCATGTTTATGAAAATAATGGATGAGTGAATATGCTTAATATTTATTGGGGGTGTCGTCAAAATGCCGCTGCCACATCGCTCTGATACGCGGAACGTGTGTGTAGAAGCGAATGCTGATAATTTTGAACATATCATTTAAGTTAGATTAAGTTTAGTTTAATTTTCGTTAAGTAATTTTAGTTCTTAATTTGAAACTTTAACACCTTGTTTGTACCTCCGTTAGTTTTGATATTTCGCAAAAGTGGTAAATGAAAAAAAGCTTACTTTTTTAAACTTTATATCCTGGTAAAAAACTTATCGTATTGACTAAAAAACAGTGGCGTACCAGATTTTTCTAAAATAAAGTAGCTTAGGTGGCCCCAATGCACGCCACTGGTGGAAATAAATTAAATTTATTTAGACGAAACAATGCCACTTTATGAAATACTATCATACACCAAGTTTCATTAGAATACCTCTAGGCGTTGTCCAAATTTTTGAAAAAGAAATAATTTTTTTTTAACTTCAACACCCTGTATCTTGTGAACGAAGCCGTTTTGGTTCCATGTTTGTATGAACTTTTTATCGTAGAATTGATCACGGAATCACCCCTTAAAGTTTGTCTACGTACTTAATTAACACCCTGTATATAGATTAGTTTTAGCTGACTGATCAATCTCAAGGCCAGAAAACTTTGTTTCGTAAAATGTGTCTCTATCTTAACTAGTAACTGCATGTTTCGTAATTATTTTTAAAAAATGTAAAATTTTACTGATAACGGAAGTCACGTGACAACTTTTGTTTGGCCCATTTTGCAACCACCTCTGGTCGTCAGTGTTTGATTTTCCAAGAAATTCTCAATCATTTTTTTTTCATTTGATGACAGCTTTTTGGCGATCACTTTATTTATAATTTTTTTATAATAATTTTCTTACGTAGTGCA
The DNA here is from genome assembly GCA_940337035.1 of Agriotes lineatus. Taxonomy (NCBI): domain Eukaryota; kingdom Metazoa; phylum Arthropoda; class Insecta; order Coleoptera; family Elateridae; genus Agriotes; species Agriotes lineatus. The sequence goes on from CALNHX010002160.1 coordinate 6,518, forward strand.
CAATGTAGCTTGCAAATTTGAATTCGGCGCCGAGATGGCCTCGCGCCGAGTTGGCTAGCGCCGAGATGACTCCGCGCCGAGTTGTCCCGGCGCCGAGCTGTCCCGGCGCCGAGCTGGCCCCGCGCCGAGATGGCGGCGCCGAAGTGGCGGCGCCGAGATGGCGGCGCCGAGTTGTCCGGCTTCGTTCTTTAACGTATTATAAGAATTTTCAGTGCGTTCTAATAATTCGTGTCGGGTGCCCAATGATGTTATGTACACACCGAATTCAGATAGCCCCAAATATAAAAATCCAAAAATGTAATAATAAACTTTATCTTTGCACATGGTCAGCGGACCACTGAAGTTTATTTAAAATTTTATCAATTTGCAAATAATTTTGTTTTAGAATTAGATTACATTTGATTTTTATTTTTTTAGGTGAGTGGAGTTCCATTTAATGAAGGTTGCGCACGTAAAGAGTCAATCTTTATTACCAAAACTAAATGAAGTCGAGGAATATATAATTACATCTAAATTGAATATCCTTGCTATAAGCGAAACTTGTTTATCTCCTGATATAGGTAATGAGCTCATTTTCATAGATAACTTTGAACTGGTTAGAAAGGATCGAGTTGGGCGTGGTGGCGGTGTATGTATTTACGTTTGCAACCAAAATTTAAGTTAATTCATACCAGTGACGTGATTGAGCAAATCTGGATAAAACTTTTAAATCTAAAAATTGTAATTGCTATTGCCTATAAACCTTCTCTTCTGAAATATAAGTTATTCTCTGATGAACTTGAACTATCTCTTGCCCTTAGTACTGTAATTACAGACAAAGTTATTTGCCTTGGTGACATGAACATTAATCTATTATCAGTGAATAATCCTAACACTGTTTATTTTAATTCCATGCTGGAAGCATTATATTTCTCACACATAATTAATGAACCGACAAGATATCACAATAATAATGGTTCCATACTGGATTTGATTCTAGTATCGAATACAGAAATGGTAACGGCTTCTGGAATTGGCAATGCACACATTCCTGATCATTAATCGGTATATTGTGAATTGACAGTTTCTAACCTTAAAACTAGTCACAGTTTTTAAAACGTCCAGAGATTTTAAACATTTTAATTTAGATATTTTTCACTAAGGTTTGAGGCAAGTACCCCTTATATTATCTACGATATGGCAGACGTAAATGATAAGATTAAATTCCTAAGTGATAACATACTCTCCCTTCTAAATGCGAATGTCCCGGTTAAAACTGTTAAAATAACCAGGAATAGAGCCCCGTGGATTACTGAGAACATCAAATTACTTATGTCACTTAGGAACAAAGCTAAACAAAAACCCAACTCACTGGGAGTATTATAAATTGTTGCGTAACTACACTACTACTGCCATTAAGAACGAAAAGAAAGCTTATTTCGAATTTACGCTGAGAAACAATAGTCCGAAAGCTATGTGGAGCGAGCTTAAATCCCTAGATATCGCGAAGACCAGGAATTGTGTTATTCCAGATGATCTCTTCAATCCCGATGCAATCAATGATTACTATATAAATGCCGCTCCTATTGTGAACAATGATGAAGTTGCGGAGCTGTGTCAATCATATTTAACAAATCAGCTTGTTGATAACATCACTAAGTTTAAATTTTCATTTTTTGTTACTGATTCAACCATTTTATCAATTATCAATAAATTAAAAAGTAATAGTTCTGATGCTGACGGAATCAGTTTACAAATTCTTAGATATTGTTCTCCAATTATAATACAATATATCACATACATAGTCAACTCATGTTTAGCTACTTGTAAATTTCCAAGTGAGTGGAAGAAAGCTATAGTAATTCCTGAGTCTAAAGTACCTAAACCTACTGACTATAAAGACTTAAGACCAATTAGCTTAGTTCCAACTTTACATAAAGTATTAGAAAAGGTTATTGATGCACAGCTGATAGGTTATCTGGAGCAATACAATATCTTACCTAGCAATCAGTCTGGCTTTCGTCCTAATCATAGCTCTACTACCGCGCTGGCTCATGTACTATACGATATTGTAACTACACATGATCAAGGTAAAGCGTCAATACTCGTCTTACTAGATTTTAGCAAAGTCTTCTACACCATTAACCATGAGCTTCTCTTTGCTATCTTAAATTATATACATCTTGCCAATGATTCAGTTGAATTACTACGCAGCTACTTGAGTGACAGGTGTCAATCTGTTAGGTTGTTTTGTGGCTCATCTGGGTCAAAAGAAGTAACTAGAGGAATACCTCAGGGCTCTATCCTTGGTCATCTCTTGTACGTGATATATACCTCCACATTTTATACGTATTTCATTCACTGTCAGCCTCATATGAACACTGATAACACTCAGCTGTATTATTCTTTCCATACAGATAATTTCCAACTTGCACTATCCCACATTAATCAAGATCTGATAAACACTTCAAATACATCTAAAGATCATTGCTTAAAAATTAATCCAACTAAATCCATTGTATTACTCTTCGGCAATCGTACTATCTTAAAGCTAATCGAAAACCGTGTAAAACTATATCTTGATGGTGTTAGTGGTGGTTAATGAATCACGAAACCTAGACCTTTTAATTGATAGCACCTTACGATTCAAATCACATGTAACTAACTGTTTAAAGAAAGCGTACATGAATCTCAAGCTAATTTACCTTCACAGGCACTATTTATCTACAAAAATCAAGTCAAGCCTTTGTGAAGCGTTAGTTCTATCACAATTTGTTTATTGCAGTCAAATTTATGGTCCTTCTTTGATCAAAGATAAGCAAATACAAATTCAAAGGGTCCAGAACTCTTGCATACGATTAATATTCGGAATAAGAAAATTTGAGCACGTATCACATAAACTGTTTGAACTCAATTGGTTAACTATGAGTAACAGAAGAAAGCCGTTGAGTGCCTGTTTTTATTTTAAGATCATCATCGATAAAAACCCTCATACTTATATCGCAAAATCTCGTTCAGAGATGATGTGCATAATATTAATATTCGTTATAAAGGTACTTTAACTCCACCCTTACATAAAACAGCTTTCTTCAAACGAAGTTACAGCTACCAAATTTCTAAATTCTGTAATGCGTTATCGCCGGACCTGAGGTTATTACCTATATCGAAATTTAAATATCGGTACAAAAATGTACTTTTAACAGTTTTTAACGTAATCTATAAAACATTTGTTATTAAGGCTGCTGTTTGTTGGATGGTATATCTACTCATCTGTATTTACTTTTACTATTTATTACTATTTCTGTTACTATTACTTGAACTCTAGTAATACTTGTTTAGTTCTGATACATTTTTTTTGTAAGTGTATTTTATTTCTCGAAGATGGTTGGTTGTTTATTATTTTCCCTCGCTTTGGAAGTTAGTGTTATTTTAAACTATTGAAACGTGAAAAAATTAACAGCATATATGACTGACATGGCCATCTGGGTCTGTAGTGAACTTTACCACCGCATAGAATTTATGTAGATTTCGAGTGTTGAATTTTGATTATTTTTTATTACTTTACAATTATGTCAAGCTTTCAGTGGAAGAGCGGTCTTTTATGCCGAACTGCGTCTTGGGGTTTCTGCAACTATTACACTTCAATTATTTCTGTAATTACTAGTTATGTACTTAATTTTAGCCGCAAGAAATAAAAACATTTATTATTATTATTATTATTATTATCTGGCGAGCGAAGTGGCTATTGAACGGGTCCACCACGGCCAATTCAATGCTAGTTGTAATGGATATTTAGCCAGTCTCTCACTAATCTTCTATAATCAGCTGGAGCGGTGGAGCACCATCCAACTGAAACAATCCATGTTGACGACGATTTTATAACAATAAGGGAGAGCCCACCAAAATCTATTAAAGCTCAACAAGATGGGGTGATTGATTTGTCAAAGATATACATACGTACAATGGTTATAAACTGGATGGTATTGCGAAAAAAAAAGACCGTACTAAGTTTTCTAATTTGGAAAGAAATTAGAAGAAAGAAAACTTGGTATTGTTCTTTCATGCGAAAATTGGACTCACAACATTTTCAGTGTTTGAAATTCAGCTGTAGGTTACTGCGTCGTGCTTCTTTGTATTCATTGATATGACGTTCGATTAATAAAAATTCGGACAAAAACGGCTGCGAGTTTCCAACTGCTTGTATTAGCTTCTAGTATAAACTATATAATCAGCTGTTGCCATTTGGTTTTAATAAGAAGAAATTAGAAATTTTGATTTTAAAACATATTATCAATTTATAACACATATTCTTCTGGAATTCGATTTAAAAATGTTAATCATTTTTATATACTGAATGTTTTATATGCGCAAAAAGATACAAATTCAAAGGGGTCAGATTCAAAAGGCCCGCAGGAAAATTTCTTATATACTTATTCAAATATAGTCATCATAAAATTAGATTAGATAATGTAACATTTCTGCAGCTATATGCGTAACGATTAAATCTGTTTTATTGTTCCAGTTGAATTTACGTCTATTGCAATTGTAGTGGTTCTCACATTTAACTAATTCCAATACACTTTGCAATATCATCAAGTAGATACCTCGTTTAAAAATTATTAATATCACAGAATCTATTTTCTCCACTTCCATTGACACTTAAATATTATTGTTTACCTCTGTATATATATAAAATCGTAAACTAACTACACTTTGATTGTGATACATTACATTTCAACTCTGTTGCTCTAAAATCCACAACTGAAGGAAATTACCTCTTGGCAAACTAGACTAGAATAATCGCCATTTCTTAAAGGCGGTTTCTCACTAAGCGCATAATAATGAGCACTAATACCTAAATAACTACTCCGAAACACGTAACTATAATCTAGAAAGATGTGCCGTTCTACTCATGCAAATAAAAGGAAATCGGAGTTTCTAAATCTTAAATATAACGGGGAAACCACATCGCGCGTAAAGGAACCGGCAGTCCAGACGAGTTAAATAAAACAGAAGAATATGAAATTAAGTGGAAAACAGAGATTCGGTGTAGGAGTTTAATGCTTGTTTATGTTTGATTCGACATAAATACATTTATAGATCTGGAAAATATCGAAAGACAATATAAAAGTATAGCAATCTCTTACACGCGGTATCTGAAACTTTACAACTTGGGAATTTTCTCGCGGGACTCGACATAAGTCTTTCATTTTCTCTCAAAACACGGCAGTAAACATCAGCGATTGAAAGCTCCTTTGTTCTCTTAGAGCTAATTTACTTTGTTGTAGAATTTCCTGCCGTATTATTTTATTTATGTTGCATTCGTCCGCCATCTGATATAGTGCGAGCTCTACGGAATATTAATTACTAATACATCGAGCTAGGAGGATTTGAAAAGGTGAAAGTTCCTTAGCTCATAAGTTGTGCTCGGGTTCGGTGGATTAACCCGGAGTCATTTTGGTCGTCCGGGTGTCCTTTACTAACACCACCAACTATGTTAGAGCCGTTAAACTCCAGACATACGCTTCCCGAACTGAGCCCTGCTACCACATTGTTTCTAGTTTCAAACTTGCGCCACTTTTGATCTCAAAATCTATTCGTGTGCGCTGGCAGCATTTTCGTTTTAGCTCGAATTCCCTCTGTTTCTTCCTGCTCATTTCGATTCATAGCATTTCGATTGCTACGCCCACACGTGTTTAACCTCTCGGCACGAATTACCTGAAATTGCTTCCGAAAAACCTTAACAAGATTTATATGTCCTTGTATCATATCAGCATATGGTGCTATCAGCGTAGTAATGCTACTCAGAACGGCAGCGCTAATACAAATGAAAAATCTGTAAAAGGCGTTACCCAGAACCCAGAACAAAATTGTGGCACTAAATAATTTTTAAAATCAAATTAAGTTAGGAGTACAAATATATTCACGTTTCTAATAAAATAAATACAGTAACAATCGACTTCCGGGATTGGACCGTGTCAAGATTGAGATCGAAGAACTCAACGTTTCGCCCACTTTCGTAAGGGGCTTCATCAAGAGGAAAAAGCAAAAGAGCACGGTAACTCAACGTGTTAACCACTCCAGAGGCGAAACTCTTTGCAAGGGAAGGGATAGAAAAGCACGGTAACTCAACGTGTGGACCACATCAGAGGCGGAACTCGACTAACTATCGGAAGACGAAAAGCGAGAATTTATAGGCAAGCGCCGTCATGGTTCAGCAAATGCCGTCGCGGTTCAGTGGCGGTGGGCGGGGCTTAGGAATTAGCACTTTCCACATAGAAGGAAGGGGAAAGCCTTCGTCCCGATTGAGATTATTAGGGTGTTTGTAAATCTCAATGGCTTCGCGAATCGTTCTGCTAAAGAAGAATGGGGATTTGCAGATGATGGAAGTTTCGTCAAAAAGGATCTTATGACCAATATCGCGTTGGTGTTCGGCGATGGCTGATGATGAAACGAGACTTGACTTGAGATAGCGCTGGTGCTCAGAGTGGCGAGTTTTCACTGAACGACCTGTTTCACCAATGTATACAGCATTACAAGAGCAAGGGACTCTATAAACACCTTTATTTAGTGCCACAATGTTGACAGGGAAGTTCTGGGTAATGCCTTTTACAGACTTTTCATTTGTATTAGCGCTGTCGCTCTGAGTAGCATTACTACACTAATAGCACCATATGCTGATATGATCGAAGGACATATAAATCTTGTTAAGGTTTTTCGGAAGCAATTTCAGGTAATTCGTGCCGAGAGGTTAAACACGTGTGGGCGTAGCAATCGAAATGCTATGTATCGAAATGAGCAGGAAGAAACAGAGGGAATTCGAGCTAAAACGAAAATGCTGCCAGCGCACACGAATAGATTTTGAGATCAAAAGTGGCGCAAGTTTTAAACTAGAAACAATGTGGTAGCAGGGCTCAGTTCAGGAAGCGTATGTCTGGAGTTTAACCGAACCCGAACGACCAAAATGACTCCGGGTTAATCCACCGAACCCGAGCACAACTTATGAGCTAAGGAATGTATCCAGCTGGGGTTTGAACCCGCTGCACCTGCAGCTCTGCAGAATGCTCGGTCCTAACTGAATCTTCGCAGATGATATAAGTACGGCAAAATTCCATCTGCGCTACCGTGCCTCTTCGTGAAAGGTCCGGCGGCCGCGTCTCTTGAAGAGCACGGTTTATAGTTGAAACATTTTTATTCTTTTGTGACATTATCCTTTATCAGTTGAGTCTTATTTTCGGCAAATGTAAAGCCTGACCTATGTGAAAGTTATTACTTCCTTTTATTTCAAAATTAACACAAAAATAAACATAATTTTATTATTTTAAGGTGCTCACCCTGTATATATTTGTATGAAATGGTACCGGTTTCATGCGAGGTAGATATATAATATGTATACAAAATATCGTCTTTCTCCGACAAATTGTTTTTGAGCTATACTGCCAAAAGGCAGACAGACAGACAGACAGACGACAGACAGACAGACAGACTGACGGAATTGAGAAAACCTCTTTTTCGTCATCTAGGGACCTTGAAACTTAAAACGTGAAGATCTGAAAAAATCTCGGAAGGCGATATTTCGTGATTACAATACTTCCTTCGTCCATCAGACAAAGACGAAATTACAAACTGATAACATTCACGTTTCACAAAAATTGTGAGGATATCAGTTGCTACACGAGGAATACTTATAAATTAAAAATTAACGCCCAAAAATGCTCAATAATTATTTATCAAAACATGAGACTGTGATACAGTAATTGTCTTGTGGTGTAGCAAAGTTTTACCAGCCAGTTCCTGAGCAGGGTGGGGTGAGGGGTTGTCCGAAGGCACCAATGATCCGAGACGGGCCTAATCAGAAGATGTACAGCTGTTGGTGTAAATTCCTAAACCAATTGTTCACATAAAACAACACACAAAAATCATAAATTGTTGTAACCCAATCTTTATTTACATTATATAGAATCAGCTCCGAAACAACAAAATATTTGAGGAAATGTTCAAAAAGGGCAAACGGGAATAGCGAATGTTTACACTTATGTAAATACGAAATTAACTTTATTGAAGGTATAAATCTTTTTATATGAAGGTTTTGCTTTGTTTTAAATGTAGTAATTCGTGAGGTTGATTTTATTTCAACTTTCATCTCGTTTCTTACTAGTTGTAAATATCATATTTGTTTACGTACGTACAGTGTTCTTGTCAAAATGGAATGCAAATAAGCTGAGTACTTACGATTTCTTTCACAATTGCTTACACGAGGACACGTTTCCCAACAATACATGAAAGCCGTGCGAAAACGGAGTGCGGATGCTGATATGGACATTTTAAGTAAATTTACTTTAGGAACCGAGTTTTTAGTGCATACGCCCAAGGTAAAATTTAAAGCTATAAAATGTGTTAAGGCCGATAATAATTTACAGGAAAGATAAAAAAGCGGGAAAGTGCTATGTAAAATGGAATTTACAAATAGGTGAAGTGGTAACAACAGGTCTTAAGACAGAGCAGGAAGCAGAAGAAATAGGGTAGTATCTACATAAAATATTACAGTAACTTTCCTTCTCTTCTTTGATTTCCTTCTGGTTCTTCTTCTTTTTTGGCCTGTATTTTATTTTGTATCAATAATAGATGATGACGCGTATGTTACTAAGAATTAGCAGTAAACGTGACAAAAGTTTAAAAAATGTCAAAAAGCATTTAACTGAAGTACGAGTTTCTGAAAGCTCTACATGATTGGAGTGCTATAAAGTCTATAGCACACAAAAGTTGTCAGGTCATTTTATATATTCCCGTACTTCAATTAACTACATAACCATTTAGAGCAGTTTTGATACCAAAGTGTCGAGTCCGCTTGTATTTCAGACCTATTCCGGCATGAAAGTACCTTTTATACGGTAGCTCTCCACATTACGCAAAGATCTTGGCCGGAGCGTGGCTTTAGGTTTCGCTCGCCAGCTTAGCTTTCGCACCAACCTCTATACCATCGTATTTTGCAGCTGCCTGTTTGGGCATTGATTACAGCGTTAGTTTCAATATTTTCAAGAAGCATATTCCGTGGGAGCAAAGGAGATAGCATTACTCGATTTTTCCCGCGCTAACACAGCCCCGGCGTCATGACGCGAAGACCTTGGCTCCTATTGGTCGGAGCTGATCACGCTAGACGACAGCTGGGGCACGAGCGTTTTTCTGTTTCTCGTTCAGTAGCAGACGCTTGTGGGCAAAAGTTGTGAGCACCCGTGTTGTGTATGTGTGTCGACGTCCGTCCGCTGTCCTGTTGTGGTTATCAGTTTGTTGAGAGGCTGTTGAAGCCCATTTTCTCCGTCGTATGTGAGGCGGAATTCTTTATCTGAATACCCATCCAACAGCCACGCTGTTAGCCGTGTCATTGCCAAGGGGGCAGCTGACCCATTTTACCCACGCTCATTGTAAAACGGGATCACGTAGGACGTTGCAACATTTCGCCCATGACACGTTTCAAGAGCGTAGCGGCAATTTCGACCCTGGTGCGAGCGCCTTCCGCCGCTTGCAGGCCTAGCTACCACCCTAGGTAAATTTATGTAATACCTAAACTTGGTGTGCTACGAGCGAGCGTTGTTTTCGAAAGCGACCATTTAAATCTGTGCAACGAACTGTTATAAATTTGCTGCGTTGCGAGCGAGCATTGTTTCCGAAATTAATCATTTACTTTTATGTAATAAACTGTTATAGCTTGCTGTGCTACGAGCGAGCATTGTTTTCGAAATAAATCAGTTAAACTTATGTAGCAAACGGTTATAATTTGCTGTACTAGAAGCCAGCATTGTTTCCGAAATTGATCATTTAAACTTTGTGTAACAAACCTGACGGTTGTGTTCTAAATCTCTTTGCTGTAAGGCAGTATGATCTTGTGAATCAGACTCAAATACAAACCGCACGTCCGTGCGTTATTCTTGTGTAGGTCTAAGCCGGCCTTTAGCAGAACCGTTTTTGGATTTGTAGTTCGACTCAGCGTTGCGTCGTAGTTTAGGTAGAGCGCACCCCGGCTGGGCGCTTCCCGTTAAGTTGTCTTTCGCCTTGTCTTACAAACTATTATACGTGCCGATTACATCGGTATCACTGTAAGTTGAAGTTAGGCCATGTGAAGTAGCCCAATAGATGTATTAATTGTACTGTCTTATGATTTTCCCTTGTTACGATTGATGTAAAGTGAGACCCGGACGTGGCGGATGAGCATTGCAGGTAGGATGTTGTGTTTTTCGCTGCGCTGTGGCTTCCAGAAATAGTTACTTGAGTATTTTTCGCCCCGTTTGACCCTCAAGGTCCAGTTGAACGTGGGTCTCCTGATTAAGATCTTGTGGCTCCCATTTATTTGGTAACATCTCCCTGAGCGTATTTGAGCCGAGGTCTTTACCCTGTTTCTGACGATTTTCAGGGTGAGCGTGCACCTTTCCCGGATTTGTCTAGTTATTTGGTATTCACACAGTTGTAGGTGTCGATAAGTCAATTTGATACCGTAACAAAGTTAAAAATTGAACATGTGATGGGGTATCATAAACCGATATAATATAAAACACAACACTATGGGCCATTCACGCCTTGGGTTTCGATTCCTTTGGAAATTTTATTACAGCTTCTGCCGCCACGCCGGTTCAACTCTCGATTCCTTGCTATTCAAGTCTTCCTACACCGTCTCTAGCTAATTATTCAGCCGTCTGGTCCTTTCTTGTTCTTCCTACCTTCGCTTTTCCTTATCATGTCCGTTATCTACTACTTTAAAAATGCTCTAATAAACTTGTTGTATGCTCGATTGTAGATAAATGCTCATTATTTCTTTATTTGTCCCGCTCCTCCGCAGTATTTCGTCCACTTTCACACCATGATAATTTTTCTCAAAACTTTCATTGCTCAGGTTCCCTGATTTTTTGCCTTTTTACTGCGAGTTCACGTTTGGCACTCACGCAATGCTATTGGTTTTTAAGACCATTCCGATATAACTTGGACATGAGCAGCTTCTCCAAGGCTGCTACTGCTTTAGATTTCTTAAATTTTGAATTTTTATTCCTCCTGCTGATGCAAGCCATGTTGTTGCTATTACTTCAAACTTCTTAAAAATGCCTGATAACTCTTCCAAGGCCCTTGTTATTAACATTAGATCATCAACATATTTTATTCAGTGGTTTTCTGTATCATATGTTATCCTGCATTATTTCATACCACTTTCTGTTATAATCACTTACAGGACATACGAAGTTTAAACGTTCTATCGATAGGGGTATGCCGTTACCACCAGCATAAATTGAATTTCAATATAATTAGTACGTTACAATTCGTAAGGGGTGCGCGAACTCTCCTGCAAACCGTTACAACTCAACTCCATCTTGATCTCACTAGAATATAGCCCAGCTGATAGTCGACCAAAAGGGTATCAGAACAAGATGCTTGGCATATGAAAGACACTTGAATCTAGTACTTCAGCCACTAGCCTCAATCCTAAGGAGGGGATTAAGCCCCGAAGTCTGCAGCCATAGCAGACCTGACCTCTTTCAGTCTTTCGCTGCCGACGTCATCTCGCCCGATGCAGCCGAGTGAGTCTCTTCTGAGTCTACAGCTTTATTTTGAAACCTTTTCCATTACCTGCATCCCGAGATTTCGTTGGTAAATATACCCTGCTAATCCCGCACCAATCTTAGCCAATGTACCGGTAGCACGACTTTCTGCTGAATTATTTTTTCAACCCTAGTCGATATATCGGTGGCACGATTATTTGCTCCACCGGCTTTAACAAGCCCAACCCAAGGAAAGCACCTGGTGGTTCGATCTAAAACTCCAGACCGATCCAGAGTTCTGGCCAGCTGCCCCATGACGAATTACAAAGTCCAAAATGAGCAGCCGTTATACACGAAAAAGAGAAAATTTTAAGTTACCAACCAGCACAACAAATAAGCAAGAGATTGACGTGGCGAAAAAAATCCTTTCAGCATAAAAGTTGAAGACACTGCGGCCTCCCCAGCGCTTATGTACGCTCCACTTCCGGGCTTATTTAAAGGCAGAAGGTAAAAAATAATTAATAAAAGCGATTCCTAGGGTGTAAGTTTCCCCCAAAACTAAAAAAAAACAAGGAAACGAAATCCTCTTCTCTACAAATCACAGTCACGCACGCAGAACCACCTTGTTATCTGGCGCCCAAGATGTTGTATTGTCAGTCTAACCCCCGGCGTTCGGGAAAGAGGTTCTGTTAATGTCTGAAGTTCGACGAAGTTCGAGGTAAAACTGGCGACTCGAAAAGATCCTTTATCTTAATTTTATATGTATACATCCTATAACTAATTTTAATTCAAGTGATTTTGACCTATGTTATAAAGACCATCATACTTATTCTATTTAGACTATTCTTAATCTATTTCACTCGAAGATAATACGAACTATTGGCTTGCTGGCTACCAATAAGGGCAAAGTTAATGCGAATAAGTAATGTAGCCAAAATTAACCAGATCAGAGAATTACATTGTTTTTTTTAAATATTACAGTGGTTTCTCTTGTCTTATATTTCTTCTAAGCATAAATGGCTTGAATAGTTATCCGCTTATTGCTACCTTACATTGGGAATCTTCTAATGTTAACTTGGTTAGCTTAATACATTTTTCTGGTATGTTCAATTTAACAATGTTTTTATAATGCCTTTCTCTGATTATCGTGTCGTAAGCTTCGTTGAAATCCAGAAATAACTTGCGTCGATCCACACCCGTTGTTTAGCTATTGCTCAATATTCGCTTCATTGTCAACTACCGTGGATCTTCATGCTTTAAACTTCGATCTGTTACTTAATGCCCTTGTGAATATATTTAACTTTAAGTTTACAAATGCCTGCTCTATAATGCTTGCAAATACTTTTATCCCTTTCTTAATGTACTAGGTCCGCTACAGCATCTTTCCATGACTGAGGGATTTTTTTGCTCCAAACTTTCCTCAATTCTCTTATCCTTGTTTGCAGTTTGTCTCCTTCTTTTAGTATTTTAGGCTTTATTCCAGTTTCAGCTATGTCCTTATTGTCTTCTAAGCTTTTAATTACGCTGGTTAACTCTGACTTCTTATCCTGCTTCTTCTTTCTCTTATTACTATGTTAGACCTGAGAGCCCGTTAATAACGAAAAAAAAAATATAAACCATCTCCGGCCCTGCCCGAAGCAAGTGATTCGCTTAACCTCTTAAATTAAGGAAGTGTTCTCTTCGTCCACTAGAGGTGTTGCTATGGTGGCCGAAGAGCATAAGCTGTCCGGGTGTGCTGTTCGAATTACCTGCCTATTGCGAGCCAAAATTATTCGCTATTGGGTAATACCCAAATAACACTACTTGCATAGTAAATAACTATTATCCAACACATTTCAGTGAATTCCACACAGCTATTTCGATTTGAACAAGCGCAATATCAATATTACATTAAACTGACCCTTTGATTACCATGATACATCTATATAGTGAGATTTGGTTTGGGGAAAATTTAACATACATTTCTGAGACACTTAATGAAACTATCTACATTATCTTTCGTTGTTACATGAAATCAACGGTATTGACATTGAGGTGAAATATATTCCGGTGAGTTGTTAAGAATCAATCTTCGTTCGAAACACTTTCCATAAAAGTTGACACATTCGTTTCATGAACCGAAGTGAAAGACCCTGAAGCTGTAGTGGAATATTTCTCTCTGATGATGCGCTCTGCTTCTACTATTCCCTGCACAATTTCTGTTGTATTCGTAATTGTTTCTTCCAGATACCATTCCGCCACTGCGAAACTTCCACTGTCCATGACATTTTATATCCATTAGGTCAGGTTTTTCATTAGCCACGTAAGGAACTAAGGTTGTGGAAGAACTGTACATAGTATACTGGTTTCGGTCAGCTAAATTTAAGTAAGTGAAAACTGTATAGTTAGTGTTGATGCCAAACGGCTGAACCTTATATTTTTAACGTTTTGTAAGATAGAATATATCTGGCGTGACCTACGTTTTTGGTCGATGGCACCAATATTCGTTTTCATATCCAAAACATTAATCTCAAATTATTTCTTAATCAGCACAAACTTGCCTTCCTTCCTTGTTTTTAGTGTTAGACATTGTATTCGTAAGGTTGGGTCCTTCGTTTGCGGTATCCTTCAATTTCAATTTCTAACACATTCGATGATATTCTGAATATCACGACTTTCTTCAACAGGATATATTACTTGTCCGGTGTCTCCATCAAATATCATTGTATATGACCTCTTTCAATTGTTTTTACGTTGTTGTTTTTAAACATCTTTTTACTTCTTTCAAGTAGCTGAAATATACGAAATCTGTAATAATCTGATACTGCACTTACAAGTTAACAAAAAATAGTGCAATTTACCTTCATATATCTAGATGTTCGAAAATATTTAATGTTGGTTGCTCTTAGTATGGACTACTTCGTCAACAGTAAAGAAAGTTTAAAAATTTGTACAGACTCCTTTTCATATCTTGTTACCGCTCAAATGTGCAAACATGCTCGACGGTTTAGTAAGAGAAGAGTTGTCCGGCTGTACTCAGGGAGATAAGCGTGGTCCAAACTAAACAAACGGTTAATTAGGGCAAAGTTCCGTTGCAACCTTTGTAGTTGCAATCGAGATACGTACAAAGAAAGGGGTATTAGGGCGGCATGACCTTGAATTAGGACGGGGAAAATATTTAGGCAGACCATGTATAAACTCAAAGTCCAAGACTTGAATTGCGTTAGCTTTCCCGGGTGGCATCTCCAGCTGGATCAGGAACTTACCTTCACCGGTTAAACACATTGATCTCTACAGCTGGAGAAAAACACATAAATTTGTCACAGGACGCATGCACCAGTCATAAAGAAATAAAGATAATTTTGAATATCCGTCTATTGGTTAAAATAAACAAAATGAGTGTACGGGTATACCTCTAGTAGTAATAACCTTAAATTTTGCGGGTGTCAGTACACTATAATACCACCAACGGGCGTGTCCGTAACAAACAATGGACCTTGATACGAGTACTAATCTACTAGCGTGAATAAACAAACAAACGTGACAAACAATCCATTTCGTTACAATCACTAATCGACTTGCATGAATAAACAGCGATCGTAAAGTAACAAGCAAACGTGATAAACAAATGAATGCCGCGCACTGTGAAATGAGACGCTACACTCTAAATTCTAACGTAACATTACATTAACACTAACAATACCTGGTGGTTAAGCGATGAGCTTGATGTTGATGTCCAGTGGGAAAGCCGTTTTCCAGGAACGCTGAGGCAGACGGTCAAAATGAACAACGTCGGCAGCCAGGAATGACAAAATGCGGGAAGTTTGCGATCAGAAAAGTGCCACAGAGGAGGGGTACTCACAACATGATGACGACAGCATACTAGGGCGTTACATGCATAACTTATGCGACGACACGGTACAACACACCGAATGATCCCATTTACGCTGGACCGAAATGTACGGTCACCATCCCCTACAGGTTGATTACCACGTCTTGGTCACTTAGTGCATCACTGATCTGCTGGACAGTTAGAACTTGAATTACAACGACTCGATGCGCCCGAAAATGTACAGCTGCACGAACACGGGGTCAACCGTCTGGATAAATGGTAAGAATGTGAGTCAGGTGCGTTTGCGCTCTCTCTTCTACTCAAACAACCGATTCATCTAACGCCGCTTTCCATAAGCATTTTTGCACCAAGCAACGGTGCGCTGTAGGATCAACATAACACTATATCGACTAAGCGGTTTCCAGAAAATATTTGCTGACACTGAATTAACGGGGACCAAGCAAATAGGTAGAGGGTGGGTCTTAGGTTTTCTTCTTGATACCGGATCATCATGCACCAAAGAAGCAGTTTCAGAAAAGTTTTGGGTGTTAGAGAGGGTTGGGTCTATGAACTGAAATATATCTTACTCTTCTGGACTACTTCGGCGAAGCCCCAAATGCCGAAGAGCTGAGGGTTCTTCCAGATAGAGCTACTAAAAGGGACCTGGAACAAACAAATTTTAACGGGCCAAACAACCTGGTTATATACTTTTCCAGGCATCACTATCTGGATTAATTTCTGGGAGGGGTCTGAATGGGAATTTATCGAGCTTTGCTAAACGCGTAATCGCGCATGGCTGGGTAGGTTTGATTTTTCTTCAATCCGCGCGCATGGGAGATACAAACGCTGATTATAACGTATTAGCGCCGAATAATTTACAAGAATATTATTTACGCATTGATTGAATTTTATTTAGTTGCTAACGACACATACAAGTACAGATTGGTAGAAACAAACACAATAGCGCTAACGCGACTGCCGATGAATTGAGAGATAGTCCAACCTTGCAAACCATATTAAACGGTGCTGTCTGTCAAATTGGAAATGGGAAAACTTTTAACCACTTGGTGTCCGCGATTTTCTAGACGATGAGAAGTCACGGATGTGGAAACTTTTCGAGGTATTTCCAACACCGTAAGGTATTTGCAACGCTCGCTATACTACATATATCAAAATATGCCAGATGTGAAGATATAGTGAGGATGCGTGGGGTTCATATTAATAGCTTTGAATTATTATTAATAAAGAATTTATAGATTCACATACTTTAAATTCAATAGAAATTGCGAATTTGACATGATGTGTTTAGATGAGCTATTAATGCATTCCACGACCAGTTGCTTCTAAAAAATTAAGTCCGTTGTCCTATCTGATTTTAAATTCATTCGTACGTCTGTCTTAAATTTTTACTTCGTATTTATATGTGTTAAATTCATCAGCGTATGTTTGTTAATTTAAGAAAACCTAGTTAAGTTAACCATGACTGGTTCATCATTGAACGGGGTAAAGGAATTCTACTACGAGTTGAATACATACACATTCTTATTACAGTGCGAACAGGATTATCTTCGTAGCAGAGAAGTTTGAGTTATATTTGCATAGAAAGACATACATACTGACGTCGTCCTAGTTAAACGAGCGGGTTAAACGAGTTTCTTAGGTAGTTCATCAACTTCCATTATGTTGGGTTTGCATGAAAGTTCACCTACTTGCAAAACTGATACGCTTCCAGCATTATTAAATGTATTGGGTATTGTAAAGCTAACGAGTCATCTACGCGCGTTATGACTGAATATATTTTTAGAATACTGAATTAGTGCAACTAAGACATCTTATAATACGATATGCAATTTTATTTTATATTTTAATCAGAAAAATCCGATTAGTATTGTGAGTGGATCACTAATAGTAGCTAAAAACGGTGTGAGCGAAATGTACTGTTTACAGTTTTACTAATTTCCAGCACGCAGTCGTGTGAGCACAAAATAAGCAACACGGTTGAACTAGCAAAGTTGCAGGTGGAAATCAATATTGCACATCTCAAACATTCCAGGAGCAGAAAGTACCTATTTAGAAGCATACATCAGCTCTGAACATCTATTTATATTGAATCGAGGTTCTAAGCAACTTGCATCAAGGAATTTACACCACTTCTTCTACACTGGTTAACTGTAAACACAGGCCATAGTAAAGGTGGCTTGAGTTTATGCAACCTACATTCGCTATATAGTTTTTGGTTCAATTGTATATTAAACCGCATTGGTGGTAGGTACTTTGAATAGTATAGAAATGTACAGTGTAAGCTTGTGAATACCAACAATTTAAGTGACATTTGAAACAGGTAGTAGTTGAACAGAGTCCGATAACGCGGTTGGAAATATTGTTATAAAATGAAGTAGTCAAGTGTAAACTGAAGATTATTAATTCAACCACACATTTATAAAAAATATCTGTTAATTCTCTTGAAATTAATCATAAATTGTTATCACATCATTCTTATAGAGCCTTGTAGCAGCATAGCGCATAAACTTCAACTGCAAATTTTATGCAGGTTATTTTTTGAAAAAAGTTGCACATTTGAATTACCTGCACTGCTGCATTTTTCCGAAATTAGAAAGTTTATAGACCTATTTTGGTACATTTATTTAGCATGGAGTGGATTCATGAGTTTGGTTTGAATAACCATTCAAAATTGTTAAATTCACCTACCATAAAGTCAGAGGGCTACCGTTCGGAAGATTTCGTTTAGTAGGATGCTTTTTAGGATTTCTTCCACTATTGTGGTACTTCCGGGTTAGTTCAAGAGACACATTTTCTCTAAAATTTTAAGCTGAATTCAAAAATGTAATAATATACCGGGTGCTATATTTAAAATAGGAGTTAATAAAAAAATATGAAAAGAACCAAAAGAAACTCATTTTAGAGGTACTCAACTGGAAAATCACCTACCTCACGTCAATACACATTAAAAATGTAATAAAAATAAAGTTTGAAAAAATTCGTTTGAGCCGTTTTTGAAAAATAGAAAAAATTGAAAAATCACAAACGTAAATACCATACTTCCGGTTATGCGATTTTTTTTCAAAAGCTTGTTGTCGCATCTCGATAATACACAAAACTGATATATGAAGTTTCAACATCATACCTCTTTTGGTTTTTGAGATATTCAGTTCACACACACACAGACAGACAGACACACAGACCAATAAACAAAAATATGTTTTTTTGCGTTCAGGTGATTCTGAAACGTGAAGATCTGTTGAAATAGTCAATTTCGAATTTTTGGGGTGAATCCAATACTTCCTTTATCGTAAAAGGAAGTAAAAAAGAAGTAATGAGGCAAACTGGATGTTTTTAATTCTTAGTAATTAAGTTTGGTCTTGGAATACAAATAATTTCCAATAGTCAGTAATTAATTTATTGATTATTTTTCTTAGGTATAAACAATAATTAACATTAAAAATAAAAAACATTCAGTGAGGATCATTACTTCCTTTTTTTAAATTGCAAACTCTGAAACAACGTATGAAATGCTCTAAGACACAAGTTCTTATCCAAACATATCTTGATAATGGTCAAAAAATACTCGAAACGTAATTAAACCATAATGTGTGATACATTGTTGAATTGTGAATAAAAAGAGCTTCACAAACTTGGTATCAGAAAATTAAGACCGTATTTAAAAAAAAAACGAAGTTGATGATGATTAGCCGAAGACGAAACGTCGGATAAAAAATTGATATCGTAGTCTTTGAGTCCAGAATAAGTTGGAATAACAGAGTTTTATCAGTTTCGCTCTAACTTTAATATTAAGGCAGAAAAAAGATAAAATAGAAAATTAAAAAATTCGGGTTTTTTTAGATAATTCAAAAAGGAAAAAACATATCAAGGATTTCTAGGCGTCATTTTGTTAGTCCTTTCTTTCCATTTAACCAAATTTCTATTTCTTACAATTAACGAGATCCCCATACTGGCCCTCCTTATCGTGCACACGCTGTATATCTTAATATTCGTGTTTCTCTAGTAAACTAATGTAATATTGTACGCTACAATATGCTTATGTAAAGATTATTTTTGTAGCTGCAGTAAAAGAACTGCACAGCCTTCCATTGCCATTATTTATAGTTTAATTTTACTCGCTCGTTTCAAGAAAATTCTTTACTGTTTAGACGTTTGAACTATTTGTGGTACGATTAAGGACTGTAAAAGCGAATTTATAGATGTACATTGGTAATTTGTAATATATCGTTGTGGTTATTAAGTGTATATCATATTGATATTATTATTATTTCCATAAATGATTCTATCATCCAATGGTTTGGGTTTCTACATCTAGCAGGTATTGTCTTGATTTAGTATAAGTTATTGAAGGCACATTTGTTAAATATCGTGGTACCTTTTAATACTTTACTTGCAGACGATGTGAAAAATGCTTATTTAACCACTGGGACCACTACAATACTGGATATTTTAACTAATGAGATCAAATTTCCAATATGGCTATCCAACCTCACAATTTCGCAAAACAAGTACGCTATTCTTTGACAAATTATTAGTGATTACGCAATTAAAGCATTACCTAGGGGATAACAATAACAGTAAGTAAATATACATCACAAACAAAACACACTCAGATGACTCGTCTGCTGGACATGCACAAGAAACCGTCGACACTTGAAGATCACTAAATTCAATCCTTTAGGATAAACTGTCCTGACCTTTCTATTGTTTTGCCAATGGAAATTAGGGCTTAATTTGGGCCCCCAGCAAATCACACGATGCCTGAGCAGCACTTTCTCCATTGGCCTGCAGATACAGCCGCTGATACCTTGCAGATCGACTCCTGTAGTTCAACCGCTTCGAAACCGCCTCCAATTCAGCCGTTGTCGCACACTTTGGGCTTCAACTGCTTCCCACGAAGGTCGCTGCATATATCTAGCTCACGGGGCTCTATTTATATTGCTCGAACTTCGTACACAGCCTCTAAAATCCAGCTATCACTCGATGTACAAATTAATCACTTTTTATAAACCTCTGCAGAGGTGCCAACGATTGTAACTTACGACATCCTACCCAAAGAATATGGAATTGGGAAAAGGGTAGTTATTCACTTATTAATAATTATTTGTTGTGGAAGCCAAAATGAACACCACTTCACAGCTTGGATTCCTTTTCCCAATTGTTTGTTTTTCTTCAATCTTATATTGTTATATATTATTTCCAAGACTGCTTTGACTACATTTTGTTGTTTAAATCATGGCTTACACTATTTTTAAAACCATTTTAGAAATTATTGTCCAGACCAATTTTATTGTATACAATTTGCAAAAATTAAACTGGCACATTTATAGAGTATCCTGTAAAAATAATATTTGAAATGCTTGAAATGCTATTAATTACTATAATCGTCATAAAGGCTTAAAATGTGTCCATAGCAATATAATAAACTTTATACTTAGAAATTATATTTGTATACAAATGCCAACCTATATATCTAGAGGCATCGATAAGGATTCACGACCACGTGACCATATAATATATGCAACACACTTAATACTGTTGGAAACCATCTATAAACGATACAAATCTGACAGTAGCAGTGGTGTTCCACATCCTAAAGAATTAACATCTTATACGAAGCTTATTTTCAAGGAAGCAATTCAAAAGTAAGGAACTCAGAGCTGAATAGATCTGTTGTTCATGCAAAGGAAATAACGTTTAAGTTAAAAAAATTACACAACGTGTGAACTACACCACAAACGCCAATGCTCAGAAATTTCAAGTCGGTGCTTGCATGTAGTATTGTAAATTCAATAAATCCCGAAATGCCAAAGGTGCCACACGGTCTTTACTCTTTAATGATGTTCTTGTACAAACATGTCATCAAATTTATTGTAGAATATTTCAATAGCAGTAGTATTGTTTCGTACAACGAATATAATTAACAGCATACCATTTATCTAAAAAGAAATGATAACTATTTGGCAAGAAAGCGAAAGAATAACCAAGCAGTCAAAGATGTGGATCAGTTGCGGAGGTACCTACATCCATCAAAAAGGTGTAGCTATCTAATTTTTTTTATCTGGTATTATCTGAGGCGATACATTTGAACTAAACTAACAGTTTTATCTGCCAAGATATTGAAACCGATGACATTAGTTCTGTGACTAACAGATTTGAGCGGGTCTTAAAGTTATTTATATATTTGTTTGTTGATCGTCATCCTTTTCTTTTTTATCGACTTTGTTCTGGATACATACCGTTACGTCAGATAACTTGGTGGAAGGAAGGAAGTTTTCATAGAGAGGAAGAGCGATGCGATATAATTTGCCTATAAGTTACTGAGTTCGTTAATAGAGTCATTGGGCTCTTCAGCAATCCATAGCATTCTTAACAGTCTCCTTTAGCATGCCGTTCAAAATGCCTCAATATGCTTACTACACGCAACGTTGATTCTCCCAGTCAAGTAATATGTGGCAATAAAAAACACTAAAGCGTTAATCAGTCATAGATTCGTAATTTTCGATATCCTGTGGTCCTCTCATATCATTGTCACACTTGCAAGAACTAATTTCGACATACCGATCCGCCTCCCGAAACAATATTTGGCTCAGCTATACCTAAGCTTTAATATTGATGTTGTTTCTTTGAGCGGTTCTCCATACTACCAAATGAAAAATATTAGAACATTTTACAGTAAAATAAGAGAAGTCCTCGTAGTTAATTTTTAATTTAATTAGTTAATTGTTGAAAACTGAGGAATCATTAATGTTTAGATATGAATCTATCTGTAGTTAAATCCGATACGTTAACTCAAGCGCTGAGGCGCGTTGATCTCGCAAAATCATTTAGTGGTTTTTCCTTAGCGATTTTAAAAATATGCCGGAAGTGAGTGTGTTAAAGCGCAAAAGAACTTAAAAACGCGGACAAGAACCAGAGCATTTGTGAGGTAGCACTTACAGTTCTCATTTCGGTCAGTTTGTGCGACTGAATGAGGCTACCCGCAAAAGGTGCATTTCATTACGAGGCGTTAAAATTACGTTTACGCTTCCAGAAAGCGATTCAAGTCAGATACCTGTGTAATTTTCTGGGCTCTGAATGCAAGTAAACCGGTGCAGCTGAAAAACAAGTGCATTACGTACCTGCACGAAATTAGCAAATGTTGGTAGTATGCATGCACATGCGACAACTGTGGAAATAACAGATTGCATAATATTGAAGCACCGCTCGTTTCAAAGAGGTAACTTTTAAGGCGCGGCCGGATGTGATTGTCGCACCTTGTGACGTCAAGAATCAAACCATCGCCATACTATCCGGTTATATTTCCAGGCTCAGTCAAATGCCGGGAGCGGAGCAGGCTTTCAGGCAAGAACGACTTTGGTGCTGTTTGAAGTTTGAGGATAAGAAAATTCGTCGAATTTGTTTTTAATATTGTTTAATTACTACAGATGTATATCAGCAGAATTACGCTAATTGATTTAATTGGTAAATGTGCGTTGAACTAAGCTCTATCGGCCGTAGTTTTTCATGTTATGGACTAATGCTGTTTATGTCATCTATTTTATGCATAATGCATGGGGTTCGAACCACATAATGACTAGAAGCACCGTTACACTATTCACTTCGTTCTCGCAATCGCTATTATTTTTAGATAAAAAAACAATAATTAGGGCAAATCACCACAAATTACAATAAAATAGCTTTAATAAAGAATTTCTGTGCAATCTCAAGGCTTATTAAAATGATATTTGTAATATTTACTGTGCAGATAAATGGTTTATTGCCTTTCTTATTTTATTTATTGCCAACTTCATTAACTAATATCTCTGGCTTGCATGAGAAAACTCCTATCAAAAGGGTTGGATTTTTACACTCAGTATTACAATTACTTTCGAGTATAGCTTATTAACTTGTTTGACAATTGCTCGAATTCGTATCTGACAGTTGTAACCTTCAAATTGACTGTAAACAGAAATAGCGTAATTTGAAGGCAAAACACCAAAAAATGGTAAAATTCACATCAGGAAAATACAATGCAAATAATATGACGTAACATCCGGTTAACCTGGTTTTGTTTCAGTGACGTAGGGACGCCGAGATCTGCATTTGTTTAACTTCTTGTAATTTTCGGTGTCCAAAACTGTTTATCTGTAAAATCAAAGGACGCTACCTCGATAAAACCTCTCTGAAACGGATTTGAGAACTCGTACACTTCTTACAAAGTCTAATCTTGATGAAACCCAAATCTAGTCTGGTTTCTCTAATTGCTTACCTGTGAAATTTACCTTGCTAGAGCAGCTTCGTAGGCTGGATCACAAAATCAAATAACGCCACGGCAATCATAAACTTGGTGACGGCTTCATGTTCCAAATATCTGGATGTAGGGCTCGATAAAGGATGCCCCAACACGCAGTTTACCAAAATCTTGCTGGCCGAAAACTTCCCCTAGAAACTGGCCTCGCTGTAGAACGCACCTGGTCAATTCTTGCAGAGCTTCTCCCTCTTCAGTGGGATTTGTTACCATGACGAGAAACACAAGCTCTGTAAACCAGTGAATATTAAAAACCACTTTTTGATATGAAAATGTACATAACACTGTGAGCACCTTTTGCACACATCACAATTTTACAAGGCTTCTTTAGTCAATATTTGACAATAATAATTGAATAGCTCGTTTCCTAGCAACTACGTTTTTAGAATTTTTTAATGAAATAATGTTTTTACTTAGGAACTAAGCTGTCTCTTTTTTGGAAATCGTCACTTTAAACTTTACTCTGCGTTTTAATTACTTTACTTTTTAAATTTACTGTTTCACAAGTTTATAATTAGCACTGCACAATTGTCTGTGTCCTATAATAGGTTGCCTTATCTTACTCTTTGTAATCTTTGCTTCCTTGCACTGCTTTACACCGTTTCTTTACCCTTCAGCTGTCTTGCCGTTGGCTGCCTTCATGAACTTTCACTCATACGCACATATAATTTTTGTGACGCCTCAAACCATCTCCGTATCGTTTTAAATTCACATTCTTGTATTGATTTTACAATATTAACTATGTCAGCTACATAAATTAAGGTGCGCTTGCCATTCCGAACATCAATTATGAATAAAACGTTAAACGTAACCCTTTTGATTCTGCCTTATCTAATGCTAACCTTTCTGAATCCAATTATTGTTACTGCTAATTATATCACGTGCATTTATTAGTGTAAAATACTTACTTTATCTTGTAATAAGCAAAACGTTAATTCTGTGCTCATTTTGAAATTATTCTAGTTATGCAACCAGAATTGCTGTGGGCATTAAATCATTGCAATACGTATATATACGACTTCGTTCTTTTTTGTAATAACAGGAATAAGCGAAACTTATCAAGGTATTTATCTATAGTTTGCAGACCCATATTTGCCCTAAACTCCTAGGAAGAATACTCTCTTTCTATGAGCCAGCTAACAGTAAAGCTTTATCTGCTGTCTGAGGTCCGATATTTTTTACCTCCTACTGGCCCATCGCCTTCAGTGGCTTTTCTGGTTTTCTGGGTTGGAGGATACACCAGAATTTATCTCACTTTATGGTATCGAAAGCTTTCGAGTAATGAAGAAAATGGAAAATAGCAACTCTGGCATCGTCTCACTTCTTTAGTTTCTTGCTCCCACATCATACTTAGCTACCATACTAACCTTTAACGTTTGTCAGAGCTAGTGCTTCCAATTTTTGCGTTGAAGTTACCCATACCAAGTAGTACCCTTTGGTTGGGTATTTACTTGATTATTTCGCCGTTTGTTGCAGAACACTTCTATGATTTGCTGAGTGGAAGTTGGATGGGGACATACGAGTACACCTAAACCCGAATAACGATTCTTGGTTATTGCTTGAAGATATTATGAGATTCTCGTTATAAGACACAACGTGGATGCTTTTCTCCAAAGTGTTTCTACGAAACTACTCGACAAATAATGTTGTAGGTCCTAGGTACATTATTAATGTATTAACTACTTACAATCGCAAAAATAATTGAATATAAATATAAATGTATGTGTTGTTTTCATGACTTAATATAAAGACTTTTATTTAGCTATTACTCACGAATCTACAATATTATAATGAAAACAATTTGAAATTCGACTTTGTCTGTTCTTAATATAATTTCTTTTAGTCGTGGGGTCCATTAAATTAGTCTCTTGGCATGAAACTTTCTTTGTATAATAAAGTTTAGTAATAAGGTACTGCAAAGAAGAATTTCCTTGATGTTTTTTCAAAGCCAGAAGCTTTCGGCCAATTTTACTGAAAAAAATTCAAGCACTGAAGCTGATTTAGATTGCTTTTATATGAGCGCCGAAGGGCCTAAAACTCTTCGTTCAGGCTACCACGAGTATATTCCCAACAAAGTGAACGAAAAAATAACAAAGCAACCGGACTAGAGCGACTCCAAAACAACTTAAATCGCCTAATTCTATAAACTCTGATGTTTGTTTTTGTCCCTAAAAAGCGCGCTTATATTGTGTGTGCTGAAGTAGTAGCTGAAAATGCCTACATTGGCAGAAAGTCTGCATTTTCTCTTGGTAACACGAAATAGAAGGCGATGTCACTCCGCGTGTTAGGCGGAAATTGAAAGCTGGTGTTCAGCTACTGAGCTGTCCAACTCTATTTCCTTTAACTACGTGGATTCATAAGACAGTCTTTTTAAGATTAATATGTGATTTTTTCCAAGAGCGTGGTTTCCTGGTGCGCAGATAGAAAAGGGACGCGGTTTTGCCATTCGGGAGCCGCAGAAATATCCTGCCCAGGAACAGAAGTAAGATAAATGGATGGAAAAAATAATTTCTCGTATAATTTTCTGGCGAGGTGGAAATATGTGCGAGCATAATAAAAATAGTGAGAAATGCGGAAACTTTTGAAAGTGCAGTAAACGTCTAGAATATTCGCCCAGGAAACTTCAGCCGATTAAAACGAGAACAGAAGTAGCACTTTGTTTTGTTGATCTTTTCATTTTAGCGGAGTTTCTAAGAAACACTGTATTTCTTTCAATTGTGCTAAGCAGTACCACGCCAACTTTATTATACCGCAGAAATATAAAGCTATTAGGTTTAGTTTCATCCCTTAGAATTATCAGTCTTTCTTCATTTAGCCAACCGTGGACGTACGGTGACATTTTATATTTGCTTTTGTTTGAAGGACTTTTAGTTGGCCGTAAACATGAAAAGTTAATTTTCCGTCCTTATTTGAGTGACACCTGGTCCTGTTCCTGAAGTATTTAACGGCATTAATTTCAGTCGCTAACTCGAAAGCGATATACCTTTAAATAGCCGAGTTAAGGGTGACATTCACTTGGCAATTAGAGCTGCTTTGCAACGACTGAAAGCATTAATTTGTAATTAATATCCAATTTCGCCGCAGATTCGAGCAGGCGCGCTTAATTTTTCACTGCGAAGGTAAATCTGAAAAGCCTTGGGGTGTTTAAACAAGAAACCGATAATTTAATCACTTAAGGTAAAAGTCTCCGGGAAACAGGTTGAAGTGTGTACTTATTTGATTAACCTTGAGTGACGCCACTTTCCATGTATGCGAGGTTCCACGCTGGTGGAATCATGGAGCTGGTATGAAATACGACTTTTTCGTTCTGTGTTTTGACTGCGACAAATTAATGTGCGGCAAAGCCCGTAAAATATTGCTCTTAAATGACAGCTTTCGTGACTGCTGTTTGCGCCCTTAAAACTCTGGATGTAGCATGGGTGTATTGTTTAGGTTTTTCCCGTTTTGGCGGATGCTTGTACAGACGTCAACACAAAACGAGTTGTTTATCCGAATCCATCTTGTAATGCCTCAGTGCTATCTAGCACGATAACACAAATTTATTGCTATTGCTGATCAGAGATTATTTTTATTATTTTCCCTTGTATGACACTTTTATTGCGAATTTGAAACTAAATGCTGGGATCTGTACAAATTATGACTTGTCATGTTGCTACTACTCAAAATGTTTTTTCAACCATCGTGTAATGTAAAATATCCAGGAGAATTTAAATTGGAAACAAATTAAAACGTACAACATCTGCTTCTTTAGGTGTTTTATGTAATCATCACAATTTATTTTTAAGTATAAGCTAACTACTACTGAACAATATTTTTCCAGCTTTTTCTTTTATCTCACCTTGCCAACGTCTCGGTGGTCTTCCTAAGCCCGAATTATAAAGTCGTGGCCTTTCTTGTAGAATACGATTTGCTCACATAGAGAATTTCAAGAACATAAACTTACTGACTTCTAAATCTCATCGATAATATTAATCTTACTCACCAGGGATGGGCAGCCACGATACAGTGCGCGGCTTGGAATCGGTCAGGATCAGTAACTTTTCGCTACCTTCACTGGTTGGGTTAGCTTGCGGTAATTTTCGCTAGCTCCTAATGGTAACCTGCCCGGTTAACTATTGATACGATCAGTACATAGTCAGTAAGTGCTCGGTTCTTGCTGAACCTAGTGATCTTTCACAGTACACCACTTCCTGAAATCTACTCGGCTGAGTTGTTAAACGCATGAGAGAATCGTCACTGCAGAGCAGCATTCTCCTTCAATATCACTTGGTGCAATTGCCAAGAAGCTACAAAACATTATTCCACTAACTAGTACGTACATTCTACAGCAGCTACCATCTAACTCACGAACTAAGGGTACGTATGGCGCCTCCAGGTTTGCATCGTATTGTTGTAACTAAAAAGACCGTTTTTCAAATACAACGCGTATTAAATAAAAACAATAATATTTTTTAAAATATTTTATGTCCCGGACGGACGGAAATCACGTGATTTCTCGAAAACCGGAAGTGTCACGTGACTGAAATTCGGTTCCTGACCTGACATGACCATTCCAAACATATAACTGTCATAACTTTTTTCTCTATCTCTTACGGTTTGGCTGCTGAAACAGCGTCTCGGGCAGACAAAACAGCGTCCCGGACAGACAAAACAGCGTCCCGGACAGACAAGTCTATTAGATAAAGGATGTTGAGAGTGAACTAGTAAAATATAAAATTGTATGTGTCACTTTATTCGTGAAAAATTTATGGCACCTAACTTCACCAACGCAGAACTCATAGACATGGTATTAACGTATGTCCAGTCGCGGAATTAAAAATCTGGACGAGCCTTATAGAGGATTTTTGCAATTTTTGGGTAATGTAAATTGGGCTTTGCGTTTCTAGGTTAGGAATTGACAGTTAAACAATGAGGAATGCTGTCATATACGAGTAATTATTTTGACTTTGACTAATTTCACTAGGTAACGTGGGTAACGTGATAAGTAAAGTAAAGTAAGGTATACACTGAATCATATTAAGTGCCCAGATTTTTAATTGCGCGACTGTACCATAAGTTTTGATAAATAATCCGTTGTAGCTTATTTTAGGAAATATGCTTTTAATCTGGTTGGCGTTGAAGAACTAGACCATTATCCGTAGTTTAACATTCTAATTCTATTCCCAATCCCTATAAAATACTTATTGCCCAATTATATAGAGCAGATTATATTGTAGTGAATGTCTTGATTTGTAAAGGTTATTTTAAATTAGAAAATTAATTATTAGGGAAAATCACCGCACAATTCTCAGATTGATTTTTATACTGTGCTCACTTTGCCTGTCAGTAATATAAGGTTACCTAGTTAAAATGAAATGTGTTAGCTGATGTTCAAAATAAAATGGTTGAATGTCCCTTCTTACTATTTTATTGAACTGCAATATTATTTAATCTAGCTCTCGGCAAACACAAAACTGCTTATCTCAGGTTGAGAAAACCTCCACTTCATTGTTACAGGAATAACGTAGATAGGACGCCATCCATTCACTTGTTTCAGCTGCTTGGAAATCCGCCAATTTCACAAAATTTGATGACGCTATGCAATCTTTACATTATTATGGCGTAGTTGGACCCTTGGATATGCTACAGGCCTCTTCAGCAAGGTTCAACCTCGTATTTTAATAAGTTTTTCGAACTCTGACACTCGATTTATAGCTAATTCCTACCTCGTAAAGATCTCAACTTTTCACTGGAAACTGAGTTCAACTTTACACACGTTGCTCGCTTTCTTTCTTTTCGGTTGCCTAATTTCGGGATTGCTCTTTCCAATTTTGTATTATTGTTTATTCCGATTTCATTTACCTTTCAGATTGCTTGCCATTCACTGACCTGTACTTTTATTAATAATTACGCTCATTTTATCTGCACATAACAAACCTTTTGTGTCAATTAATTTTGTTTGGTCCGTCGTTAAATATCCACAAACCTATTTTATTTAATTATATTACTTTATTCAAACTCTCTGAAATATGCTTTGCTTATGCGTGCCTTTATCCGTTTAATTACTACTTCTCACATTTTATTACCAATGCATTTAATACTTTTATTATTGTTTAAATTGCAATTTCATAAAATATCGTAACTCTGTGATTTATTGACTTGGTTAAATATTTTGTACTGCAAACAGAGCCAAGTTGTAGGCTTAAAACCATCTCAATATGTACTTTTTTGGGCTTGTGGGCAATTTAATTTCTATTGAGTGTGGTATAGCTGAACTGCTCCTAGTTTATGTAAGCTTGCATTTGGCATAATCCAACATATAATTTGCAAATCATATGGGTGTATTAACAATTGGTATAGCTCTGTATAAAATGGCCAAAGATTAATGCCGTTGTCCTTTGCAGACTGGTATTTGAGGAAGAGTAATGAGACGACACATATACATATGTACACATACCTACAAGTGACTTTAAGGTGGCAAAACAATCCCAGCTTGAGGTCTAGGTATAAGTAAACTTGGTTCACCCTCTAGCTAAAAATCCACAATCCAACACAACATGACCATCTATTACAAAGTTTTTATTAGTCACTGTATAATAATTTATTCATTGATATATGGCGTCAAGCAATATGGAAGCAGGGCTTTACCATTCGCTTCCGATGCACTGATATCTTTTGTTGAGAATGTCTTTGCAGATGAACATTCAACTGTATAATTGTTTAATTGCTACTTTTATCTGCTGAAACTTTTTCAATTTTGTGTGAAGCATTATTCAATATTGCAGGTTTAATATAACCATCCTCATTTTTTGATAGGTCACCAGTGAGAGGCCAGCAGATTTCGGAAAAATTAATTTTTAGAATTTTATAATTTTTTTTTGGTATACGGCGTTACCGCTATTATCGATTAACGCATTAAGTTGATGGAGTATGGAAATTTTAAAATTCATTTATATCGATAATGTTTTCCACCTTTTCCTGATTGGTCTCAAAACCTACTAAAATTGTGAAATACTGTGCTGAGACTTAAGAACGTCAAAGACAAGCTTCCAAAATCTTAATCATTACTGCAATTACATTAGCAGATTCCATTTAGAATAATTAGAACCCTATGCTAGCTTCTGCACGGTAATTTGCTAAAGCAAGTAACTATTATGTTTTGCAATTTACAGAAACCGCTGATTATTATTACAGGCGAAGCATCATCCTGCCCGGAGCTGCATAAATGCAAAGGTAAAACTCGAACTACAGTTGCTGTAACTGCAATATTGCATGTTGTAAAACTAACATCCACTATAGTGTAAAATATGCAGGCTCTCTATAAATATTTCAGCTAGTTTTGTGAATTTAGGAAACGGGGTTTTCGTAAGAAGCAAAACAAAAAGCTCGAGTTCATAGGTTTCTAGTTCTCCACCAGCTTGAAACTCCGTGATTGAGTAAACAGCCCGCATACAAATAAAATCGTATGCATTTCAAAGCAGGTCGCTTCTGCAAAGTCTAATATTTGTATTGATTTCTAAATTATAACTGCTGTTTACTACACGGAACGCAGCAACTTTGGAAACTTCGAAATATCTACCATCGTTTATGCCATGCGGGTTAAAGGATTTTATTTTCCTCTTCGAGTTTTTCAATTAGTTTAGCAAGTTTAAGCTACCACATGAAATATTTAGTAGGTAGGCTGTGCACAGCGACGACGATTAATTAATTTTATTTTCTGGAAGCGGAAACTTCATGGCTAATTTTTTTAAACTTCCATATCAAATTTCTTTATTACCACATAAAGTTTATAACTTGATTACTAGAATATATGAGTTAGTATATTCGTTTAAGTAAATGTGTTTTAGAAACGTTAAATCTACAACAAACACGAGTAACGCTGATAATAAGATATAACTACAGTATATTTAATTCATGCATATGCGGTGAAACATGAATTATCGTTTATGAGGAACGACTTAAAATGGTACAAGGGAGATGCCTGCGAGTCTTATTTTTTATACATACTGCAAATGCCTTACTCGAATTCAACTTCTTTGGCACTACTCATACCAATATTTTACATTTTTAACAACGACCTCAGATTTTTTAGGTTGGTAGTTGCGTTAAGCTGTTCTTCTAAAGAATTTACATCTTGATACGAAAACGAAGCGCTGTACATCATCCTATTCGATTTATAGATCTAATTACTATTCATGTTAGACATAGAACTGTAAATAGGTACACTTTACCTACCTACGTGCTGTGGGTCACCCCAAAATTCCGCTTGATTTTCTTAAATTAGCTGTTTATATAATGGAAATTAAATGACACCCAATGCAATTAAAATAGAAGAATAAGTGTATCCAGGGGGATATCTATTGTAGAAAAAGATACATTAAGATATTTTAAGATGGGGAATACATCTTTGAAAAAATCTCCAAACTAAAGTTTGATCTGGGCAAAGTGGTAAGATTTAATGTCTTAGTGCTATATGGCCCTAATGAAGACAAGAAAAGAACTGTAAAATACAAACTCCGGAAAATTATAAGAAACGTAATGGAAAATAGTTCTGATAGCATTATATTAATAAGAGATTTCAATGGAAGAGTAGGTAAAGGAGATAAAGAAGCAGGACATGTAGTAGGAGTTTGAGGTATTAGCCAATGAACGCTCCAGTATGCACTAGCAACATAATATATTAACAATGATCTTACAATACCTCAATTTCGCTGAGTAGTAAACTGTGAATACCTAAAACAGATCCGTGACCAATAGCGTTCAATTGGCCGGCTAAGCTACTTCGGAGGAGAGTGTGTTAATACTACGCTGAAAAGAACTACATACGAGAGGCACTAACTTGATTGTGCAACAACTCGCAAATTTAAGTTAGAATATTTCCCGTTATTATGTTAAGGGCAACTTACAATGAATGGGAGATCCCAAAATTACACTTATCAGGCGCAAGCTCTCTGATAAGCTTAAATCGTTTGCAGCAAGAGCAAGACGTAAATGCTGAGCAATTAAAGTGATGCTTATTTTCATTACATGCAGGTAAATAACTAGTACATGTAAAAGGATAGTTCCACGTACCTAAATAAGATATTGAAGCTACGATGGTTACACGTCATAATTCAGGCAAACCCCGTATCAAATCCGCGACGTGTACACGCTGCATTCACATTATCAGATCTGTAATTTATACTTTTAAATTTGGATTGCGTATGTGAAAGACAACCAGTAGCCGAAAAGTGAAGCGTTTGGGATCGCAATCGGCAGGTAGTGACACCCAGATACTGATTTTATCTAAGCTCTCCGGGAATTCTTTTCTAATTTAAGAGGTTAAGCTGGCCACCTGCCCTGGCCGCGCCCAAAGATGGTTTATAAAAAGCACATTTGGTGTGGCTATTGACCAGCTGTCAACCTACATCAAGAGGAAGAAGAAGAAGAAGAACGGTTAGTTGAATAGTGCACCATGTACGCAGGAAAAATACTACCTTCAGTTTCGCGCAGATACATTTTTGAATTGCTCCAAAAGTATATGTTCAAAATACAAGGCAGTAGCTTATGTGTTGAATCTCACGCCAATCAAGGTAGTCAGTTTTAATCTTTTTATTCCCATTCTGACCTTTGTGAAAGTTGGGTTCTTGTAAACAAAACCGTGAGCAAAATCCAGAGTTTAGAAATGAAGTACCACTTACGAACCGGCCTGGGAATAACGAGAAGAAATGCAATTAGAAGCAGGATAGTGAGAAAGGAACTAGAGATAGAACCGGTCCTAGAAGGAATACAACAATGTCAGCTAACTTGGAATACAACAATGTCAGGTAACTTGGTGTGGACACATACGTACTAGTAAAAATATACTTGTTAAACAAAAGTGTGGGTATTTAATTTGAATAAATTAAAATTAGTTAGTGATTTAGTTTGATATTCTTTAAATACCTTTCTCTATTTTGCAAAATCTTGAACAACTTCAGATGGAGGTAGTAAAATAAAATATTAAGGACTCAATTAAGAGAAAGTTGTTTGATTAACGCTGATTTCATGTTAATTCTATGACACACATTTTTCCCATTCCATAAAGCTTAATGTTGCAATTTTATGAGTCAGATAAGATGATGTGGATACATGATATGTCTTCTTCTTTACACGCCGCCGTAATTAGTCCACTGCCTCTTCAAGTGTTTTAAAATTGTCTTTGTCCTGTACGAGATGGAGCCACCTTCTGCCTGCTGTCAGCTGAATATTATCAGTCCATCTTTTCATTAGTCTGCCAACAGTTCTCATATTCTCCCATGTTCTCCATTTAAGCAGTTTCGTTGTTCACCTATCGTCGCTCTTACTAGAGCCACATGCCCAGCCCACTGCCACTTCAGTTTTTCCACTCTCTCTGTTACGTCAGTTATTTTTTTTTGCCTTATGTCCTCATTTCTAACGTATTCTCTCAGACTAACACTCAATATTTGTCTTTCCATAGCTCGCTGAGTACGTTGAAGTAGATGGAGGCTATTTTTTGTGAGGTTCATGGTTTCCAGCCCATATGCGATCACTGGGAGCATACAACAGTCACACACTTTTCTTTTCAGATTCATTGAAATATCCATATTTTTTCGTATAAATCCCATTTTTCTGAAAGGGGCCCAACTCAGACCGATTTGTCTCGATAGTTCAGCTCGCTTATTTATCTAGCGTTATTTTATGTCCTAAGTATATATATTCCTCCACTATTTTGATGTTTTGTGAGCTAAGGTATTTTGTTCTTTCCATGTTCATTTTGTGTCCGATATTTCGTAAAGCTTCACTAATTAGCATTGCATCGTCCGCAAATAGTAAATGGTGTTAATACGTGCAATTTGTTTTAATTTCCTTTTTGTACCAAGCAAGGCTCTTAAACGCATCCACTAATGTATGTATGTATGTATGTATTATCTGTAACCTCATTTACCTTGCGGTGTCGACTAGGTAAAAAATTTAGGCGAGATCGAGTCACCTTGTCTTACTTCTTTTATCTTTATATATTCCTTTTTCAGAGCTTTATGCAATTTAATTGACGTGATACTCACTACTAACGATATACCTGTTAAACAAGTGTGGGTATTAAGATTGGAAAGAGGAAGACCAAGAGGAAGACAAACGAAGACGTGAGAGGGGAACCAGTTCTATTTGAATAAATTGCACAAGTGTTAGTTATTTAGTTTTATATTCTCTCAACACCTTTCTTTATTCTGGAAAGTACTAAGCGATATCAGTTAGATGAAACTGATAAACAAAGAGACATTTTTAAGGACTCAATTAACAGAAAGTCGTTTGATTAACGCTGATTTCATACAACAATCTGTTAATCTTGTGATACACAGTTTCCAGATTCCATAAAGCTTAATGTTGCCATTTTATGGGCTAACTTGGTTGTAATACATTTTATTACCTGATCCAAACGGTCACGTAATGAGCGTGTTTGCTTTTGAATGAACTTAGTTTATAGTAAACTTTATAAGCGCCAGGGGAGCTATTAAGATTAGTTTCATTTTAGTTGGAACCTAGTGGTGTATTTTTATCAAAAGTTATGTATCTTAGAAGGAGGGGTAAGAAACTATCAATAATTTTGACACAAAGTTTTATTCTCTACAGACATTAGCACAACATACGTGGCCCAGTATATCAAAGTCTCGCTATGGTTGGGCTGATTATGTAAACATTATTTTAAGGACTGCACTTTTCGTTTGAAAAAGGGGGCCTATAGACTACGATATTTATGATTGCATTCAATAAAAAATCTTTTCATCTATTTCTACCATACATGATTGATTTAACTACTTTTTTTCTTACAGTAGTTGTAACTCACTAACTTCATAAATCCTGAATATTTTATGCATATTAGTTGCGGAGATTCGTTCCTAACCTAGAAAATGTCTTAATTAAAAGAATGCTGACGAATTAATAATTAAATAACAAAACTTTTACTTGTCGGAAAAACTTTGTTGAACCAAGTCCCTAGATCGACGTATTTATTTACAGTAGTTTATGTAAGATTAAGGTTCAGATATTTTCAACAACTGCAACTGGTAACTGCTTGCAATGCTGCTATATGTCGTGAGTGTACCTTGATCTGCAGATAGATACAATTGTCATTTATGGTTCGCAATATCGTTCTTAAAACTGTTCTTTTAAAGATATGGGGTTTTTTTGCTATTATTTCTGTCATTACCTATGTTCACTTCCTTATACCGGTATGGCTTGAATGATGGTTTTGTAAATCAAATATATAGTTTGGGATCGTAGTATATGAGACAGTGAAAAATACATTTGGTTGCCTATATTAATTATTCTGTGGAGTTTACCACTTTCCGTTCCATCTATACCTGGTGAGTTCCTAGATACGTAAATTGGCGGTTCACCGTTTGCACTGCATCTTCGGCGATGATGCTTCCAGTAGAGGTCAAATTGATCTGGTTTGCGTTGTGGTTTTCGTTTTCAGTTTAACCTCCAAGCAAGATTGAGCATTCCTTTTTTAGCTGTGAGGACGTTTCCTTTCTCCTGCTTCTGTTCCAATCATGATATTAATACCGTGTGTATATGTAGCTAGCTGAATGGTTTTATTGGTTAATATGTTTGCCGAATGCGAGATTGACCAACGTGCGGACTAATCGGTTTCAATATGTTGAATGAGTTTTGCGCGTACACATGCTTCAGTATTCAATATTGTCCTTTAAACGAGTTTTATTTGTTTGGTCAGTATTCCAAATTACAGCAATATTTTATAGTCTGTTTCTGTGGCTTGCATCATACGCCTGTTTGAAGTCATCAAATATGTTGTGGAGATCGATACTGTACTCTCGTATTACGTTCAAAATGTCAAGGCTTCAAAGTGGTATATGCATCTCTACAGTTTCAAATTCAGGAATTGTAATCTATACGTTAGGCTCAAATCTCTCTATATTATTTTGTAACGAGGGATGAAAATGTAAAGAGTTAGTAAACAACAATGGTTATTTCAGTATTTTACTTAAAAAGATATCGTTCTATTATAGACTTCTCTGTTATTTATGACCATTTTCTAACTTTTTTTGTCTTTTTTTGCCATCACTATTACGTTATCTGCGTACAATAGGCTGTTCAACTTTATTGGCTTTACATTTTTATATCTCAGGATTTTTTTCGTTTTTTCTTGTATTTTTCAAGATTTTGTCATGACAACTATAAATAGTACAGAGCTTATGCTATCGCTTTGTTCTACACCTTTTTTAGTGTTCTCAATAATGCTTCTAGAATTTTTATTAACTTGTTTAGTACTTGTAGTTGTTCTAAATACCAGGGTTATTATTTTCAACTTCCAATTCAGAATGAATAAACATCAAGAATGAATATGAAAAATTTACTGTATAGAAAATGTAAGTACATCTACATTTGTACATTTCTACATAATCGCCATTTCGATTAAGGCACTTCATCTTACCGTGGCACCAGATTTTCTATGCCCTCCTTAAAGAAGGTTGTAGCCTAGTCACTCAGCTTTGTCTTCATACTTTCTGCACCGTCCTTGCAAACAAACGTCACTCATAAACTGTACTCCTGTGACTATGAATTTTGGCTGAATTATGCTCTTCAGCTTTGAGTCTTCAGCCTGAAGAAAGAAAATTACGGATTACTAAGTCCGCCAAGTGTGAACTGCACGCTGTTTTGAACCTTTTCCAACTCATGGAATTGCTATGTTGTGTATAATATTAGGTAACCTTCAGAGTGCATACACCTCTGGAATTCTCCCATTTTTTTATATTCTATTTATAATACATTGCAGTGGTTCTGTGCATATGATGTCAAATAATATAAAAAGATATGGAGGGATGCCTTATTTAGAATTGCTAGTTAAATAATAATAGAATTTCATTAACATGATATTATTTAGATAAGAATTGATAAATAAAACTAACAATGGAAATATTAATTACTATGGGACCAGAATTACAGTTTGTTTTAATTAGAAAATGATAATAAGTTATTTTATTTTATCCTATTATGTTATTATGACAATAACTCCTTCGCAACGAGTTGCGTTAAGATGCATTTAACAACACTAGTGTTGTTAAGAAAAATAACATAACGATACTTTATTAGCATTAATCACATGTTGACAGCACTGAAATGTATTGTCAGTCTATGTCAAATTCGATGTTAGTAGGTTAGGTTTTGTTTGTTATTTGACACAAACTGACGCAAAAGTTAACCTGAAAATCTCAAATTTAACATAACCTGACAGTGCTACCACCAATACAATATTGAGTTTTTATTTTACTAGTGATACCACCACTCGCTGTTGTGTC
The DNA here is from genome assembly GCA_940337035.1 of Agriotes lineatus. Taxonomy (NCBI): domain Eukaryota; kingdom Metazoa; phylum Arthropoda; class Insecta; order Coleoptera; family Elateridae; genus Agriotes; species Agriotes lineatus. The sequence continues at coordinate 44,420 of CALNHX010002160.1, forward strand.
ATTAATAACCATTTTTCTTATTTTTTCAAGATTAGTATTTTAGGATAAAATAAACCGTGTTACGATATACGTAACGTTATTCGCTTTCTACATTACTCGAGAATTTTAAAGAACTCGCTCCTAACGTCGCTCGTTCATTCAAACTATTCTCTTGTAATGTAAAAACCTTGATAACGTTACTTGTATCGTAAATTACTATTACTTCATTCTCATAACTGCACGTAGAACAGTAAAGAACTATTCTATTTTGATAATAAAAAGTAAATGTTTAATAAATATAATAATGTTCAATTTAATTAATAGGTCAAACATGTAACAGAAATTATGAAATTTTATAAATAGGCTAGGTGCTAGCAGCATAGCAGTACCTACTAAAAATAACAAACAGTGTATTATTTTCCTTAAAGAAAAATGCACACTTTTTATTGTATATATAAATGGAAGACATTGCTGTGAGCTAGTTGAAGCTCATCAACTGGTTGTAGCAGAGTTTACTTAATTGCTGAAAGCTAGTATCAGAGAGCGTGTTAATAAGGTTAGAATATTGTTGTATATATAAAATTGAAACAAAACGTATATCAAAGAAAATATTTGCAGTAAATAGAGTAAAGTATTTAATGGATGATCAACCATTACCTGAAATAAACTGAGGAATGATATTCATACGAATTGTTGAATTAAGAGATTGGGTAAACTGTCAACGTATAATTTAGATAAAATAAGTCTATATAGTTTGAACGTAAAAAAATAATTATAAATTAGAAATGCATGTCCCAACTTGAGTAACGAGCTTGATGTTTAAAATAAATATTAAGTAAGCTAGTTTTGGAGTTTAGTTAAGAGAACTTGATGGGTTAACCGGGTAAATGATTAATATTGCAAAGAATTTATGTTAAGTTGCTCTGACGTTTTCAGGAATAGAGATTTGTGCAAGCTTATGTGGGAAGTAATTTTGATAACAAATAACAGTAATTTTAATAGTTATATGTACAGCTAGGCTGCGAAATGGATATTTGGCGTACAGAGGAATGTTTGGTCGGCGAGACGAAGTTGAGCCCGCCAAATTGTTCCAAGAGAGCCAAACATTTCGCGAATGTGGCATACACAACATTTGTAGTGCAATCGCCATGTATATTATAATGAAAAGCACATTATAATTTTTTTCTGCAACCTGCCGATAAGTTTGTGGACGCGAAGTTGCTATTAGTAAAGGCCGCGAAAACAAATTTTGCGGCCGTATTACTTCCTCAAAAATAAAATGTTCAGCAAAGCAGCACAAAAGCAATATTTATTTCAAATCTGAAGAATATTGCAACATAGAAGAGTTACCAATTTTCAGGCCTCCACAAAAATTTTCCACGGCTATTCCTTCCTTTCCATTCCTATCCATTTCGTTATTTTTGAATTTATGCAATCGCCTCTATATAGTTAGTTAAAGGATTAACTTTGCTATAATAGCTTCATTAATAGATATCATAGATAACTCTGTTAAAAGTGACTGTTTATTGCACGCAATATGAACATTATCAAATGAGGCTGTAGGTCACGTTTGATAACATGTCAAGTGCATGAGTTTGCATTTAAAAATATTTCTAGGGTTGGAGATATAAAAATTTTATTCGGTGAAGCGTTTTCTGTCACACTGCATGCGAAATTATAGGTTATGCTGACATATAATTATTCGAACTATGTACGAATGTAAGGTGAATAGTTCTCGGCCTTAACATAAGATGGCGTTCCAATCTGCAAAAATTTATTTTTCCTGCCTGCGTGCAAGTGTTATTAGTTCGTATGACAAGTTCCAACTTGTTCTCTCAAGTAGTTTGTTAACACGAATTTTTGCCGTAGACTTCTTGCGTGTTTTTCGTTAAAATGGATAAATTTGAATATCGTGCGGTCATAAAATTCTTCGTTTTGGAGGGATTAACCCGTAAGGAAATTCATCCGAAGTTGACAAAAGTTTACGGCAACTCTGCTTTTCCATGTCAACCGTTAAAAAGTGGGCAGCTGAATTTAAACATGTTCGCACGTCCCTCGAAGATGACCCACGTGAAGGACGGCCAAAAACCGCAACCACACCGGAATCCATCGAAAAAGTGCATGATATCGTGTTGGACGATAGAAGAGTGAAGGTCAGTGAGATAGCTGAGGCTGTGGGGATATCGGAAGAAAGGGTGCGAAACATCTTGCACAAAGAATTAGGGATGAGAAAGCTCTGCGCAAGATGGGTACCGCATTTGCTGAATGCCGATCAAAAGCAAATGCGCAAACGAGTTTCGCAGCAAACTTTGGACCGATTCAATAGGCATCGGACCGATTTTGTGAGGCGATTTGTCACCATGGATGAGACATGGGTTCACCACTACACCCCAGAAACGAAGCAGCAGTCGAAGCAGTGGGTGGAGGCCGGTGGTTCAGCGCCAAAGAAAGCGAAGTTTGTTAATTGATTACCTTACAAAAGGCAGAACAATTACAGGCGAATATTACTCCAACCTTCTTGATTAGTTGGATGCCAAAATCCGGGAGAAGAGGCCTGGTTTGAAGAAGAAAAAAATCATCTTTCACCAGGACAACGCACCTGTTCACAAGAGTGCGTTGGCGATGGGAAAACTGCGGGATTTGGGGTACGATTTGCTAGGCCATCCCCTCTATTCTCCTGGTTTATCACCCTCTGTTACCAAACTTGAAGAAATTTGTTTCTGGGAAGCGCTTCTCGTATAATGAAGAAGTTAAGAGGGCCGTAGATGAATATTTTTACAGTCTTCCAGACTCTCACTTCCGGGAAGGAATACTAATGTTGGAGAAACGCTGGACCAAGTGTGTTGAAGTCAAGGGAGATTATGTAGAAAAATAAAATTATTTTTTAACTGAAAATCGCAGTCTTTCATTGTCAGGCCGAGAATTTTTTACCTTACCCTCGTATACCCCCAAAACGCCTTGGAATGAACCTTGGCCGACCCTGTATGATGCTTCTTAACGCATCTAATCGCCGTTGACGCTGCTTTAAGCTATATCTTTATTGAAAAACATAAATATAATGCATGGAAAAGCTATCTATTGTAATCAGTAGTTTTTCATTAGCTTCAAAATGTTGTAAATTGTAATGCAGATTTTCAGGATACCCTTTTATTTTCAATTTAATGGAACTCATTAACAAGACACTGGAAGGTCAGCAATTTTGCCATTATCGTCCAATATCTAAGTAATATCCAATTATGCAGGCGAGAGTTTTATAGGCAAAGTACGGATTTCTTTCTACAGACTGTTTTCAAGTAAAATTAATTTTAACTTTTTGTTGCTCCGCTTGCTATCCAGTGGAGCTCGAAAATCGTAGAGCAAGTTTAGCGGTACGCGGCAAGGGAAGCGATATTAGCTGATTTCAACTTTTTCGCAGAGTGTATCCCTTCTTTCTAGGTTAGATCATAAAATAAGTTAGGTGATTTAAAACGGCACATATCTTACGTCGAATCCAGTCTTCTTGATCACTAATTTATGCAGCGGTAAACCGTGCAGCAGAAACTGCTGTCGAAAGCAAACTTAGCGTTGATTTATTGCTTGGAAGCTGAAGTTCCATGAAACAGCTACCAACTTATATATTTTAGCAAAGTTTAGACCCAAAGCATACGCTAAGTTATTTTTTCGTGCGAGTTCATTATGTAGACCCTGTACGCTTATAACTTTTTGTCAATTTTAATTAAGAGAGGTGTCAATTTCCCCAGGAATTTATTTCTGAGCGAACGCCGACGAGGCAAAAATAGCCCGTTGCGTTTCGCGACTATAATCCATTTTATAAGTTGTTGAGTCGGTTATAAATCTAAATTTATGTTTGATTTTTCTGATCGGAATTCTGAAGAGTATGAATTTATGATGTTTAGTAAACATCTGCTAGACGAATAAAAATCTCGACGTCGCCATGTTTATTTGGCTCCGCTACTCCTACAATACGAGGGCATTTAAAATTTTATAGCCGCGTTTTCTTTGAAAAGCTGGTAAAACGTGTTAGAATCAAGCTGGCCAGGACACAAGATAAATCGAGATCCCAGTAATAATGATATATGCGAGCGATCACGCCCCTTCAGATATTTCACTTCAGCGGACGTAAAGGTAGGTGTCGGAGATTTTGGATCTCTCATACCTACTTTCTCGAAAATTACGACCGATTGTTCTTTTCCTTCTACAGATTCACAGTTGGTGAAGCGAAAATCATAATGGATTCTCATTACTTGATTAACGTAACTCGGAGGCCGTTACATTACGCGTCAGCGTGATGTAATCAAGTTGTGTTAAGTTTTAGTAAATTCAAACTGTATAAACAATTTTATTGAAAGATAAAATTGGGTGTCTAATTACTGGCATGAATTATTATCAAATGTAAAAATTAGTAATATAACAGAAGAAGTACAACTGTTCGTCGGCTAAAGAATGCGAGAAAATTGCTTTTGTACGTGGAAAGAAGATAATAAGAGATAGGAAAATAAAGACACCCAACTGGTGGAATATTGAAGTCAAGAATAAATTTAAAGTTCAAACGTGAAATAGCAAAAAATTTTATTTACACATTAAAACCCCATTAGGTTACTAAACGTACTAGCTGCAAGGATTCCCTGCAAAAATTATTCAATTAAAGGAAAGAAGTCGTGGGAGAACTTTGGTAAAAAAATTCAAAAATGTCATACATAAAACCAAAACTGTAGTACAGCATGCTACAGAAATATAGAAAGCGTAAAGATGCCTCATTTGATTCTGTCAAGGATAAACAAAACAAAAACGAAGAACTGCAAGTAAGGGATTCTGGATTTGGTGTTTGGAATCACAATATGGGGCCTTTGTAGGAAGTAAAAGATTAATTGAAAGCAGAATTTCACATGAAATTTTCTTACCATTTTTTTTTCTGTAAAAGTTGCAACCCTAAAAACTTCACATCTGTCATCTATGATTGTTGCGATTTTTAGTTATAGAGCGCTACACTAAAGAAAAACTCCTTATCATCGTGAAAACCGATTACCAAGTAGGGGAAAGTTACGCTGAAACCGTTCGCAAAGTTCGTGGAATTTTCAATCGTGAAAGTGCACCAAATCTGTCCACTTTTCAATAATTTATTAATAAATTGATGAAAATTGGAGCAACTATGGACAGTAAATCTGCTATACATTGTCATTCCGGCCGGTCTCTAGAAAACATTGCAACTGTGATTGCGAGGTTTGCTGAAAACCTTCGAACGTCACTACACGAGTTCTTGTGGCCTCAAGTGGACGGTATGGATCTGGAAGACATGTGGTTTCAGCAAGACGGCGCAACCTGCCACACTGAGATTAAAATAATTGATTTATTGGGAAAACGATTTTTGGACCCCATTGTCTTCTGAACGCCAAAGGCAGTTGGCCACCGATATCGTGCGATTTGACGCCGTGCGACTTCTTTCTTTGGGGTTTTTTGAAATCTCAGGTCTATGCGAATAACACTCGAACAATTCCTGAGCTCAATCAATGCCGATATCCAACGTGTAACTGATGAGATAGATCCGTAACTCTAAGAAAACGTCATATATAATTTCATCAAAAGAGCAAGGGTCTGCGTCCAGAGCCGCAAGGGCCATTTGAAGGATATTTTATTCCATAATTAATCGGAACGTCTACTTTAAAATTCAATAAAGATATCAGCAATCTCTCAAAAGAATATGCGTTTTATTTTAAAATACAAAATTGCGTTCTTTTTGAAACACCCTTTACTAGAAGCAACTCAAGGGGACTTATCGACAACCTACCAACTCAGCAGGTACATGACCAATTATTTTGGTTGCCACCTGGAAAGCATAAAAGATGCTCATTTAGAAATAAATGAAAAAAATCACATAATCTAGCAAACGGTCCATTGCCCTAAAGCCTCAGAAAACGATGTAAACAGTAATTAAAGCAGCAGAAATATGGAACCAATCCATTAGTCCTTGATTTATTCATGCGAATATTGGACTTTAATGAAGAAGCCGCAAAATAAATTCGAAGCAATGGAAATGCGGTTGTTAACAAAAGATATAAAAAAAAACACTATAGTCTGAATTATAGGACTCGGTAGGTACATAGTCATCGAAGATGTCCCCAAGGGTGTATCTTATTTACTGACATTTGACATGTTTTGCATGAATTATTATTCTCCGCTTTGGCATTATACCCGCTTATACGAAACATAAGCTCAAACGGTTTAGCAATTTTGAGTCTTCTTCTTGGATCAGTGTTGTCCGAGAGCTGTAGCACTTCCAATTCCCGTAGGCGTGGAGTCTCACATCGTGATTTTGCTGTAATAATCTTGATCTTTTCTTCAACTGTAGTGATCTATAAGTCTCTATGTAGATGATGGTCATTCCTATAGTACAATGCGACAGTCACGATGTTTCGGAGGAGTTCAGTTTGGAAGGCTTCATCTTTTAATACCAAACTCTTTTGCACATCGTCAGGTTGAATTCTTTAGGTCGAGAGAACTTTAACATTTGTTTATACAGTAATAGTTGACTATGGTTTGGTATTGTAAACTATTGATTTTAAATGACCTCACAAGAAAACATCTAGAGGTAAGTGTGGTGTCCACCGTTTTCAATTATTAGTCTTGATCCATCGTTGGCCACAGTTTCTATGTAAATATATAGTTACAGCAAGTGCACCATCTTGCTGTAAACACATTGGTTGCCATTTCAAGAAAACTTCATCAAGAAGATAAAATCATATATTCAACTGCTACCAATACATATTCCACTTTAAATAAATGACAGCTAAACTAAAATAAACTAATTTCTTGGCCAAACTGCGCGACTGTGAGACTGGAACGCCTGGCCCCATAGATAGCCCTAAAGTTCGAGCTGGTTGATTTTGGACTGTAGACGTTACGACTGCAGTCGGTGGTGACTAAACTTCAGGTTTCTTCGGACTGTCAGATCATATCTGTAAATGAGACAGTTAATGACGGTTGAATACTCTACTTAAAGCACTCGAGACTCCGGTGTTCTGGTGTACATAACATAATCTCAAGTGATGTAAGTTTAGCACAACTTTTTCAGGGGGTCTATGTTCTACATCTCCGAAATTAAGTTTATTATTAAGAATATCTGAGCCCGTTAGCCCCTGAACTAGTTTTTCAGGCTGAAATGGTATACGTGATCACTTCAAGGACTCGCTGGGCTGGTGCTCTTGCGTTCTGAACTGCTGGTGGCTCGCTTTGTAGGATAAAGCAAAGCTTCCGGGTGCAGCTTGGCCCAAATTAAGTCAACCACCCGGGCATCGTCCTGTTATACCAGATCGGGCACTCTTTCCACTACGTTGGTCTGGGGAACCAAAGTCGGGTAAACAGTGGTAGAGCAGAAGTGGGGCTGAACCCCCTGTTCTGTATGGTATACTTTTGAATATCCTGATGATTGATATTTCGATTCAATTGATTTAATTGCTTAATTGCATGGATTCTGATTGATCTACATATTTTTCAGCTTTAAATTCCTTCTGATCTTTTTCCTCACATCCATACCTTATGTAATACTTACTTCTCGCCTAGTTTTCTTGAAACAAGACTTGATTTCGTTGTTTTTAATTAATAGCATAAACTGAAAATTCTGTGCGTTTAATGAAAAAAAGTACGGTCAACAAATGGCCTGAGAGATTTCTCTAGTATTTATTTATAGAAATTTAAATTGTAGATAGCTTAAACTTTAAGAAAAATAACACTAAACAAGATGTTTTTCTTCATATTTTAAGGCAATGATATTAAGGAAGTACAGTAAATGTCAGGTAAATAATTATATATTCTATCTCAGTTATTATAAACCTAGCTCTATGTAAAAATTAAGACAAAAAATGTGTATTTTATTCCATTAACACACAAATAATCTTCAAAGGAACTGCACAAGTGCTGATCCTTCAAGTACACAGCATAATAAATATAGAGACATTAAGGTTCACCAGCGACAGCACTCTCTAAGACTCTTGGTCTCAAAGACAGCCATCGATTGCAGTGGAAATCCTACTAGCGATTGAAAATAAACGAAGCTAAAAGTTTATATTCGTAGGCGTAGAGATGAAACGCTCACTTCGACGTATGTACAAATTGATGTTCATTCAAAAGCTATATCTAAAACACTTTCGACCACTACACAATTTAAACAGAATATTGGCATTCCTTTCAATTCTTACATATATTAATAACAGAACCAATGATTTTTTTAACTAGTATAATGTGACCGCAGCAGGTGAAACCTACTGGGAGGAATTAAAATGAGGTGCGTTAATTAATGTCCAATGGGTGATAGAGAAACTAAAAGCCAAATTATACTTAAAATACACACTACCATACAAGTAGTTACATTTTTGAGTAATAATAATTTTCTCCTTCATGTACCATGTTCTGTCAGAACGTTGGTAACCATTACGGAAATTGAATTTTATTGGCAGCTCATCTGAGGAGTGTACTTGTGTTTACCAGTCGCGCAATTTCTTGAACCACGATGTTATTCTTTCACCTGAACCATCTTTTTGTGCTATTTTACCTTGCATGACACTTTCAAGACTCTTCTATAGCATTACATAATCAAAAACCTCGAGTCGTTTCATATCGCTGCACTTTTGCTGTCCAAACCTAGACACCGTATTCTCTTCTTAGTCTAACATCGTGACCGATGTGTAGTGATTATGAGACGTCACTCTTCGTCCCTGTGTACAATACGTCGCCATCCTTGCCGATTGTTTGTTTCGCGAGTTGCGGTTTCTAACCGCAAGTTAGTGAGCTTGGAAATCATATCGGTCCATCTGGTCGGCGAACGTCCGCGTCTACGCTTTCCTGTCGATCTTCCTTGGACAACTAGCTTCTCTATGTTCTCATTCCTATTGATGTGGCCAAAAAATTTCAAGATCCGGCCATATGTCAGAGAAGACAGTCGCTGTTGTGGACGGATTTCATTTAAAATTGAGATATTGGTCCTTCTAGCGGTCCAAGGTACACGAAGCATCCTACGCCAACACCACATTTCAAAGGCGTCTATGCGTCTTCTATCAGCAGCGTGTATTACCCATGTTTCTGAGCCGTAGGAAAAGACTGGAAACACCAATGTTTTTACCAGCTGGACTTTCGTGGTTTTTGTAAGGTTTCTGTCCTTCCATAACTTGGTTAGTTGGGTCATTGCGGTTTTTGCCAACTGAATACGCCTTCGGATCTCAGGTTCACAGCTGCCAGACTTGTGCAGGGTGGAACGAAGGTATATGAACTGTTCCACAACTTCGCAGTTGCCAATGTTTACAGGTTGCCTCCTATTCTCATTTTCTCGATCAACTATCATGATTTTGGTTTTGCTATAGTTTATTTTAAGGCCAAATTCTGCACTAATATTTTCAAGTAAGTTTAGTAATTCGAGAAGTTGGTCTTCATCTTCAGCTATGAGAACAGTGTCATCAGCAAACCGAAGATTGGAGAATCTTTTCCCCCCGATCTTGATTCCTCCATTCCAGTTGTCTAGAACTAAGCGCATTACGAATTCGCTATATATATTGTATAAGAGTGGAGAGAGTACGCATCCTTGTCGAACGCCTTTACGAATCTTGCATTTTTCAGAGATGACATTTTCGATCTTGACAACGGCAGTACTGCCTTCATACAGCTGTCGAATGAGAGTGATCAGGTGTTTTGGTACTCCCATCTTTTGGAGCACTTTCCACAGTTGTGACCATTTTACATTATCAAAGGCCTTCTCGTAGTCAACGAAACATAAATACATAGGAGTGTAGTATTCTCACCGTATAGCAGGATAGAAAATACATAAGGACAATCTCAGATCTCTACTACATAAACCTCTTCTAATCTTCCGAAAATCTACACGAGTCTGTTCAATTTGTAATTTAATTTCGGCTTGTTTGACCCCGTTGTTATTTATTTGACATCCAAGATATCTAATTTGATTGATTTGTTCGACTCTTGTACCTTTAACAGTAACTTAACGTAACGGTAACGTTCTATTGCTTACTAATTACGAGTGTCCTGGTTTTCTAGATATTTACGAGACTCCCTTCTGCACATTTCTCAATGACACTATCGAGTATACTTTGTAGATCTTCTTGGCTGGGCGCAAATTATTTATAACTTACCCGTTTACTACAATGCCTTCCTTGTTTTCAGAGAGTGCCTCTTCTCATAAAAAAATATCTCTTTTTTTGTTTTTTTATATAATGAGGTAGAGGAGCTAAAAACAAATTTTTGGCTGACTATAAGATCACTGTAAAAGGGAATTGTGTGCGTGTATCACACCAGATTTTTGAATTTTAAAGTTTGGCAAAGAGTATACTCGTACAGGATTTTGTGTTTCTGTTTAAAAAGATAAATCATGAGCAGTACTTAGCTTTCCATAATAGCAAATCACACTTCTGTCGTTCTTTTCCAAAAATACAGTTATATTTTTCTTTTATGTAATTTTCTCTTTTGAATATAACTGGATTGATATTGCTTCTAGAAAACTTTCATTTAATTTGTTTTGCCAAAAATTTTAGGATTTTGAACCTTATCTTGCTTGCGAATTTCGAAAAAGTCGCATTCTTAATCGATCTTACTATACATGTATACAACTATAAATACCACTAGCAGGTCGATTTGGTTCTCCTAACTGCCAAATCATTATGCTTCAAAATATAGAATAGATCGATGTATACATTGATGACTTAGTAGGGTCACACTACAAATAATGTTTCTCAATCTAATCAATCATCTTGCTTCTTTAGTACGATCATGATCTAGGACAGATTAAAAAATGTTTATTTAAATTTTATACTCTGCTGCATCGGTATGTTTTAGCAAAGTGGCCAAGCTCCTTCATGGGGTGTTAGTGCCTCACCATTATTAATACGTAATAACCCATTATTTCGAATGCTTGAAAATATATATCTTAGTCTATGCTTGCATCTCCTAGCTTCGTTTTCATGAATAGGGCAGCATAAATATTCAACCCGTAGTTCGGTTACTAACGGGCACAAAACAAAGTTTTCCCCTGTCTGGTTCAATTTTCAAGGTGAGCTAACACTAAATTAAGTAATTTTAGCATTATGCCCTAGTACGAACTATAAAATCTAGTTATTAATTTAGTTAACAATGAATGTTATTCTACACTAACTTTCTCGCCGCATCCAGGCAAAGTTTCGCAGTAATATCATTACAGTCATACAGTGTTCCGCTTCATTTTACAGAGTTTAATCAAACCGAACTAGAAATTCAATGCAATTTTACTTAGTTGCCTCGCTGAGCTTAATAAGTGTATTGTTTCATAGTCTCATATATGTTTGAATATATCAGTATACTCCCGGGATAAGTTTGCTGACTAATGATCTGCAACTTCTTCGAAGCCCTCACATTTCAGTTTCAGAATTCTATTTCCATCCTTTTTCTTACAGATGATGGCTTTGTTAGGAAAACTTGCGTGGCTATAGCAGCATCTTAAAATTCATGTTTTATGACATCCTTAAACAGCGAGATATAAAAAATTCTTGCTCTTCATAAAATCCATGGTAATTGAAATATTTAGGTTTTTATAGTCGCAACTTCGTTCGGCTATATTAGGATATGAAATGTTTCGTAAACGAATTAAAAGACTGCCTCTTTTTTAAGGGAATAATACTGTCTAAGGAGAAGACTTATCAAGATAGGGAAATACGTTGATATAATTAGCAATTGAACAGTTTTGGCTTTTGGTGCAAATGCATAAAAATGTGTGATTAGAAGACTGAGGGTAAGATAATTCTTTTAATTTCGTTATAAGCTTGTAAATTTTAAATATACGATATGGTTTGGTACTGTGGCCATTAAAACTCATAATAAGTTCAATTTGATATAATCGAAAACAGTAACTGCTTTAACATTTTCTTTAGAGGGGTGCAATTCTAAACGCAGAAGAAAATTTTGGAAAACCATTAGACTATAGACCAGAATAGTTCACAAAACCTACCTCCCAGAAAGCCTAAACACCTTTAAAGATTCTTCGCCACTAAATATAGTATAAAAGGGCAATGCCTTATGAAATTCGTAAAGCATTATAGGCCATTAGTACAGCTGATCCTATCAATAAATGTGATCTAAGATGCATTGGCTAAGCTAATGAGAATATATGCTCACTCTCCAAATGATAGGAATATTAGTAGTAACATTACGACACACGAACGTGTTAATCACACCCTAGCGTGTTACTAATCGACCGTTTAAGACAAAATAAAACTGAAAGTTTAGTTAATTTTGTAGGTGCGCCATTAAGTTTCCTTGTATGATCTTAAAATAAGTCACCGAGAAAACGTTTTTGAAATAGCATCGTTCGCCGTATGGATATTGCAGTTATCGTTTTCTGAAACACTAACAGACTAACATGCTAATGATGTTATAACTATGATGGAGTGATTTCCACTTAGACGCCTTCCTGAGAATGATTTTATTCGTTTGCTTCCGATTTTAAACTGAACATTAGCAATATCATTATTAGATAAGGAATATGATCAAATTCAAGAGAGTTCTTGGATAAAAGGATTAGCAAGTAACCAGTAACCATGAATGTCTAATAGCAGAGCGTTACAAACATATCGGTGACGTTGTACTTAAACGTTACTTCAATTGTCTTACAGTATTTATAAAAAATTTTGAGCAAGGATTAATATCTAAAATGGACTTCTACCAACCAGCAGCATGTAGCGATCAAGATAGCATGCGGGAAACGGCGGAGAAAAAAAAACTACTTTTATTAGTATTGGCTTGTCAATAACATCATCTACTTTGTTTGTTTGTTTGTAATGGACAAGGTCTAGGCATGAGCAGTACCAGGTGCCTTAGACACCAACTGCTATGGTCATATGATCAAAGTCCTACTTAGAATTTTGCCTAGACTAAGGTGTTCCAACCCTAGCAAGGGATATTTTACATGCACCACATCGTAGTAACGTGGGACCCACCGCTTTACATCACTTCTGAATGATGGCATTCTGTAGAGGTTTGAAGTTGAGACACGTGATTATCAATAGGCGTGTCTTTTCCACAGTGGTGAGCCCTAATAGAACACAGAATTTTTCGTACATCGTGCATTCCCTTAAACATTTTGAAAATTTTCGTGCCACTCACTAAAATTGTACGCATGTGATAGTGCAATGGAAGAAGACGAAGAAAAACTCAGACAGCTTCAACAGAAACAACAAAGACTCCAACAAACAATGATCCACATACAGAAACTCGAGAAAACAACAGTATTTTCCGAGTAAGTCCCAAGTTTCCACCGTTTTGGCCCGAGCAGCCGCTGTTTGATTCGCTCAAGTTGAATCGCGGTTCGTTCTTTCTGGAATCACACAGGACAGTAGTTTCATTATGTAGTTTCAAGCTTGGACAATCGTTGCCCTGCAGAAGTGAGTGACATTATAACAAGTCCACCTGCAGACAATCGTTATTTGTATCTACGAACAGAACTAATCAAGACGATGACTCCGCCAGACGAACAGCGTGTACGAAAATTAATAAATGATACCGAATTAGAAGACCGTCGACCTTCGCAATATCTTCGGCACTGGCAAACCCTCGCAGGATATATCCAGTTACAAGAGAACATTTTACGTACTTTATAGCTGCAGCGATTGCCACCAAACCTCCAAGCAATTCTTCAGGTACAAAGAGAACTCGCCTGGACAAGTTAGCCGATTTAGCTGATAAGGTAGCTGAAGTATTACCAAAGAATATAGATAGAGGAAGAAGGACAACCTTATGGGCTATAAAGTATATGCTGTGATTTGGGTTGCATAACTATTTACTTGGTTAAATATATCATTTTTTGTTCGAAAATGCCGCTGGAAGCTCCTAGCGTCAAAGTGATTACCTTATCAGTGACATTCAGCAGGTAAATGCGTCATTAGCATTCTTGAGCTATAACAGTGTTGCAAGAACTTTCTCTCTAAAATTCCAATAGTTTTACAATGGTTGTACCTACCCGAAATAAACTTGTATTCTGCCAAAGAATATTTAAGTAGTTTGATTCTGCTTACATGTAAGTTAAGTTTGTTACAAAGAATATTAAATATAGGTGTATATTCTTTGGTTTGTTTTGTTATTATTTAAAACATTTGTTGTCAATCGGATGAACTCGTACCAAGTAAAATAAAAGTTTTATAAGTTTCACATGCAACACTTTTAAACATTTAATAGGTAGCTAGGTACCTATAAAAATTATATGAGAGGTTTCTAATATAATTTCAACAAAAAGTTCACCAATGAGCAGAAGATTATACGGAATACGGATTGTCCCCACTTTATTCTCACAAAATTCTATAATGAATATAGAATTAGCTATGTACAAATAATGAAAAAAAACATTAATAAACAATATACGGATTTTATTTAAAAATTTTAATAGGAGTGGAAATTATTGTTCAAGTAATGTTGACGATTAATATAGTTTACAGTGATCGATTTTAAAAAGCAAATAAAAACAAAAATAATATTGTATCTTGTGAAGTTGATACGTATAGAGTACGGCTACTAAAACAGTACGCCTTGAATATCTCATTTACTTGATGCATTAAAAAATGTCTATTTAGTCACATTTAAGTTGGCGATCTCTCTATGTATAGTCTCAGCAAAGAATAAGACAACATTATTCGAACATTTATTATCGACATTAAATTATCTTTCAGAAATGTATGCAAAAATTTAATTTGGTGATTAGGGATCTGACCCAAGTTCTGTACAATCTGTTATTAAAAAATCTGGTGTGATACACTCACACAACTTCCTTTTACAGTGATCTTATAATTAGTTAAATATTTAATTTTTAATTTTTAAGCATTTGTCAAAAATTTTCAAAAATTACGAATTCTACAAAAACGGTACAAAATAGAGCATTAGTTGAAGAGACAAATTTTCTCTAAAATCTTAAGCAGAATTCAAAAATGTAATAATATACCGGGTGTTCTATTTAAAATAGGAGTTAATAAAAAAAATAGAAAAAAAACAAAAGAAACCCACTTTAAAAGTATTCAACTGGAAAATCACCTATCTCACGTTAATGCACATTAAAAATGTAATAAAAATGTAAAGTTTGAAAAAAATCGTTAGAGCCGTTTTTGAAAAAATCGAAAAAAACTAAAAAATTACAAGAGTAAACACCTACTTCCGGTTATGCGATTTTTTTAAAAAGCTTGCTGTCTGATCTACATAGTACACAAAACTTATATATGAAGTTTCAACGCCATACCTCTTTTCGTTTTTGAGATATTCTGTTCACAGACAGACACACAGACAGACACACAGACAGACAGACACACAGACAGACAGACAGACACACAGACCAATGAAAAAAAATATGTTTTTTGGGATCAGGGGACTCTAAAACGTGAAGATCTGTTGAAAACTCAATTTCGAATTTTTGGGGTGAATCCAATACTTCCTTTACGGTAAAAGGAAGTAAAAAAAATGAATCGGGGCGGTTTTCACAGAAAACTCACAATTATTTAATAATTTATACTCTAGTTTAAATTACTGCACTTTAAACGTAAATTAGAGTAGAAACCAAAAAGAACTTATGTGGTTAAGGAGCTGCAAACTAATCGAGGGTTGGGGTTCAATACCCAACAATATACCTTTTTTTAACAAATTATCTGTTTTCTTTATTTACCTTGGGGTTAAGTGGTAGAACAGTATGCTAATTCGATTAGCACGCCTGAACTTCGCCCCTTTGAGCAACTTATGTATTCATAATTCAAGTATATTGTAAAATAACAATTTTATTTATTTTTGCTCAATAAACGACATTTATTATTATTATTATTATACTTAAGTCGCTCAAAAATTATGCCAAATAGCTATTTTTAAATAAATTATTATTACTTGCATTTGACATAATTTTTGGGCGATATAAATAATAATTTGTTAATAAAGAGTTAGGTACCTATTGTTACGGATTGAACCCCCATTTGCCCCAACCTTTTACGGGTTTAATTACTTTTTTTTAAAGGCAGATTATAGGAAATTTGAGTCGGATCCATTAACGCCAGTTTAAATTAAAATATTTTGAAATAAAGATGTTATACATTTCTTACTCTCACCAATTTCAATGATCTATTAAATAAATGAGATTTTCAAGGTGTAAATATTACATACAATAAAACAATATAATATACAAAGTTACAAAGAATAGGAAGTACACAAATATATCTGTAAGCATATAAACGTACATTTTTTAAGCTTTAAACATTACTTAAATGTTGTATTTTTTTGTTGCGTGTACCAGACTGGTTTGTAGTCCTTAAATCTTGCGATAGCCATTTCAACGTTTTATGGAGTTTGCACTTAATTAAATGATTAATTAAAAATAGTTTATGAGAGTAACATGTGTCTTGCTCTTTAAGCCACCCTGGTACTAAAATTTTCACTTTATTTACACTATATGCTAATAATGTTTTCTTAAAACTTACACACGACTTACTATTTTTGAAATATTATTCAAAATGTTCAAGTAACATTGTAACTATTTTTATTAAAATACTTGACGGTTTTTTTAGGTAAATAACACAGTCGCCCGCACCATAGTCTTTTTGCTGTAAAAACAGTTCATTATGATGCACTACAGAGTCATGGCTGCACATATTTTGACACTGATCACAATTAAAACGTAAAAGCGTTTTATGAATGACATAACCAGCTACATATACCGTCGCACAAGATTCTAATGTGGCTTCTTGATTTGGTTGTGTTGAAACTTCTATTACCTCACTGAGTAAACTGAGGTCACCAACTTCTGCTAATTCAGTTTGTTCAGCAACTGTATATGGTATGTCCTCAACATATCCCATGACGTCTTTTTCTGGCACTTCAACATTCGCCATGTTGACAACAGCACTGCAAATACTCTTTCAAATTATTTTCAGTATGCGGTACGTTGACGGATAGAGTACATGCATATGGGTTACGGTCTTTCAGCATTCGACTGTTTAAGCAATCAAATAAATAGTTAATTTTCTGTACGAATTCTGCAGTATCCAGAGCGCTGGTGCTTTTTAACTCGCCCGTTCCAACAGCAGTTCTTATCGTAGCACTCATGGTGTTGGAAAACACTTGCGTTGCAAATTTCACCCTCATTCGCTGGAAAGTATTGGGGTAGATGTGGGCATCCGTGATTTTTACAGCTGCTCGAACAGTACAAGAAGATTTATCTATTTTGTATGCCTCTTCGATGTCTTTCCAAGAAACTTTCTTGCCCTCCACGTAAAAATCCTTTGATAGGAAATTATTCCGTACGCTTTTTATCAAGTGCGGTACGTCATATATTGCAAAAATTTTTGCGACAAAAAAAAACGGCTGTTCTGCAGTAACTCCTACATTTAAAAATGCAGCTCTATTTGTAGCAGCTTGGTCACTAGTAACAGCACGCACTTTAAGTCCTATTCTTTGTAACTCTTCGATGTTTTTAATAATGAGGGAAGATAGCTCTCCATGTTTAATGGTACCTGAAGAAACATAAAAGCTGACAGGAATCTTCCATTTGTGAATAAGTCCTCTTGCCATAAACACTAGTGCATGACTAGCGATTTTGCTTTTCCGTCCAAGATGTCCTAAATCTTCGAAACCTTCAATCATATCTTGGCGTGGATTATATTCTAGACCTTTCTTTAAATGCATTTCGTCAAGTAATACGACACACTGTTTTTCATCATCGGTCATGCTGTTAACTTTAACAGCCAGTTTTTTCATTAGTTCCGTACTGGTGCCAGTGTTAAGTTGGTTTAACCTTAACCATGAAACTATTGTAGATTTGGAGGGCATAGTAAATTTTAATTTTTCTCTCATAAAAAAGTAGAGGGCTGGAGATTTGTGGTATATATTTAAGGTCAATTCTTTTTCAGCTTCTGTCCAAGGTTGTTTAGATTTGTGAGAAAGTTGCATATTTACAAAGACGCGAACGGTTTTTGGTTTCAAGCCCAATGTATCTAAATTAGCCCCCTTTCGTGCACATTGCTTCTTCATACGGTAAATTTGTGAATTTTTTGCCGCCACTTGTCTTCGCAGTTTTGCAATTTTTTGATGTAGCACAGCAGAACTACGGCGCTTTCTTGTTTTGGTAGGTGTTGGCATTTCTAACATGGCCTGTTGAAATATGGTTTTTAAAAATAAAACATACTAATAACAGAAAAGATTTTCATGCTGTAGGCTCCATTAAAATGCTTTACAAGCTCATTGTTTTGCCTACATATTTCTACACAATTTATCAGAGAATTCAAAACGTCAATAATTTTTCTGTATTTTATGAAACTGCCAACTTTTGTTCATTTTGTGTTATTGAATAAAAACCCCTAAAGAAGTGAAAATTGATCACCCTGTATACTTACTGCTTGGGATTTAGTTTTGATTTAATTAATAAAACTTTAAAAGAAATTTTAACTAATTATACCTTATTTAATTAGTACCTACACAAAGATCGAGCAACAAATTTGGGGAAACTATAAGATTTAAGCCCCTATAATCGGACATCGTGTTAACCTACTATCGATGGAAAATTTAAAAATGTTATTATACAGTGTGGTGATAAAGTTCCACACAAAATTAATAATTTTGTTATTTAATGTTTTTTGGGAAAACCCTGACACGTCAATTTTATTCTTTAAAAAGTGGACATGGCACCGTCCCTAGACTTTCCCATACTGGAAATTGTTCATATTTTCTTTTGCATTTACCAGTATAGTTATTTTCCTCAAAACGGCTGCTTGAGCGCTATCGTAAAACCCCGCCTCCTAACATGGTTAGGTGAAATTTTCGAAGTCCCTGAAAATCATATTTTGTATGGCATAAAAATTCGATCTTTTTATTTTCTGATTCTTTGAAGCAAAATAGTAACGACAATTAGAATAAACAATTAATTTTTCAAAAATAGAAGGGGGAGGGAGGCTTTTGTTTCTGCGCTATGACGTCATTATTAATTTTTTCAAATGGAAATCCCATTTTCCCCCCTTATGTTGATAGATCTCGCCAGTTAAATGGTGATATAAAAAATTAGTACCCCACATAACAATTTTTTGAGAAAAATACACATAAAGTTAAAAAAATTCAGAATTTTTTTAAATTAAAATAACGCACCACATCTGTTTCCTTAGAAACGTTAAATTGTTGACTTTGACACATTTGTGAAACAGTGGTAAATGTTTTAAAATCAAAATTAGGTAGTTTTTGTCATAGCTCTTATTTTCATTAAAAATAAATTCTGAATTGTTTGAACTTCATGTGTATTTTTCTCAAAACAATTGTTACCTACGAGGGGCACTAATTTTTTTACATCATCATTTAACTGGTGAGGAGATCTATCAAAATAAGGGGGAAAATTGAGTCTTTTTAAAAAATAAAATGACGTGTTTCGGGGTTTTCCCAAAAAACATTAAATAAGAAAATAATGAATTTTGTGCGGGACGTTATCACCACACTGTATACAGAACGGACATTTTTAAAGGAACTAACCTGTATCATAGACGAATCCGGTATGGTATCTGCATCTAATTGCATAGGCGAAGCAATATGATCTTCATCCAAATGAAAAGAGCCCGAACAAGACGTCGCTTTACCATAGACCCTTGGCATGATCTCTTTTTTAAATGAGAGTTCTTTGGGCGACACTGGCGATGTTGCGTGGTCAGGTTGCATGGCAGTTTTGTAATTTAAGGGAACAGCATTATGACATAAAATGCTTTTCGGAAAAATGCATGGCACACACAGTTCTTTCACGTAATTGTTCTTCAGATAACGTGAAAAGCTGTGGATTGCCACAATTAATCAACCACAATCGCGTCTTTCTTTTTCTATAGGAAAACGAAAAAAGCTTAAATCGCAGTCGGTTCTGCGATTTCGCTTACATTCAAAATATACGCACGAATTAACCATGATTAAGATTAAGCGTTCGAGTGATCAATTTC
Source organism: Agriotes lineatus (assembly GCA_940337035.1). Taxonomy (NCBI): domain Eukaryota; kingdom Metazoa; phylum Arthropoda; class Insecta; order Coleoptera; family Elateridae; genus Agriotes; species Agriotes lineatus. The sequence goes on from CALNHX010002160.1 coordinate 64,348, forward strand.
GGAAAAGGAAACGTCAAAAGAGTATGACAACACTTAAGACAAACTTCAGCACAACTGAATGTGAATTTCCAGAAGAAATTCTTATAAGCTGTCCTGTTAATTAGCCTAAGGAATGGGACACGTCTTATCAGGAAAGCACATCAGTAAGGAACGATGCTAATGAAGAATTAATCAAAAGTAGGTAACGACCTATTGACTATTGACTTATTTACGATAGAACTGACCGAAAAACGTATTTTCATAAAACGTAAAACATTTGCCAAACTTTAATATTTGTGGAAAAAGTATCAAATAAAAGTCACTAATAATAACTATAATTTTGAGCATATGATTAAACTTTGAATAGTTAGTAGCTTATTATTTCTTATTGCAGTATGTTTAGAAAGTTTTCACTGCAAATTGTCTTTTGTTTTGTTACATAGCAACCAGAGCACACTATTCATTTGTTTTTACAACTAACACAGTCAAGGCACACTAGATTAAAAAGTGTTTTATGAAATATTGTAAAAGTTTGTGAAAATAAGTACCTATGTGAAACCATACATGAATGAAAAGGGAAAAAACAAGCTTTCCTATGATGCAAAATTTTGATATCCATTCCATTTAAAAAAATGTAAGTTTGGGCTGTACCTCAAAAATTACGAATCAGAATAATATTAAAGTAGGCCTATTATGTAGAGCCTACAATTCCCTACAAGTACTTTTTTGAAAATTGAAATTATATGAAATAATAAAAAAGTTATGCATGGTTGAAAAAATCGACCAGTTTCAGTTTTTCGATTATAACAAGTAGGCTATGCGTTTTTTTCGGAAAAACAGAAGCGTCAATATATTGGCCTCATAAATGTGCACCTTTTTCCCCATTTGACCGAAGTTGTATCTCTTACCGTTTCCGAGATGCCAATGCTGGCACCTCGAAGATGACCCCACTCTGTATAAAATCTTGTGTATATTTTGAGCGCAAAATCAAATTGCCAATTTCGCTCTTATACAAATAGCTGTTAAAATCATAACTCTGTAACTTCCTTGCAATCTGGCAACGCTGAGACGCGTTCTTGGGAAAAATGCGACAGGAATCTGTAAATGCGTTTCCGACCGTAGCCCTGAACAAGTTCATTAGTACTGGCGGCGGCTGCTTGAGGGCCAGGCAAGAACTGAGGAGCTTTTAAATAATACGCTAATAACCCATAGGCTGTCCTTCTTCCCCTATCTATATTCTTTGCTAGAACTGACCAACAAACTTGACTAAAATGAAGGCAGACAAAATTCTATGCAAAATAGACATCGATTCGAATATTTAATGAAATTTTAAAAAATATTATAGACAATTTGTGTTAGCGTGCTTATTTTTCACGCGCCTCGTTTAATAACCCTCTACACTTGTGAAAAAAAGTTGCACTTCTAACACTTGTGGTCTAAATAACTATTTCCTACTCGCTAACACAAAGTCAGCTTTTCTGTAACATTCTGTAGCATTTGTAATAGAAATGTTGTAAACACCATCAGTTCGTCTTTAAACGCTTTGTCAAACTGGCAGTTATAATTTCTGACAAAACAAGCCTTTTGCATGTCAACTAGATTGCGCGTTACTTGTTTTGGATTATTTTTGTGAAGTACTAAATTATGTACTATTAAACAGTTTTAACCTATTTAAGTAAACTCCCAGAAAAAATCGTAGGTATGTATAATGCGCATAGAAAGTTATTTGCTGACCTAAAGCTTTTGCAAACGATGTACTCTTTGCAGCAAATTCTACTTTCTATGCTTGTTATACAAATAACTAAAAGTTATAGATGTTTACAGTTTGAAAAAATTGATGCCCAATATTTTTTGACAAAAGCTAGACAATTACTTAGTATATAATATGATTTAAAAAATATTCCCATTATTAATTTTTCTATTTTTTCAAAATATGTTTTTGTAGGATAATTTCATGATGTATAATCTTGTTCTATAAAATTTAATGTTTATCAAACAATTATAAATTTGAAGAGTGAAGTACTATTTCTGGTTGCCCGATTCAAAATTATTACTGGGATATCCGAATTTACAAACGAAGATATACATATTCAGGCCGACCGATTTGACCGTCTGCGGTTTTGAGAGGATACAAACTTTCATACAGACGGACTCACAGATTGATAGACTCAGAGAGACATCACTTCGAAAACTATTTCTGAATCAGAAAACATAAAAACGGATATTTTCACAAAGATATTGAGTCGAAAAAATATGATTTCTATACTTTATTTTGCGAAGTAAAAGAAAAAATCATAAAAATACCGACCTGTATTAGATAAGCAAATAATTTAGAACTTTTCGTCCTCCTAATCTAATTCTATGAATCGTGGCACAAACATGGCTATGAATGTAGTGACCTTCTAGTACAGTAAAGATAGCTCAAAAATTGTCAAAACTCAAACATAAAAATAAAGTTCTACCCTGCGGTAAACTGTTTAGTACTCTCCTCTTAATAAGTGGTAAACCGTTGCACGACCTCGCGCGTCGGGTTTAGGCGGGTGGAAAGGCGGTAAAATGGTAGGTTTCAACAGTTTTTCGCAAATATCTCGTTAACTATGAGGTTTAGCGCAAACTTTATTTTATACAAAATTAATCTACATTTAATTAACAATAAAAATGGTCTTATGCATTTTTGCGGTCCAGTAAAGGGTGCGGAGATCGAGAGAGGGTAAACATGTAACTTTTTCTGTTTGGCAAAAAAGCCAAAATGACGCCTATGAACTTGTAATATTCTCTCCAAGTGTATTATATAAAGAGTTCAGGGCTCAATGTCAATAAAGATCCACTAAAATGGGGTAGGAAAAGTATTGGTGGATATCTGCGTCCGGTTATAACCACAAAGGCAGCTGTTCCTGAAAAATTGCACTCCCTCATTGTTTGCATTTGTAATGAGAGTGTGTCAGAAACTGTGATTGTCGCAAGAGTGGCTTGTAATGCTCAAACATGTGCAAGAACTGATCCGGACATGGGTGCACCAACACTAATTATTGACGACGGCATCGATGAAGATAATCTTCAACATGAAGAAGAGCTTGAAGATTTTTAAGTTACTGATTGCTGTTATTTATTATTATGTAACTACTTCCTATGTTGTACATAGCGCTTTTCATTGAAGAACATTGAATTTATTAAAAAACATGTATTGTGAATAAAAAACAATTTCCTTCTTTTTGCTGTTAAAGCTTATTAAATAAAGTTTGTAGTTAACCTTAGTAATTCTATCCACATGATTTTATCTTTTTAGGAAAATATGACAAAAGATGGAGGAAATTTAAATAGGTATAATTGTAAGGGCACAAATGGGAAAGGGTAAAACGATATGATAAATCATTCAAAAGGAAATGCAGGCAAAATGAAGATGAAAACGACAAAGGAGAGATGCAATCTAGGTATATTAGCAGCTACATACACATAGACGTACATACATACATAGATACTGTTATGCAATGTTAGACAATCGCCAAGTCAATTTACTATTAGGCAAACACCCCAATACTCAGGGCACTTATATTAAATTTTAAAAATGCAAAACTTGCCTGTCTGTATCTACCGTTCTATATTTTATCAAACTGCAATAATCCTATGGGGTTGCTCCGGCAAAACACAGGTTGATATTTCGGGTTAGGTTCAAATTTGAATTTTATATGAAAAGAATTCTGCAGAATATTTAACTCAGAGTGGCTCAAATACTCAAAATTTCAGTACAACTGCTCTTTACACTTCAATAATTTATAACCTCACATAATTGACTTACACTACAAAAGGTTCGCGGGTGCATACAGCGTTTTATTTGATATTCAAAAGCGAAATTTGAAAGGAAACCACCGGTTAAATAAACCGAATTTCTCGCCTAGCAATATCTAACTTGGTTTTGTTTCAGGTTTTGACGTAAAAACGACGCACTATTATCTTTTGTCTTGGATTCTTGTGAAAACTGCAAATCCTGGCATAAATCGGATTTTCTAGTGACACCACGGGATTTTCTGGAATTTGGACGTAACTGGATGCTCGGAAACATGACGAACTCTTCAGCAAGGTGTGTTCTAGAAGTCCACTGGCTTTCCGGACCTCAACCACATAAAAACCTGCCAAATCGTACCTTTCAAAATATCGCCGACCTCGCCTCTAGAGCCGCTGCGGGTAACGCCATCGCCTTTATTTGCTGCAAGTCGCTTCCTTGGCACCAGATCGTCTTCTAGGATGTTGTTACATCTCTTCCCGATCTGTAGGACTTGAGATCCCTGGCTTCTCATGTTGGAATGGACTGGTATCGCAGTTTGAAATTTCCAGGTTGTCGGAGCTGAACCCACGCCGATCTTGGGTTGCACAATTTTATAAACTTTTTCGGTGGAGAAACTTTTAATAACACTTCCACTTATGCCCGGTGACTTGTAGAATAACTTTGTACACTTTTTAGACTTTGCAAATAACTTTTATTATATAAAAACACTAAAAATCAGGAGCATCATTTGCCCAGAAGTTGACATTACAGGAATTATTTTCAATTTTTTTAACAAAAGAGGAACGCGTTACATAGTAACCGCGATTTAATATTGTTCAAAGGAAATAAGTTTTGGTTACAATTACACATAAAAGAATAAAATTTGATTAAGATGTTTGTTGCTTAAAACTAGAAATTGTTTTTATTTCTTATACATAAAAATTATCCTTTTTGTCACATAAACTGTTATTTATCACTGCTCTGCTATGACCACTTAGTTTTAAATTGCACTGGCACTTGAGTTTAATCTAATTATGCTTCATTTCAGTTGCCCTCGTTCTGCATTGCTCTTAGCAAATTCTATCTTATCTTGCTTTGATTTCCATCTACCTTTCAGCTTGCTTGCTTTCCACGCTCATATTCATTATGCACATAATCAACCTGTTGAATTATTTACTTACATTTGGTCCGGCTTCAAATATGCTCAAACCTATCAAATTACTTATATTATATTAGCCATTTTAAATCTTTATTTTATTCAAACTTTAAATTCAATCCTTCTGAAACCTACTTTTTTTATGCTAGCCTTTATCCCTCTAATTATGCTTCTTGCATCTCATTTCCAATGCATTTAATAACTTCAACTGAGTTCAATTGAGTAAAATATCTCAACTCTGTGCTTTAATTGACTTTGTTCAATATTTCTCTAAGCCAGATATGGGCAACCTTTGCTTAGCTGCGGGCGTATTTTCGGGACTTAATTAGGTCGCGTGCCGTAGGTAAGAAATAAGTAGGTAGTAGTGAATAAAAAAGCGATAAAAATTCAAACATTTATTTTATTAATTATAATAGCATATAACATATAAAAAGCAAATTAACAAAAAAAGATAGAAAAATCAAATGAAAATTAATGTGAACTTTAGTTTGAAGCTGAGAAACAAGATGATCAATATTGGGGTCAATATCACTAGTACACAGGCGCACACTGTTTTCTAAATTAACATCTGTAAGCCGAGTACGATGCTTATTTTTGTTAATGTTTATGATTGAAAAAAGCTGCTCACATTTATACGTGCTTCCGAATGTCCAAATTATTTTTCGTGCGAAAACTCTCAGCTGTGGATACTTTTCTTCGCAAAGGTATTGTTAATGTTTGTTATTCGATAACGTAAATAAAAAAAGCACCAGTATATTACAGAAACTTTATTAACCCTTTACAGCCGATGTGCCGTTGATTTGGGCTGTTTCTCAGCTGATGTGCTGCGAACTGGTACGAGACCGTCTTTAACTATGTACAGTTACTTAACGACTAACGACTACTTCTTACTTAAAACTACCTGGAGCCGCCCTGCCGCGCTCACCCCTCCCTTACTAGGGTGAATGTCTGGAAGCTCCAACATACCGCCTCCTTTGAAGTCCTTTAGGCTTCGAAACAAGAACAATTAATAATATTATGTACAATAACGTAATAAAGACTGTATAAACCAATTCCTACACCTAAAGCACAATATACAATGATTCTTACAATTAAACAATATATACCACTATTACTAATACACAAATCGTTTATGTTCACTCATTTAGAGGCAAAAAGCACAATTTATTTAAAGGCCTTCGCAACACTCCGAGCACTGTTTTTACCGTCACCACTCTCACTAATTGGTCAGCCCCTGGATGAAGCTCAATTATTCTCCCCAAGAGCCACTGTTGAGGTGGTACGTTGTCCTCTGCCACGATGACCATTCTTCCTATACTAATATCTTCGAGCGCCCTTTGTCGCCACTTGGAACGCTGTTGCAGTTGAAGCAGATATTCTCTATGCCACCTTTTCCAAAAATGTTGCCGAAGTTGCTCCACTCTTTGCCACCGTGAAAGGCAATTTAATTTTAAATGGGTTGTATCGGGTTCTGCCATTGTCGTCAAAGGTTCCCCGATCAAGAAATGACCAGGAGTCAGTGCGGCCAAGTCATTAGGATCAGAGGTCAGCGGGGTGAGGGGTCGGGAATTTAGACAGGCTTCGATTTGGGTAAGGAGAGTGTATAATTCTTCGTACGTTAATAGCGCGTTACCTATAACCCTTTTCAAGTGATATTTCATCGCCTTAACATTTGATTCCCACAAACCCCCCATGTTCGGCGCACGAGGTGCTGTGAATTCCCACTCGATATTTTTAGCAGCTAATGTGCTTATCAATTCATTTTGAAAGTTAGAATTTTTAAGAAATTGGGCCAAATCAGCCAATTCGCGTTTGGCTCCTATGAAGGTAGACGCATTATCTGAATATATGCGTGATATATGACCACGTCTTGCGATAAATCGTTTGAGCGCACTTAAAAGAGATGCTGAAGTTAAATCGCTCACTACCTCCAAATGCACTGCCTTAGTGGCAAAACATACAAATAACGCAATGTAAACTTTTATGGTTCTTTTACCGCGTCCGCGACCCTGTTTGGCCAAAATGGGTCCTGCGTAATCAATTCCTGATATTAAAAAAGGACGTGTTAATTGCAAACGATCTTTGGGAAGATCACCCATTTTCTGCACAATAGTACGGGGCTTTGCATGAAAACATCTCATACATTTATGAATGATTTGCCTTATGACACCTTTTGCAGCTATAATCCAATATGTATGTCTTAATGCCGCTAATGTAGCTTGCGCTCCTGCATGCAATTGACGCTCATGTTCACTGATAATAAGCAATCTGGTCAAGTGATGATTTTTAGGCAGAACTATGGGATGCTTTACATCATTCGATATAGCTGCATTTCTTAGTCGACCACCTACCCTTATTAAGTCATCGTCGCCTACAAAGGGATTTAAAGAAGCTAATGGGCTACATTTGTCCACTACCTCGTTTTTATTTAATTGTCATCTCTCAGCTGCAAATGCCTGCTGTTGTACAATGCGAACTAAAGCAAACGTAGCCTTTTGCAGTTCATTAGATGCCAGCGGCCCTGATTTTGCATCTGTCTTGTTTTTGCAATTTTGAATAAATCTAAAACAGTAGGCTATCACGCGCTGTAGCTTGGAAAAAGATGAAAATTTGTCAATGAACTGCGTCTCTACATTCATTGTTGTAAAGGCGATAACCTTCTTGCGTTTCTCTATAATCTCAACATTCCCTATCTCTAAAGTTGGTTGTTGGTATTCTTGATTCAACCACGTCGGACCAAAGAACCACGTTCGATCGGTGATTAATTCTCTAGGTAGCAGACCCCTACTAACAACATCTGCAGGGTTATCCCGCGACCTTATATGGCTCCAATTTTCTATTTGAGATAACGACTGAATTTCAGACACCCTATTTGCGACGAAAGTATTTAACGTATTAGGTTCTGTCGCTAACCACGCTAATACAATAGTCGAATCAGTCCAACAATATTCCCTTTTAATGTCTAAATTAAGCGTTTTCTTAACGCTATCCATTAATTTAGCTAACAATAAAGCAGCGCATAGCTCTAGCCGCGGTATTGTGACTGTTTTCAGCGGCGCAACCCTACTTTTGGCACACAATAATTGAGAACTATGTTCATTATTAGTGCCTATTGTCTTAATATATATCGCAGCTCCGAAACCTAATTTTGAGGCATCGCAAAAGCCGTGGATTTCTATTGATTTGAAAAGAAAACACGACACTACTTTACGATTGATTTGTAAATCGTTTAAATAAGACAGTTGACTTAAAAATTCAGTCCACGTCGAATGAATATCCATGGGTACGCTCTCATCCCAAGCTATTTTCAATAACCATAATTTTTGCATTATAATCTTTGCTTTCATCGATACTGGTGCTATAAGACCTAAAGGATCAAAAATCTGAGCTATCGAGGATAAAATCGAACGTTTAGTAATTTTACTACATAGTGTGTGTGTTTTAATTTCGTATTTTAGAAAATCACCATCACAATTCCAAATTAATCCTAGCGTCTTAGTTTCTCCATTTTTCTCTAAATTAATTACACTATCTGGCCTTATACCACTACTTCCCGAAAGGATTTGTTTTTAATTTGAAGCAAACTTACGCAATTCGAACCCCCCTTGTGCCAAGATGTCAATTATTTCATCCTTTAGCGTTATTAGCGCATTTAATTCATTCCCACCCGTAATGAGATCGTCCATATAAAAATCGCGACCTATAATTTTACTGCTTAGAGGATAATTAACTTGATTTTGTAAAGCTAGTTCTTGCAAACATCGAGTTGCGATGTAACTGGCTGGTTTCGTACCATATGTAAGTGTAAGCAACCTGTATGTTTGAAGGGGTTCATTGGAATTATTTCGCCATAATATTCTTTGATAATCAGCCTGCTGCGGATGAATTTGTATTTGGTGCTACATTTTTGCTATGTCGCCCGTTAACGCATATTGGAAGGTCCTGAATCGCGTCAATATTGAAAATAAATCTTGTTGAATCACTGGTCCACACATTAAATTGTCGTTTAAACTCGACCCGTTGCTAGTCCTCGCCGACATGTCAAAGACCACTCTTAGCCTGGTGGTTGAACTAGATTTCTTAAACACCGCGTGATGAGGAAGATAGCAACTAGGCACGTTTAATTGATGTTCCGGAACCAATTCCATGTGATTTAAATGCTTGTATTCCGTCATAAAATCCATATATTGCTGCTTTATTTCTGGCTTACAGTTTAACTTATGCTCTAAATTATAAAATCGCTTTAACGCATTTTGGTAAGACGCGCCCAAGGCCAGCTTATCGTTTTTAAACGGAAGTCTTACTACAAACCGACCATTTACATCCCGATGAAAAGTGCTCCTAAAGTGGTTTTCCACATTTATTTCTTCAGCAGACAAGTGTATTTGACATGAGTATTGTTCAAGTTCCCAGAATTTAGTTAAGCTATTTTCTAATCTGCTTGCGGTACTCAGGTTGCACGAAGTTCTTGTGGTACTTAAAGCAAATTCTATTGAGCCCCCGATTAGCCATCCAAAATGCGATTTCTGTAAAAAAGGTTGATGGTTGTTCGTTCGTATTTGGCCCACACAAAGAACTTCCCAAAATAGCCCGGCACCTAGCAATAAATCTATGGGGCCTGCTTGGTTAAAATATGGATCAGCAATATTGAGATTTACGGGGATTTGAACCATGGCCCTGCTGAATGATTGCGACGGAATATCTTGTGCAATTTGCGGTACTATAAGACATTGCACTTCTGCAGTGAAATTATTATGACGGGACTTGACAGAGACTTCTACCATTTTTTTGACGTAACTGAGACCTTGATTAATACCCGCAATTGTAATATTTGTGTTCATTTGATTCAAAGATAATTTTTTTGCTAAGTTCTCAGTTATGAGATTACTTTGAGAACCTACATCTAAAAGTGCCCTAGCTTCGTGCAAGTTTCCCTTGCTATCACTGACATTGACTAAAGCGGTTGATAGCAATACAGTCGTATTAATGTCCTTGTTTGAACATATCATTGATGTTGATGGCACTATTTCCGATTCATTCAATTGAGAGGCACTGCTAACCTCTGCTAACGTTGTAACATTTTGAACTACATGTAACAAACTATTATGCCTTTGTTTGCATTCGCGGCACTTTAAGGTCGATCGGCAATCATTTGTTTTATGATTATTTCTGAGACAGTTTGAGCATAAATCGAATTTCTCGACTTGCTTAAGGCGATCGGGAACACTTAGTTTTAAAAATTCTAAACACTGATATATGTTGTGCGAATTGCGTTTACATTGAAAGCACGACGGTTTGTTGATATTCAAGTATGAAGCATGACGAGGTGGTTTTTCCCTTAAGCTTACTTTGTTTGATGGATTCGCCTGATGTGGCCTTGTTAAAGAGCTTAACGATTGAGAACGTTTGAGAATTTCCCAAGCAGAGGTATAATTTGCTTGTGATACAGGCAATGCATCAACTGCATGCAGAGGTTCTTGCTTAAGGCATGATTTTAAATAGTGAAAACGTTCACAATCATTTAATTTGTGGTTATTGTGGATTAGCGATTTAAAGGTGTCATAAAAAGCTCTCCAATTTGAATACCTTCCGGAGAATTCGGGAAAATTTAGAATTGGTAGTTTGATATTAAATTGCGATTCACGCGAATTTTCTGCAGGAACTCTCTGTGATGCAGAACCGGTATGATCTTCCAAAATTGATTGAATTGCGCATACTGTATTAAAATACAGCGTGTCAAAGTTATCCTGATCATCATTTTCTGACAAATCTGGATTAATCATTAAGATTTCCATTTGCAAGCTATTAAACTGATCGTTAATCTCCTTTAACATGGGAAGTCGTACCTTCAACTGATTAACATTATCCCCTTGTTTAAAATTACCTACAAAATTTGCTATTTTTGTCAATCTAGCCTTAACATGACCCCGTTTGTGAATCAAGGTTCCTAATTCCGCCGCCATTTCAATTAAATATTAGAATTGACTGAACGGCGACAAAGATATACACTCTCCGATGATAGGACGGGTGAAATAGGGTTATGGAAAGGATCACTGACCTGTTTAACCTAATGCCCTCCGTTTTTCTACTGATGTGTAGTTGATGTAATTGGCCTTGATGCTGCTGATATGCAGAGAATTTGATCGGAGTCGTCGTCTTGAAGCTGCTGATGTGCAATAGGAAAACGTCCCTCGTTGGTGCTGCTGTTGTGCGGCTGATGGAGCTCGATTTCCAGGAATTTCGACGAACGAACACACTTTTTAAATTAATTTACCGGTGATCCGGGTCGAAGGACCAAATGTTAATGTTTGTTATTCGATAACGTAAATAAAAAAAGCACCAGTATATTACAGAAACTTTATTAACCCTTTACAGCCGATGTGCCGTTGATTTGGGCTGTTTCTCAGCTGATGTGCTGCGAACTGGTACGAGACCGTCTTTAACTATGTACAGTTACTTAACGACTAACGACTACTTCTTACTTAAAACTACCTGGAGCCGCCCTGCCGCGCTCACCCCTCCCTTACTAGGGTGAATGTCTGGAAGCTCCAACAGGTATGTTCTGTAAAATTCGCTTAGTTCCACATCATCAAATTTAGACTTAATATGAGTCTTCTTGAAATGCTATCCATATTCTTAAAATCGGTAAACCGATCAGTGAATTGCTGTGACAGTAGTTTCAGTTCTTCAGCGTAGCGACCGCATTCAATGTTTTCGTGACTGGATAATGTTAAAAAATGACAACAGTTTTTACTTCTCATTTGTGTTTCCCACAAGCAAATTTTGGTTTGAAAAGCTTTAAGATGACTGTACAGCTGATTTACCAATTGCCCTTGTTTTTGAAGCTTCAAGTTCAGGTCGTTTAAATGTCCTGTGCTGTCTACCAAGAATGTCAAGTCACAAAGCCATGTTGGATCACAAATTTGCGGTACGTTTTCTCTTTCTTTTCCATAAAATCAGCTATTTCTATTCTAAGGTCATAAAACCTTTTTAGAATTTTACCTTTGCTTAGCCACCTTACTTCGCAATAGTATGTCACATCATCGTGTTCTGAAGAGAGTTCATCCAAAAATGCTTTAAACTGGCGATGGTTAAGACCGCGGGATCTAATGAAATTGATGGTATTTACTACCACATCCATAACGTTCTTCAATCGAATGGACTTAGAGCACAAGTTTTGTTGGTGAATAATGCAATGCAGAATTATCAAATCACATTCTCGCACATTCATAGCGGTTGCTCTTTCCTTCAGAATTCCGATAAAACCCTTTCGTGAACCGACCATTGAAGGTGCACCATCTGTGCACACTCCAACTAATTTACACCACTGCAAACCATATTGCTCAAAAGTACTTTGCACCTCGGCAAAAATATCTTTTCCAGTAGTGGTCCCTTGTAGCGGCCGTAAAGCAAGTAATTCCTCTGTCACTACCAATTCTTCATCAACACCTCGTATAAAAATGGCTAACTGGGCTGTGTCGGATAAATCTGTACTTTCATCGAAAGCAATCGAAAATGCTTGAAAACCAGCCAATCTCTCAGTCAATGTTTTTTTTTATATCACTAGCCGTCATATCTATACGTCGAACAACAGTACGTCGCGATAAGCTCACTTTCTCAAACTCTTTCTTCTTTTCTGTGCACAAAAGTTCTGCAACATCTACTAGGCACTCTTTAACAAACTGTCCCTCAGAAAATGACGTCAATGTTTTCGCTAGTTTGGAACTAACTATAAAACTAGCTTTAACAACACTGTCTAGATTTGATCTTTGTGGATGAAACATTAGTTGCTATTTCCCTAAATCGGTAATGAGTTTTTTAATTTTATCCTTTCTTGACTAGCCCGTAAGTAAATTATATTGTGCGAAATGCTTGCTGGAGTAATGCCGCTTCATATTGTATTCTTTTAAAACAGAAATTTTCATTGCACAACAAACACGTAGGTTTACCACTTTGCATGGTAAAAAATATTCACAAGTCCATTTGTTTTGAAATTGACGATATTCTGTGTCCACTTTCCGCTTTTTTAAACCAGACATCTTGATAGATTTTTTTCTTCTGAGCTCAATTTGCTTGAATATTTCCCGCGTCTTTTCTTATCAGTTGTTAGGAAGTAATGAGTTGACAAGCGCGCTGAGCGGTTTATATAAATACCCGCAAACGCAACTAAAAAAAATACTGTCGGTCGTACGCGAATATGCGATGCGAGCAGTCAGACCGACTGTTATGACTAACGTTATGAATACCGCTTCAAGGTCATAGGACGGCTTCCCGAATGTTTATCTTTATCTGTTTGTCTCTTTCTAACGACTATTTTTGACTCGATCTGCGTACGCTTTATAATATTTTTTATTTTATACTTCTTTTATTATTAATGTTGTTTGACAGTAATTACAAATAAACTATGTGTGCTAAATCATTAATTTTTTTGCGCGTTATTGAAATTTCTGAATCTCTCGCGGGCCGGATTGAAGCTAGCGGAGGGCTAGATCCGGCCCGGGAGCCGTGGGTTGCCCATAACAGAATTAAATTGCGAGCATCAAACCATCTCTCTATATACATACATAATATATACATAAATACTTACATACATACATACAAATGTTCCTATGTTATTTATGCGTCACTAAATACGTTTTATAACGAAGCTTTACTTATTTTCAAGTGATTACGATGAATCCCAAGCTAACTGGAAAATAATGACATTTTACCCCTCCATATCTACGTAATCCTTGACTGGAACTAAAAATGCATAAGACTATTTTTATTGTAAATTAAATGTAGATAATTTTGTGTACGATAAAGTTTGCGCTACACCTCATAGTTAACGAGATATTCGCGAAAAACTGTTGAAACCTACCATTTTACCACCTTTCCAAGATACCACCCCCTCCGCCTAAACCCGACGCGCGAGATCGTGCAACTTTTACACTTGCACTGGATAGAACTTTCTTTTTTGGAGTTTGGGTTAAACCCTAGTTTTACTGTACTATTAAAAGAATTTTTAAATTGGAGAATCGAAAACGCAATATGCGGTTGAGTTGTATATTCCAGTAATTCGCAGCCTACAAAAATGTGACCCCCGTTTTGATTATTCGATAAGGTTAAATAATTGAATACTTTTTGCGGAATTAGTTTGATGTAAAAATTGGCCGTTTGAAAGTTGCAAAATAGCAGTTCTTTTCTAATTTCAAACCATTTTTATAGATTGCAAAAAATCAGTAACCTGTTAAACATATTTAGTGTTTTGATACATAAAAAAAAATCTTTTAATCTAATTAATTTCGTATTATTGGAGACCAAAGCCCATTTATGTTTTGTTATAGAGTCATGGCCTAGCTTCGATAGATATTGATGAAACCTTGCACAAATTAACTTTAAACTTCTCACAATTGTAAAAATAAATAACATGATGATGTGCAATTCAAGAAGGCTATATTTAAGTATTTGAATAGTGATCAAAAGTCATAAAAAAGCCTGCTTCTAAATATTCCCATCCGTATACAAGCAGCATTACTTTTACTTTTTATTTTCCAGTTTTCAGTAGATGTCAGAAGACTTTAAGAAGGAGGGGCTCTTGATATTCGTTTTTTTTTGCAAGGGGGAATTAACAAATGTCGGTTAATAATCAGTTGATGGGTGACATAAGCGCGTCGATCAAAATACATTCAATTCTTACATGTTTTGTCTGATTTACTAGAATTTTTTAGCTATTGTACCTATGTAATGAAATCAGCAGTCTGTTAGTTACCGCATACTTTGAAGAACCGCTGGAAAAACATATTACATTTGAGTTCTTAGATACTCTTGTTAATTAGATGACCGCGTTATGTCGATCTGTTGAACATCGGTTTTCTCCAGACACGCGTGTCCGGTAGAAGATTTATTGGTTGGTGTTTTTCTACTCGTAATTCTCTGAACCCGATCGTATTACAACAGGCTGAAATTCAAGGTGAAAGCGGTTGTAGGTGGTATACAGTTTCTTGACACCTGTTAGAATTAGTATTTACTACCGAATAGTAAAGATTTTATATTTAATGGTTTCAGCAGCTGTTGTTTGGCTAGGAGAAAAGGTTTTGGAAAGCTTTTCGATTACTAAAGATTTTTTTCAAGTTGTGCTAAGGTATTTATTCTAAATATTCGGATATACCCAATTCATTAACATTTTATAATTTAGTAATTGTAATTTTATTAACGTTAGTATTTTTTGCATGAAATATTTTTCCTATTTGTAAGTCAGAAGTAAAATGCAATAATTGTTTTTTCTATTTGTTGGCTCTACACTCCAATCTGGCTAACGAAAATGGTGAATACAATAAATTCACGTAAATGTAAAATGTTTGTGGTATTCCCATAATTTTACAAATAACTGTTGGGCGCAGTATGAGTTGGCGGGGCAAAATCTTAAAATTTTTTTTTTGCACTTGCAGGACTAAAGTTGGCACTTAGTCACTTATTTCAAGGACTAAAGTTGTTCATTTAATCCCTAGAGACAAAAGTAATTACTTTATCCCCTAGGGGCTAAAGTAAAAATGTTACCGTAACTATGGTAAATGTATGTACACACGAGGTTAGTAGGTTAGGTTTTGTTAGTCATTTGACATACACTGACCCAAAACTTAACCTGCAAATCTCAAATTTGACAGATTGACAATACACTTCAGTACTGCCAACTGATTTGGGCTATCCAGGGCATGCTGTAAAATTGTAAAATTGTAATTGTTAGTTTCCAAATTGACAGATTCCAAATGTTTCAAATGCTTGATTATAATTTTCACAAAAGTGCAAAAAATAGCGTATATCACACGGGACTAAAGTGCCTAAATCCCTTGAGTGATTATTTCTCTCGGGCCCTACGGGCCCCCGCGGGATTTAATGATTCACTTTAGTCCCTCATGATATAATATACTATTATTTTCTAGCAACATGATGTTGTACATTTTCGTCATAGAAACAAAATATGAAAAGCTACTTATCACTCCCAAGGGACTTAAATTATTTCTCCCGCAAACTCACCATGCAACTACAAATAACGTTTTAGCAACCATACAATGAAGCAATCCTTGATGTTACTTACATATTCTAATTTTAAATGTCATTATGACATTTTGAAATTTCATACCATTCTTACTAATATGCTAGTAAATAAAATATGGTATGCACCACGGGAGATAATCATGTTCTTTACCTTCGGTAAATTCAGGAAAAAAAATATTCATATCTCCCTTAATGCATAAATATCTATTATATTGACTATTTTATAGCTAAACATATAAGCTTTTATGTGTATGGTTACTTAGTATTGATTATTATTTTAAACTATTAACAGAATATTTTCCACTGTCTAGGGTGTAAATCACACAACGTTTCGGATGTTTTGATCTACTCCCGTCTTCAGGTGTTCCTGGTTAGTCTTGAGAAGGACTGATATTATACGTTTTTCAACGTAAATTGGTGCCTCCCCCGGGGTTTGAACCCGGGACCGCTGATCGCTGTGATTACTACTCTGCCACTCTAACCACTAGGCCACCAGGGCGGTTATACATTTTAGTTTTAAACTTATATATATATCTTACCGCTGTATGCGCAGTAGACTATTTTTGTAATTCACTGCGCAGTAGTGACATCCAAATGGGCTTTAGTTCTGCGCTAGCGTGGCTAATTGGTTCTACTGCCAGCGCTATGTATGTAAATGTAAATGGCGAACGTTCAAGAGAAAGAACAAGGTACTTCAGTTGGCAGCGATAAACAGTAGCATAAAAGTCGATGTCGCGTCGGAACTATTCTACTGTTGTAGTATGCTACTGTTTCAAACACTCTGATGATTTCAATTGAGACTTGCAACGACGAAGGAAAAACGATACCCAACTAGGACCTATAAAAAAACCGATAATAAACAATCTTCTTCGAAGAATTACCCATTTTATAATATTACGAAAAACTGTCTGCTGAGCTTTCATTTTCAAGTTCCTGCGCAATAAATAAAAGAAATAGCAGTCTTGCAAAAACAGTCAATCGAGTTTGTAACATATCGTTTATTTGATAGTTTAGGGTAGGTTCGTTTTTTTACCTGATGCTGTTAGCGATTAAATGAAAAACACACAAATTCAAGAAACAATTTATTAATATTTAAAAACCCCAGTTAAACTATGTAGCTTTCAAGCAGACCTAGATTTTTACACTTTCCAGCAGTGCCAATGGCGTCCTGCAGGCAATGAGAGTCGGGAATCCTCCCTCGAATTCCTCAGGACCCTGGTGTGGGCGAACGAAACTTCCTCGGCGGGTAGATGACTACTATTTGTGTGCCAGGGTAGCTTCCCCGGCAATGGCGAAGACACAATTTATTTCCGAAGCACTTTTGTTTCTTAATTCGCACAGCACCTCAATTCACAGTCCTTTTTCAATATCTCCAACTAGGTACCGGCCTTGAGACGGGCCGCTACCTTCTCGTCTTCGAGGGCTTCGACCACCTCTTTTATCTGTTGTGCCCTTTCTGCCCCTACCACTACAGCTGTGGAAAACTTTACAACATAAAACGGTGGCATGCTACACACCCCCCCTTGACTAATGTATCGCTACTACATGTAAGATTCCATTAGTCAGCAAACAATTCTTAATATTTAAGGTATTGTTAACAATAATTATATATATCTAAATTATCCTAACTTATATACAATACTAAACTATGCTTAACTAGCAGATAAATACGGTTTTAAACTAGTTACATTGTATGTTCCTTCAGACCTATTGTATAATGTACTAATTTCATACGCATTATTGCCCAAATCTGTTTTAATTTTATAAGGTCCTTCGTGCAACAGAAACAACTGCTTTGTCTTCTTATTTATACAATGCGACATGTTTGAAGACCTCAATAATACAAAATCTGCTTGATTTTGATGGCAATACATTTCCAAAATTCGCCTAATTTCGCGCATCTCCCTTTCACTCGGCTTCCTTTTGTCTGAAAAGATATCTTGATATCTAAGCAACAGTGAATCTATTTCATCTCCCTGATCATCATTTAATTTGCCAATCGAAATGATATCTTCTTTAATTTGCTCTAACTTTTCGTTATTAACTACACGATCTTTATTTTCTACCATTTCTTCCGTCAGATCTGCTATAGCTACTTTAAGAGATTCGTCAATTTTGTTAGCCATTATTAAAGAACAGTTTCCAGTTTTTCCATTTTTCTCCTCAACCCAACTAAGCATTGATAAATCTAAATCTAACTTAACTTTATTTCTCTGCATCCAGTCTATTCCTATAATTACTGGCCTAACTAAATTTCTAATTACTAAGACGGGAACTTCAAAACAAGCATCTTTAATTTTTATATTTAAGAAAACCTGAGTGGTAACTCGTTGACTTCGAGTACCTATAGCACCTGTAACTGAAACGCCTGTTACTGGAAGCACAGAAATATTCACATTATTCTTTAATGAATGCCAAAACTCCTCTGAAATTCCCGTTACGTCACTACCGGTGTCCACTAATGCATTTATTGCACGTCCTTCCACCAAAATAGAAATTTCTGGAGATTTAAATTGATTTCCCTTCAATGTGGTTGCTTGATTTTCATCAAGCAATATTTCCCGCCAATTTTGAAAAATTGTATTTACATTTACATGTGCTCCAACTTGAGCTGGACTATGGGACCGCGTTGGAGTCAACGGCCTGCCGCCAGCTCGTTTCCCTGAATTTCAGAATTTTGCTCGCCTACCTTGTTTCGCGGAACATACCTGTCGCTTTCTAATCTACTTGGTACATATTCTGCATTAGTCTGTAAACCGCGAATATTCCGATTACTGTTTTGACCTTCACCCTCAAAATTATTATTGCTACGATTAATAGCACCGTAATTATTGCTGTAATTATTGCCCTGATGATTCCTAAACTGACCCAAGGTTCGCGATTCCGTTGCATTAATCCTACTGTTACCATTTTTCTTGCGCATATCAATTTCATCTCTACGGCGTAACAAATTTTTTACCCCAGAGATAGTATCTACATTCCCGCACGATCTGATGCTCCACTCTATATCCGTCGGAAAATGGCGAATTATAGCATCGATGATATCTTGATCATCCATTGGTGGGCGTAACAATTTTGCAAATGACACTTGCTTCAAAAAATAATCGGAAAAGCTATTGTCTGTTGCCGGGTTATATGTTCCCGCATATAAATCAGCGCGGTACTGCCTTTGCCTTTCCGCCCCCCAGTATTCTTCAAGAAATAAAATTTTAAAATCCTCATAATGTACAAAATCATCACGAAAAACCATACACCATGATTTAGCTGGCCCTACTAATGCTTGCATAGCTACTCGTAATTTTGCGCTTTCCGGTACACCTGTATAACAAAAATAGTCGTCTAAATCCCCAATAAACTTGACAGGATGATTTACCTTAACATCCTGATTCCCTGAAAAAGCAGGTAAGTTTTTGGTGACGTACGAGCCTTGAGCCGGTGGACATTGCTGAGTACTACAATGGCTATTTCCCAGTTCAGGGCCATTACTACCTGCTGTACCTAAGCCTATTGTTTGTGTACTTACACTATTCTCGTTTGGGTTGGAACCTGTTCGAATTTCAATTTCGCTTAACAACGAGCGCTTTACTTCTTGTATAGTTTCCGCTTGTTTTTCAGCGAATTTTGCAAACATATTTGCCATCATTTGCTCCATTTTTCCCATTAATTGACTCTCCTGCATATCTGTTTCTGAGTCCGACATGGTTCCCGACAAATTGACAAACTCTCCCGTATTTAATTTTGACTGCGAGCGTGTCGTAGGCATTAACAGTTATAATTTTCTCATTTAATCGCTAATGATCAGGCCCCACGTTGGGCGCCAAATGTAACATATCGTTTATTTGATAGTTTAGGGTAGGTTCGTTTTTTTACCTGATGCTGTTAGCGATTAAATGAAAAACACACAAATTCAAGAAACAATTTATTAATATTTAAAAACCCCAGTTAAACTATGTAGCTTTCAAGCAGACCTAGATTTTTACACTTTCCAGCAGTGCCAATGGCGTCCTGCAGGCAATGAGAGTCGGGAATCCTCCCTCGAATTCCTCAGGACCCTGGTGTGGGCGAACGAAACTTCCTCGGCGGGTAGATGACTACTATTTGTGTGCCAGGGTAGCTTCCCCGGCAATGGCGAAGACACAATTTATTTCCGAAGCACTTTTGTTTCTTAATTCGCACAGCACCTCAATTCACAGTCCTTTTTCAATATCTCCAACTAGGTACCGGCCTTGAGACGGGCCGCTACCTTCTCGTCTTCGAGGGCTTCGACCACCTCTTTTATCTGTTGTGCCCTTTCTGCCCCTACCACTACAGCTGTGGAAAACTTTACAACATAAAACGGTGGCATGCTACACACCCCCCCTTGACTAATGTATCGCTACTACATGTAAGATTCCATTAGTCAGCAAACAATTCTTAATATTTAAGGTATTGTTAACAATAATTATATATATCTAAATTATCCTAACTTATATACAATACTAAACTATGCTTAACTAGCAGATAAATACGGTTTTAAACTAGTTACATTGTATGTTCCTTCAGACCTATTGTATAATGTACTAATTTCATACGCATTATTGCCCAAATCTGTTTTAATTTTATAAGGTCCTTCGTGCAACAGAAACAACTGCTTTGTCTTCTTATTTATACAATGCGACATGTTTGAAGACCTCAATAATACAAAATCTGCTTGATTTTGATGGCAATACATTTCCAAAATTCGCCTAATTTCGCGCATCTCCCTTTCACTCGGCTTCCTTTTGTCTGAAAAGATATCTTGATATCTAAGCAACAGTGAATCTATTTCATCTCCCTGATCATCATTTAATTTGCCAATCGAAATGATATCTTCTTTAATTTGCTCTAACTTTTCGTTATTAACTACACGATCTTTATTTTCTACCATTTCTTCCGTCAGATCTGCTATAGCTACTTTAAGAGATTCGTCAATTTTGTTAGCCATTATTAAAGAACAGTTTCCAGTTTTTCCATTTTTCTCCTCAACCCAACTAAGCATTGATAAATCTAAATCTAACTTAACTTTATTTCTCTGCATCCAGTCTATTCCTATAATTACTGGCCTAACTAAATTTCTAATTACTAAGACGGGAACTTCAAAACAAGCATCTTTAATTTTTATATTTAAGAAAACCTGAGTGGTAACTCGTTGACTTCGAGTACCTATAGCACCTGTAACTGAAACGCCTGTTACTGGAAGCACAGAAATATTCACATTATTCTTTAATGAATGCCAAAACTCCTCTGAAATTCCCGTTACGTCACTACCGGTGTCCACTAATGCATTTATTGCACGTCCTTCCACCAAAATAGAAATTTCTGGAGATTTAAATTGATTTCCCTTCAATGTGGTTGCTTGATTTTCATCAAGCAATATTTCCCGCCAATTTTGAAAAATTGTATTTACATTTACATGTGCTCCAACTTGAGCTGGACTATGGGACCGCGTTGGAGTCAACGGCCTGCCGCCAGCTCGTTTCCCTGAATTTCAGAATTTTGCTCGCCTACCTTGTTTCGCGGAACATACCTGTCGCTTTCTAATCTACTTGGTACATATTCTGCATTAGTCTGTAAACCGCGAATATTCCGATTACTGTTTTGACCTTCACCCTCAAAATTATTATTGCTACGATTAATAGCACCGTAATTATTGCTGTAATTATTGCCCTGATGATTCCTAAACTGACCCAAGGTTCGCGATTCCGTTGCATTAATCCTACTGTTACCATTTTTCTTGCGCATATCAATTTCATCTCTACGGCGTAACAAATTTTTTACCCCAGAGATAGTATCTACATTCCCGCACGATCTGATGCTCCACTCTATATCCGTCGGAAAATGGCGAATTATAGCATCGATGATATCTTGATCATCCATTGGTGGGCGTAACAATTTTGCAAATGACACTTGCTTCAAAAAATAATCGGAAAAGCTATTGTCTGTTGCCGGGTTATATGTTCCCGCATATAAATCAGCGCGGTACTGCCTTTGCCTTTCCGCCCCCCAGTATTCTTCAAGAAATAAAATTTTAAAATCCTCATAATGTACAAAATCATCACGAAAAACCATACACCATGATTTAGCTGGCCCTACTAATGCTTGCATAGCTACTCGTAATTTTGCGCTTTCCGGTACACCTGTATAACAAAAATAGTCGTCTAAATCCCCAATAAACTTGACAGGATGATTTACCTTAACATCCTGATTCCCTGAAAAAGCAGGTAAGTTTTTGGTGACGTACGAGCCTTGAGCCGGTGGACATTGCTGAGTACTACAATGGCTATTTCCCAGTTCAGGGCCATTACTACCTGCTGTACCTAAGCCTATTGTTTGTGTACTTACACTATTCTCGTTTGGGTTGGAACCTGTTCGAATTTCAATTTCGCTTAACAACGAGCGCTTTACTTCTTGTATAGTTTCCGCTTGTTTTTCAGCGAATTTTGCAAACATATTTGCCATCATTTGCTCCATTTTTCCCATTAATTGACTCTCCTGCATATCTGTTTCTGAGTCCGACATGGTTCCCGACAAATTGACAAACTCTCCCGTATTTAATTTTGACTGCGAGCGTGTCGTAGGCATTAACAGTTATAATTTTCTCATTTAATCGCTAATGATCAGGCCCCACGTTGGGCGCCAAATGTAACATATCGTTTATTTGATAGTTTAGGGTAGGTTCGTTTTTTTACCTGATGCTGTTAGCGATTAAATGAAAAACACACAAATTCAAGAAACAATTTATTAATATTTAAAAACCCCAGTTAAACTATGTAGCTTTCAAGCAGACCTAGATTTTTACACTTTCCAGCAGTGCCAATGGCGTCCTGCAGGCAATGAGAGTCGGGAATCCTCCCTCGAATTCCTCAGGACCCTGGTGTGGGCGAACGAAACTTCCTCGGCGGGTAGATGACTACTATTTGTGTGCCAGGGTAGCTTCCCCGGCAATGGCGAAGACACAATTTATTTCCGAAGCACTTTTGTTTCTTAATTCGCACAGCACCTCAATTCACAGTCCTTTTTCAATATCTCCAACTAGGTACCGGCCTTGAGACGGGCCGCTACCTTCTCGTCTTCGAGGTCTTCGACCACCTCTTTTATCTGTTGTGCCCTTTCTGCCCCTACCACTACAGCTGTGGAAAACTTTACAACATAAAACGGTGGCATGCTACAAGTTAAATTGTAAAAAATGTTACTCTCTTTAAAACGCTGTAACAATGTTTAATGTAGCCTCAACGAGAAGCGAGATATTTGAATAAAACGCCTTTTTTTAAGATGGCGGCGAATGCTATTTGAGTAACCTTCCGATAACTCACCACCACACTCAGAGATAGCCCCCCTAATAAACCACAAAAGATCATTCACGGCGGGTGACTGTTGGACATTTCGGACGTGCCGATTGGACTAATAATAGTTATTTCTCAAAAGAACTTTCTCTCGTTTTCGAATGGAAAAGTAGCATTTTGCATTCGAGATACAAGCATTTTTTTAAACTGCGTTAATATTAAGAAAACTCGAAACAAACATTATAGAACTGTAAAATATTTCTTTTCTTGTTGAAAACAGTATGAAATGTAAAAAAAATTGACAGGTGTCGAAAAAAGAATTCTAAAGAATGTTGTCATGATCAAAATTATGAAAATGGAAAACTGTCAAGACAATGCGAAAGAGCTTACACACTTTCGTAGCTGAAATTCAGGATAGAAAAGAGTGGAGCAATACAGTTACAGCGAAGACAGTGGCCACCACTCTCCCCAAAGGAGAAAAAAGGTTGAGGGGGAAACAAAATTTGATATTTTTTGAGTTGTTTTTGTATGGTTTTGAATTTACGGTTCTCGTATTCAGGTTTGTTGTAAAAGTCTTCACTACTGAGGCATTAGCCTCTCCGCTTCAAGAAGGTGTAAGACAGGTACTCCAGAGTTGTCGGAATTTTACTGCAGTCGGCACTAAATTTTAGTGCCAGGTGAGATTATTGGGAAGCGAACCCGAAGTATTTTGTCTATTTTGGCTTTAAATGAGGCATAAATAAAAGTAATAGTTCGCACATAGCTCAGGCTTTACGCTTGGCGAAAATGGGACCCAACAAATACAGGGTAAATGTTGTAAAAGAAAAAAATGGACAACGATAAGCGCGTCGTATATAATCTAGCCGCATCGCACAGTAATGAGGCATTTCTTCTTGGCCGAAAGGAACCAAGGGGCGGGTTGCGCACGGCAAATAGCTGTAATTTGCATTACCAAGTGTTTCCTTTTATTGTTTTAATATTATTAGAAACTTTAAGATATTTTTACCCCTAGATTTTTCAAAATGTTTAGTGTCACCACTTCCACTTGCGACGGAGGTTTTGAGTAAAGCCGTTTACAGATTTCTTTTCATAACGTCGCGTCGCACATGCCCAACACATGATTAAACCATTATTATAGCCAAATACTTGAATAAATGTATTTGAGGCATCAAATATTAAATATTCTAATCTAAATCAGTATGCTCATTTATTCTATTTACGCCGCCAATAATTGATTGGAAAATACATTGAAAACCAGTTACTGATGTTTTATCATAAATATTAACCATCCAGTTAAAATACTGATAAATTATTATATTTATAAATATTTTAATTATAATATTGACAGTTTTTGTATTGATACTGACCCAGTAAGTATCAGCCAAAGTTATACGATGTTGCTTTTTGACATCACTAAATCTCACTGCTTATATTAAGAATATTTTTGAAATTTATTTTTTAAACTGACATTAAATAAAATCGTTAAACAAACAGTTTTATGTACACTGCTTTACATCTGTTTTAAAATTAGATTAGTTAAAATTTTATTTTAATATGTTATAGAGTAATTAAGGCATATGTTAGTAGTTATTAGTATTTGTGCTAATAAACAAAAAAGTGCAGATGCTTAAATTTCATCATAGCAAGTTTAATATGTATTATCAATTTCAATACTTATTTTTAAAATTTCAAGTTTCAATTATTTATTTTTAATTCGATATACAGGGTGATTCAGGAGAAATCTGCCAAACTTTAACAGTATGTTCCTCCAACGGTTTTAAACAAAAAAAGTTGTATGAACATAGGATCGATTCGAAAGAATAAAGAAGTTCTAGCCTACTAAAGAAAAATTCATGGATGTAGAAAATAACCGTTTTTACTTAAAACATACTAACAATTCTAGTGAGATAACTTTATTAAAACTACATTAACTGTTCAAAATGACCACTTTCGTTTTCAATGCACCGTTGAGCTCGTCGTACTAGAGAGTTAGTCGAATTTCGCAGTACTTGAGGTCTATCCGGGATGTAAGAGGCAGCATTAAAAATTCACATTATTAATTATAAACTACACACCTGTGCATACGCGTAAGACTTATTACGTGACAGATAATTCACATTGTTTACTAAACAAAAACGCATACAAATTATGCCATAGCCGACTAGATAAACTGCGCGTAGGAGATTTATAACAGCTATGCAATTTCTTTTTCTAGGCTAGAACTTTTTAATTTTTCGAATCGGCCCTATGTTCATATACCTTTTTTTGTTTAAAATTATTGGAGGAACATACTGTTAAAGTTTGGCAGATTCCTTCTGAATTACCCTGTATAAGTTCTTTTCCAAATTGAAATTTAGTATTTACACCTATATTGACCGAAATTGTAAGCTATTAAATAACATTTTCTGGCTATAACGCAAAACCGCGATGCGCAAGTAAACACATAAATGATAAAAACGGGGTTAGGTTCCATTAACTAGATTTATTTATACTATGCATCCTCAAAAAAACAAAACTTTTCTGCGTTTTGACGCCATGGTTTTCCGTATTTTAAAAATTAAACTCAATTGAGTTTTCGGCAGAAACGCTCGAGAAGACAGTAAAGTTTGAACTAATAGTATATTATTATATGAGCGATTATGACAGCCATTATTCACGAAGATGACATTTGCGCCACGCGCCTTCGGCTTGTGGCGCAAGTCATCTGAGTGAATAATGGCCATAATCGCGAATATAATACGATATTTTATCTACTCCTATGCAATAGAGACGTGTGTTCATATTTCCGAATTTTGACATTTGTGACAGCTGTTAACTTCAAAAGTCATTGAATAATAAAAATGAATGCTGCGATTGGCTACAACCTATTGAATAATGAAAATAGAATTTTCTGATTGGTTGCAACTTGCAAACTATTGAATAATGAAAATAGAATTTTATGATTGGCTGCAAACTGTGAATTATGAATCATAATTAATGGTCATTGTACAGTAGGAGTAGATAAAATTCCATACGTGACATAAGTCTGCCACTTGAATCTAGAGCTCGAATGTCCATTTGTTTATTCAAGTTATAATTTTACAATTTATTTCAGGTCCGATTTGTTAATAAGAGATTCAAAGAAATAGGCTCGATAAGTGTGTTTACAAGTTCGTGATAAATAATGTTATTTAGGGGTTCATGACATAAACCGCATACGTCTGCTTTATTTACTTACGGCCGGCCTTATGAAGGTCACTAACCTGACGTTAACTTTAAATCGCTGTTAAAATAAACAAAAGCTCATCAAAACGTTGGCGCTTATGACATACTAGCAAGATACCCGTTCTTCGTACGGACTACAAATGTTTTTTCTTCTAAATCCTAAACGCATTCTAGAATGCTTCCCTCCTCTCTCACTCAATACGCTAAACTAACAACTCTGCAAAACAATATTGTAGGTAAAAAAGAAACAATATTCTTCCAAAAAAAGTTCTCCATAACCCTTTTATACTTCACGTATCCCCTGGAAATGTGTATGAAATTGTCGTTCTCCTTATATAGATTGATACAACTATAGGTTTAGTATAACAATGAGAATAAAAATAATAAATGTACTTATTAAATGTTGTATTCATAAATTGTAGCAACGTAACAGTTTCCACCACTTGGAGGTGGAATTTCGGAAATCCTTCTATTTTATTCTAAACTGAACACAGAAAAAAAATCAATAACTTTAGCCTCTTTTTTAACTCCTTTTTACTTTTACCCCATATTTACTCCATTTGCAATGAATATGCCCAAAAACCATGATCATCAGGAACCACTGGAAATACGGAAGGGTCTATAATTTACCCCTGAAACCAAATTCTCACCTTTAGGAGTTGATCTGTGCACAATCCTGAATTACGATTTTAGGAACTTGTACAGGTAACCTTTCTAAGTAAAACCAAATTGTTACATTATAGGGCCTTATGAAATATTGAGAAATTCGTATATGCCAAAAAGAATGTCCTAACTCAATAAACATAGGAGATATAAAAGGTTCTTTAATTCACTCCCAATCCAGGTTTGCACCTTTAGCGGTTGATTAGGAGAAAATTCTGAAATACGTTTCTAGGTATTTGCATTGATAATCTTTGCAAGTAAAGACCAAGTCGCTATCTCATCGGGTCTAAGAGATATTGAGGAACTCGTGAAAACACATTTTCCCCTTTCAACCCCCGTAAGGGTAGAATTTAAAAAATATCCTTTCAACCCATTTAATTATGAAATGGAACTTACAGCGAAAAAAATTAATAATTTTACCGTCCTACCCCTTCTCAGTTTTTCCTCCTTTTACCCTTTTAGGGTTAACATTTTTAAATTCCCTTAAACCCCTATCTAAATATTTTTAAAATACATCTATATGCCAAAAAAGAATGTTCTAACTCAATTAACATAGGAGATACGAAGGATTCTTTAATTCAACCCAATCCAGATTTGCACCTTTAGGGGTTGATTAAGGCAAAATGCTGAAATACGTTTCTAGGTATTTGCATTGGTAATCTTTGCAAGTAAACACCAAATCAATATTTTATCGGGTGTAAGAGATATTGAGGAATTCGTGAAAACACATTTTACCCTTTTCACCCCCTTAGGGGTCGAATTTCAAAAAATCCCTTCTTAGCACTACCTTACGTAACAAATTGAACCTTGCACCCAAATTTCAAGTTTCTAGTACCAGTGGTTTCGGCTCTGCGTTGATTAGTCAGGGTTATGACTTTCCTTTATATATGTATATAGATTATTCATTAGTAAACAAATTTTTATGCGCTTCTGTTTATTTTAACAGCGAATTAAAGTTAACGTCAGATTAGTGGCCTTCATAAGACCGGCCGTTAGTGTGTGAAAGTTAAAACAATTAACGTGGGCAATTCCATCCACGAACGGGAAAGCAAATATACGCGAACGGCAAAGTAAATGGGAGCACAAAGGTGCCCCGTGTAAAATCAAATCAGCGAACCGCAAAGCCGCGAACGGCGAGGTATGACTGTATTCAATAATTTAGTTCAGCAGAGGGCAATCATATATTTTGAAAATTTAGTTGAAATGTAAATACCAATTTTAGTCGCAGAATTAATCATAGTGGTTTTATTATTAATTCTTCATTTCATAGTTTCATTTAGGAACACATTATTCAAGAGGACATTGAAATTGTCATTTTTAAAAGATGGCTTTTTTGCAATTGTTTTAAAAGTACAAGGATTAGTAATTATACGACACTGTTCACTATAATACATTATCTTACTTCTAATTCTTTTATATCTTCTAATTCCTCAGTAAATCAAAACTTGAATTTTGTATACTTAACAGCACATCGTATTCCAAAGACTACAGTGTTTTCTAATAGGAAAACAGGTCTTTAGTTATGGAGTAGCTGTTAGGTCATAAAGACACAAAGTCAACAAATTTATTATAATAACACTCTTTTATTGTTTCAGCTTGGCTTACACCACATAGATAACGATGTGTTAACTGTCCGCTGAACAACCATAAATATAATGAAGGCGCATTAGAAAATGGTAATGTATCGCAATTTACACTTATAGTAGGAAATTATAATAACATGTTTTAGATTCAATAATCAAACGGCGAAGGATTCTTGTGAAGTAACGCATATTTCATCTTTTATTGAAGAAAATGAAAGACACATTTTCAGAAGAGTAGTCTACAACACATTCTGTATTGGGTAATTTATGGTTCCTAGAATAGGCAACACACATTTCTTCTAATAGGAACCTCCTATGTTGGCACTCATTGAATTTGTAATATGAAGGGTATGTTTACAGCAAAGGCGCATCATCAAGGAAATGTGCAAACTTATTTCAAAAATTAGAGGATATCAAGAATAATGGACCTACCCTCTGCGATGCACATCTCCACAAAGAATATTTAGAATGCAAAATCATGGCGGATATTATTTAAATGACATTATTTCTCGGATGTAGGTAAAAATGCTTCAAATATTTTATTTGTGCAAATATTTTACACGAATTAGATTTTAATAACTAATAGAAATTACTCCATCACAATATTACAACGTATAGTAGAAATATCACTTTCTTGTATATTTTAATAGTCTGATTTTATTTTGTATTTTGTCTAAAAGTCGACAATTAAACGTAATATCAAAATTGTGTAAACATTTATATTTAAATTGGAAAAATATATAACGGAATGTGACCCTCCTATTAATTTATTCTTCATTTGAGAAGATTTTGAATTACAGCAGTCTCCATAACGCGAGCATCTTATAATATGAACAGTCAAAGACGGAAGCATCCGTTCTACATATATTTCAAATCGTGAACAACATAACATTTCGCGCTCTAAAACGTGAACAACAAGATTGACTAATATCAAAGAATTATTTATTCTACTCAGGTAACAGGAATTGACATGTTAGTATTGATTTGACTTTGAGGGGTAAAGTAATACTGACCGATCGTAAATTTCATATTTTTCGTACAATAAGATTTCCTGCTATATTTTTGAAACTAGATCTTTAAGAAGCGTTTAATTAGCCCTCTGATATGGTTTCTATTTGTATAATTAATATTTTAAAAGGATTGGAAGAACTGTGACCGGAAAGCTTATTTTCGTGAAGATAAAAATGGATCCAGTCACGAGGGCTCTAGGGCTGTGCTTACGTGAACTTTTGAAACTAGTCTTACAATTTGGATATAAATAATGATTCTTAATATGTCGTAACGCTGTAGGTTTAACTACTTTGAGAAATAATATAATCTGTATTTATCTTCATCGGTGTTGTTATAGACTACTTACCAAATCAATTTGAGTATCGTTAAGAGCTTTACTACAGCACTCAGTGCGGTTATGGATGATATTACCGCACCCCATTACCGCACTCTTTTGTACTAAACAAAGAATAAATTGAACCAGAATTATCGATGAAGATAAAATATTGAAAAATGCACGTTTGCTTATGGCACTTAACGAAACTCATTTGATTGCAGCAGAACTCGTTTTGGCAATTAAACTTGTTTTGTTAAGATGCTCATAATCTAACTTGTATCGGTAATAACTATTATGGTACAAGTGTGTTACCGTACAACATTTTATATAACAACTGAATAAGTACCAAAAAACATACATCTTCTATTGACAGCTATGAAAAGTCAAAGTGACAAATTAATTGGAAGTGAGCTAAAGTAGAGAGATCAAATACATGTATAATTGTATTGTTGGTGACACTGTCAGTCTATGTCAAATTCGAAGTTATCAGATTAGGTTTTGTTTGTTATTTGACACAGACTGACGTAAAGCCTAACTTGCTAACCAGGGCGGTTCCTAGCTTCTTGGCCGCCTGCGTGAAAAATAAAATAGCCCCCCCCCCTCCAAGCAATTAAAAAATATATTTACGTTAAAAAAATTAGTAATAACAATTTTATAAAATAAAATAAAAAGAAATACTCCTATAAAATAAAATTGTACAAATAAAAAAAAACAAAACAAATACAAAGTTTAATATCTTAGAATTTAGCTTTTCTAGCTTTGACAGACGCAAAAGTGGTCACAAGGTTCTTAACATCAATTGCTTCTGCCAAGTCTCTCTCTATAGATATAATAGAAAGATCTGACAATCTTTCTTGCTTCATGGCCGAGCGTAAAAAGTTTTTAATTATTTTTAATTTTGAAAAAGACCTTTCTGCTGACGCAACTGAGACAGGTAAAGTCAGTAGAAGTCTTAAGGCAATTGCTGTATTTGGGAAAGTCGCAAGTAAATTATTTGTAACAATGTAGTTGAGAATTTTAGATGGTGTTTCAACAGATTGGAAATGTAATTTTAAATTTTTTAATTCATCACTTAATTCTACGGCGTTTACATCAGCCTCTTTTCTGACAGTGTCTTCTAATTTTAAGGATAAATCTGTACAGTGTTCTTTCATTGAATTATCGTCCATAATAGGAAATTCATAAATCACTTTGAAATTGTCACTGTAACGTTGTAATTGTTCAAAACGTTCCTGTATAGATACTTTGGCGGTATCCAAAATAGTAAAATAAAAATTAATCTTACAATTCAACTTTGGGTCAAGTATAGGCTCATCAGGGGTTTCATAATCAAATTGTCTTTTTTTTTGACGTGGACGAATTATATTAGTTGGGGGAAATTCCGTTGCTATATCAAGTTCTTCTGTAGCAAGTATTTTCGCCTCTTCTATAAACGCTTCAAAACTGTGGTCATTTCTTTTCTGTTCCAAATAATCTACTAAATTTTTTAACGCATTTGAACAATCTTTTAGATTTGTATTCACACCTTGAAGCATCTTACTGACGGAATTAATTTTAGACAGAACATCATGCCAAATAATTACAGAACAAACGAATTTAAAACTATTAATTTTTAAGGCCAATGCTTGGGCTTGTTGTTTGGTGTTAATGTCGCGTGATTTGTCATTTACAAGTTCTTCTAGACCAGGGGTCGGCAACCTTTTTCGGACGGCGGGCCATTTTCAAAATAAATTTTTTTATGCGGGCCGCACATTCAAATGTAACTTAAATAGTGCTTTTATATCATATACGGGTATAAATATTATTAAAAATAAATATAGAAAAAATTTATTTTTTATTGACATGCTATAATTACAATAATGTTAGAGAACAAAAATTTTACAATTCTTAAAAAGGAAAAAGAAGAAAATACAATTCCAATTAAATATGTATAAATATGTAAATATAATTTATATAATTATAAAAAATATAAAATATTGTAGTGAAACGTCATACGGCTGTCAACATGAACGCACATATGAACATACAGTAGCAAACTGGCGAAATGAAAGAATTAGTGATGGGCCTATCCGGAATGAATAATTGGAAAGTTTCCGATTGTTCAAAAAATCGGAAGGTTCCTATTATTTCGGAACTTTTCCGAATTCGATTATTTTACTGTTCGGTGCACAAAATTCGGAACTTTCGGAATTCGATTATTTTACTATTCGGTACACAAAATGAGAAAACGAAATGCCAATTTGAACTGAACGGAATACGGAATGTTGTATTGACTCACTTGACTGCTATATGCTGGTTGGCGAATGTCGACGGGTCGCGCCGTGTGCGCATGTGTATGATACGTGAATGGCACTAATGGCAGTGGTATTTCGTAGATTAATTATTAGATAGTACACCTACAGACTTCAAATTCAAGTATTGTTTTATACTATCTATTATGTACTTTATGTGCTATTAAACTTTAAAATATCACTACTATTTTCCGACAATCTATTAACGTAACTACTGTAATAATTTGAAAAAATATTTTATTTCCTCATATCCCACTGTGCGACTCAAACTTATAAATTGTTTTTTAGGATACTGCTGGCTACTACTGGTCTAGGCCGGTAAATTTTATCTACCGGACTCGTTTGTAACAATGTAAACGCTAGTTACCAATGCAGTATCCTAAAAAATCTTATACGATACACGACCGGTAGAATTCTTATGGCCTTGCCAAACATACAGGTCTCGCCCTACGGTTCGACCTGTAAAGTATTGGCGCGGCCATAAAAATGTTGCTACCGGTCTAATAACGTAAATAGCTATTGCTGACCGTCCTACAAACCCAAACAATAGATGCCAACGTAGATAAGGGCTTACGGCGAGACGGCGAGTGCTCTCATCGTAAATTTGCACGCACTTCATCTTCCTTCCGCTTGTTGTTATTTCGCTCGTTTTCCTTTGCTTGCATTTACGGAATGTAAAATAATCGGATGATATTCCGATTTTATAAACATTCCGAAATGGAACATTCCGATTATTGAAATCATCCGATTATGCCCGTCACTAGAAAGAATGCTACACTTTCTAAGCGAGACGTCGTATTCGCTGGGGAGTGGGGATTAAACTTGCCCAGTAAAATAGGTTTCCCACTATGCTTCTGTTTGTCGCGCATTTTTGTCACCGGCCACATTTCGGCACGCTTACGCTCTAAGTTTGTTGATTTTTCCTAAAGTTATATTGGTGCTTTGGCGGGCCGCGCAAAAAGTTGCAAAGGGCCGCATGCGGCCCGCGGGCCGCAGGTTGCCGACCCTTGTTCTAGACTATCATAAATTTTCCCTAATTGATATCGCAGAGGTGTAATAGCTTTAATTCTACTTTCCCACCTAGTTGAGCTAACAGCTTTTAATGTGAAATTTGGTACATTAGTTTTAAGTACATTCCATCTATATGGCGAAGAAAAAAAATATGTATATAATTCTTGTATAAGATTAAAGAACTCCGATGTTTGCAAGGTAACATTGGCAGAATCATTAACCACTAGATTTAGGGTATGAGCAGCACAAGGTATAAACATTGCTCGAGGATTCATATTTAAAATTCGGCGTTGCAATCCTACATGTTTTCCGCGCATATTTGCACCATTATCATAACTCTGTCTACGCATATTGTAGATATCCATATTAAAATCTTTCAAAAGTTTTATTACAAAATCGTATAAACACTCACCAGTCACATCAATAATAGGAAAAAATCCGAGAAAATGTTCACAAATTTTAATTTGTTTATTATCATCTATTATAACAAATCGAACAACGAATGAAATTTGTTCGGTATGACTTGAGTCTGGGGTTGAATCTAGAATAATTGAATAATATTTTGCTTTTGACACTAACTCCCTAATTTGTTCTCTGATTTTATTTGCTGTAAGTGAGATCAATTCATTTTGTAATCTATTTCCTAAATAATGAGGCATACGTTTATGTGAAATTTTACTGATTTGAATATTTTTTAGATGTTCCGAAAGAACTGCATCAAATTTTGCAAATGTTTCAACCGTCCTCAAAAAGTTTCCATTGTTTGATTCGAATAATTTATTGGATGACCCACGAAATGCTAAACACTGTCCTGCCAATAATAATATAATTGCAACAATACGTTCTAAAACATTACACCAATATTGTTGTTTCAAATTAAAAATATGTTGTTCTTGGTGACCGATTGTTGTGTAAGTACTCAATCTTTTTTCTAATTCAGTCCATAATTTATAATTTTGAATATGATCAGTTGATCGTTCGTGTCTGGATAAATTATTAGAAAGATGTTTCCAATCTGAAAAACCAGCATCTGTTAACTGAATATTTTTGGTCCCAAAAATTTTGCAACAAAAGCAAAAAACGCAATTTAACTTAATGGAATAAATTAGCCACATACGAGGTATTTTTTCACCATTTGCTAATGTTCGTGTATAATAATGAACCGAAAAGCGCCCTTGTTCTGTTAAAGGAAATGAAAAATTTTTTACTTGTGTAGGTCCCATTTTTACTAATACTTCAATTGTTCAATTATCAAGTGATTTAGGCCATGAAGCTGGATCTTCTAAACTCCCACTTTCAATGTCCTCTGGCTCTTCTGGAGTACAAGACTCTGCCGAAGTCGATTGAATCTGTGGCTCTATGGGGACGACTTGCTGACTGTCAGGCGTTGAAACAAAAGGATCTCCAGCCGTGCTTCCACTTTCTTCCTCTGCTCCAGGAGTTTTCAAAAATTGTTCTATAGAGCCCCGCAACTTCTCTTTTTCAGTATCTTTAGACAGTTGTCTTTTTCTGTAAGCGGCTCCAGAGAGTCTTTTAGTTCGTCGTCGTTCCGAGCTTGACATCTGAATAAATTTAAAAAAGTTTTGTTTTAATTTACTTCTAGATTACAGTCTTAATAGACTATCAAAGCAGCTATTACGTGAAAATCATATAAATTAGAAAAACGTATATCAATAGCTTACCTTTAATAACCAGGCTCTACAACACACGTTTTATTATGATGAAGTATGGTAGAAGTAACTGAGTAATATAGATCTTTAATCAGTACCACAATATTTTATTTCCATATAAGGGCACAAAAATAACAATGGGTCTCAGTATTTTACACCTACATATTGCTTCCACCATTCACAAATGAACGCATTTTTTCGTCGGGTGATATTTATACCCTCGGTAAAATACGTCACCCGGGGATTTACTTGAATTAGTACGAACCAATTCGGGACTTCATAAGAAAGATTTGATATGATCTTACAGATTCCTATCTTAGTTTTTTGTCGTATTTTGGACATTGGTTGATAGAGGGTGCTAATTATTTAAAAGGGAAAAATGAAAACAGAAATTATTGGTAATAGTTTCAAATTTATTATTGATTTTGTGTTAAAATATCTGTAATAAACGCAAAAAAAACAAAAATTGGGATTTCGACTAACAATAAAGTGGTGTTTGTTTTTTGTTCGTGGTTTGCATTTTTCACAGATGTTTTATTCTCAAATTACTTATTTTTTTTTATTTAAATTTGTATAAAATCGGTTTCGAGCGGCCGCCCCTTGCAATCGGCCGCCTGCGAATTACGTGACTAGAAACGCTTACTAGCTTAGAGATAAGATTAGAACCCGCTAGATTTGTACTCTGTTCCTAGAACCTTATGATAACGCCTGTGGGAACGGAAACTACCTTGCATTTCTTTAGGATAAGAGTTTTCCTTAGTGTTAAGATGCTTCTTGCATTCAGTTCTGTTTCGACACTCAGGTTAGCCTGTCCTGAATCAAGTGTGTGGAGCAGAGCTCCGACGTCTGTAAAGTGTTTAGTGTTTTAAGTATAAATAAATGCTTTTTAAAAACACTAATCGTCGTTAAATAAACTTAACTGGCGCAGTCTTTCGGATATTTGCAACGGTCTCAAGAGTTTTCGACCATTAAAACCAATTTTGCACCGTGGGTTTCAACCCTTAATTGCAAGATCCCTGCCTCCGAAGATCTACAACCGCACCTGTACCCTCGAGCCGACCATAGGACAAGCATCGCCGAAGCGTCGAGCCCGCTGGTTGCAGTTTTCAAGCCGATCATCGCGATCAATCCAGTTCATTGGGAACAACCCTGTCTATTGCAGACATCCAGTTCATTGGGAACAACTCCGTCTAACGAAGACAACTAGATCCGCCGAGATCAACAACTAGATCCATCGAGATCAACAACGATGAATAAGTAAGAAAGTTACATATATTATTTTGTGACAAGTGAATTTAAACTAATATTTTAAACAGCTACTAACATAGCTTTACAATTTTTAATTATAAGCTCAGGTGGTTGCAAACGAGATGAGGTACTGGCGTACACGATAGGTGTACTTAATAATCGCCAACCGACTTTGCAATCATGCGTAGGAACCCTGAATTCAATTAGGAACCCCTAATCTTAAGCACTGTTTACTAACATAAACGAATTTTTAAAAATTATAGTGTTAATGATTAATACAGACACATCGTCTGAAAGCGAATCTGAAAGTGAATTCGAAAATACAACTCGAAATAATAATTTAACTCAAAATAATCTAACCCAAAATAGAATAACTTTAAGACCACCCCGTCTAATACCAAATTTAACAATGGCAAATGAAAATCAAAATTTAAATCAAGCTGTTCCACCAGCACCAGCCTTTAATGGATACCCTTAGGTTTCCATATGAGTATGCTAAATGAAATTCCAACATTTCACGGCAACCCCGCCGAACTTTGCGAATACATCCGCGCTGTAGAGGACATATTCAATCAATTTTGGCAACCAGATGTCAATGCCTATATTAATAAATTACTTTTATCTGCTGCTCGCAACCGTTTAAAAGGTGCAGCCTTAGAAATTGTGACAGGACACACGTATATTTCATGGTTAGAACTGAAACAAGTTTTAATAAATAATTTCGGTGACCAACGTTCCGAATTAAATATTCAAATGGATCTTTCCAGACTTAGACAAAATCAAAAGGAAACCCCTATCGACTTTTTCAATAAAATTAGATCCCTTTTAGCCATCCTAAATTCAAAAATATCTTTAGGAAATGAAATTCAAGAAATCAAAGATCATAAACTGCAAACTTCAAAGAGTTTAGCCTTAAAAGTTTTCATAAGTGGTTTATTAGAACCTCTTGGCAGCTTCATAAGAAGTCGTGCACCAAATTCTTTAGAACAAGCACTAACATTTGTAAAAGATGAACTAGACATTCGTTATTTTCAAGGAAAAAATTTATTACTAAAAGAGAATGATAGAAAGTTTACTAATAATACTAGTCAACCACAAAACAAATTTACTCCGCAAAATCAACCTAAAACACCATTCAAGACTCAATATTATCCGAATCATTCACAAAACTATCAAAAGCCACCACAATTTCAACCAAACCCTAGATTTCAAACCAATCAAAATCCATTTCCAAATTTTAGATTTCCAACTTATCAAAAATCTAACGTGATACATACACAAAATGCATTTGCACCAAAACCAAATTTTAAACCTACCTTTAAACCCGTACCTATGGAAACTAGTACCATTCAAAAACGCCCAGCTTCACAACAGTTAGGCACCCAAAATAAAAATTATAAACCCAATTTTAGACCAAATAACTACATTCGACAATCCAATCAACCGAGAAACTTCCATTCCGAAGAATTATTTAACAAACATGTCGCTAATCAATCACAATATGAACCCGAATATGACCAACAACCTTACTATAATGAGGAAACTCCCGAAAACTTTGAAATGACAGAAGACAATAATTGTCACACATACTTCAACGAATTAGACCCAACCACAGACTTTTTCTCTTTACCCGAATCAGATTCAGACATCGAAGAAGACCCCGGCGAAGCCGTAAATTTTCGTCAAATGCCTCGGTAGAAACTTTTTCATTAAACCCAAAATCAAATTTACCCTATATCATTATACCTCAAACTGGCGATAAATTACTAATCGATACTGGCAGTTCACGTACTATTCTTTCACCAAAATTTGTACACACATATTACCCCGACTCAATTTACGAACATCCTTTCGAAATTTCTACTTCTCATGGAACTACTTATCACAATTTGGTAGCAGAAGTACCTATTCAAAATTTATTTTCAGAAGATGGAACACATCTTTGCTATTTGTTCGACTTTCACGAAGAATATGTAGGACTAATAGGCACAGACCTCCTAGCTAACCTCCCTGCGAACATCGACTATCGATGGATGCATATTCAAACTGAAAAGACAACCGTACCATTCTACTACAACCATTCCAAATTAAAACAAGAAGAACAAAAACGCAATCAATGCAATTTTTCCAAAATTAAACCCTCTAAGGACATTTTAAGACATATTACGTTACCACCGCGAACAGAACAATTTGTTACTTTACCCGCAGTAGGAAAAAATGGATATAAATTAGCTCCTAAATTAAATTTTACCAAAAATATAATAATGCCTTCAGCAATGGTTACATTAAAAAACAACTGGTTCCAAACAAGTTTAATAAACACATCGGATACATCCCAAACATTAATTATATCACAACCTCTCATTTTAGAAGACTACACTCCTGTAAAGGAAAAAATTCAAATAAACAATCATTTTAATTCAAACCCTCGTCAAAAACAAATACTTCTTCAAAATTTAGAAAATAATTTAGGATTAGATCATTTAAATCCAGAAGAAAGAACTTTATTAACAAATCTTTGTTTAGATTATAAAGAAATATTTTATACCCCCGAGATTCCTCTATCAACTACAAATTTAACCAAGCACCGCATACGAACGAAAACAGACACCCCGATTTTCACTAAAACATACCGATATCCACATATACACCGACAAGAAGTCAAGCAACAAATTGAGAAAATGCTAAAAGAAGATATAATCGAACCTAGCGAATCACCATATAATTTTCCAATTTGGGTAGTCCCAAAGAAACGTGATGCCTCAGGCAAGCAAAAATGGAGAATCGTTATCGATTACAGAAAACTTAACGAACAGACCATCGACGATAAATTTCCCTTACCCCGAATAGAGACAATTCTAGACAATTTAGGCAGAGCAAACTATTTTACAACTCTCGACTTAGCCTCCGGTTTCCACCAAATTGAAATGGATCCCCGAGATAGAGAAAAAACAGCCTTTTCAACAGAGGATGGAAAATTTCAATTCAAAAGAATGGCTTTTGGTTTGAAAAACGCTCCAAGCAGTTTTCAAAGAGCCATAAATACCGCTTTAACAGGTTTAACACCAAATCAATGTTTAGTATATCTCGACGACATTATTGTTTATTCGACTTCATTACAACAACATATCAAGCGACTCAAAAACGTATTTCAAAAATGTAAGGACACCAATCTAAAAATTCAACTCGACAAATCCGAATTTCTTCAGAAAAATGTAAAATATTTAGGCCATATAATAACACCCGACGGAATAAAACCAGATCCCTCTAAAATAGAAGTCATTAAAAATTTCCCATTACCTAACACTAGAACAGAAATCAAATCATTTTTAGGACTTTTTGGATACTATAGAAAATTTATAAAAGACTTTGCAAAAATCACTAAATTCCTCACTTATTGCTTAAAGAAAGACAACAAAATTATTCATACCCAAAATTTTAAAGATTCTTTCGACTATTGTAAAAACCTTTTAATCAACGAACCAATTTTACAATACCCAAATTTTAACAAGCCGTTTGAACTCACTACTGACGCCTCAAAATATGCTCTTGGTGCAGTTCTTTCACAAGATGGTAAACCCATTAGTTACGCTTCACGTACATTAAACGATACTGAACAAAAATACAGTACCATAGAACGCGAATTATTAGCCATTATATGGGCTACAAAACACTTCCGACCTTATTTATTTGGAACTAAATTCACACTTTTCACGGATCATAGACCTCTAGTTTGGCTCCGCAATCTTAAAGAACCAAATTCAAAACTTACTAGATGGGCCTTAAAACTAGAAGAATTTAACTTTGACATTAAGTATTTACCTGGAAAAACAAATAAAGTAGCAGACGCTCTTTCCCGAATTCAAATTCATCCCTTAAGCATCGACGATAATATATTTGAAGATATCCACAAAATTTTAAACGACTCTGACCGATTAGACACACCCGAAACCTTACCAGATAATTTTAGCATAATTCCCAATCGTGCAGAAACACCAAACTTATCAGATTTATTCGATACACCGATTATTAGAACACCATCAAATAATGAAAACGAATCCTTAGTAGACACAGTACACACCCAATTAAGTTCAGCACCCGTAATAGATATTTGCGACAAACCTTTGCAACATTTTAGTAAACAAATAGAATTTATTGAAGCCAATCTGTCTAGACAAATTCAAATCACCAAATTCGACGGAAACATTCATTATTCAGTTTTCGTGAACTCTAATAATAAAAATTCAAAATTTAACGAGTTACTAATAGAACACTGTCAACCCAAAACTCATTATTATTGCTATTTCTCTAACGATAAATTATACCAAGAATTTTCTCAATATATCAATTCAATCACAAATGAAAACACCCCCAAATTCCACAGATGTACGACACAAGTTACATACATAATTAAACCTGAAGAACGTCACAACCAAATTATTAATTATCACCATGGTAAAACGAATCACAGAGGAATATCCGAAACAATAGAACACCTACAAAGAAAATATTTTTGGAAAGGTATGAGCAACGACATTAAAACTTTTATTAACAATTGTCAAATCTGTAGAACACAAAAATATAACAGAAATCCCATAAAACAACCCCTTCAATTAACTCCAACTTTTAATCGACCATTTCATACAATTCATATGGATATATTTCAAATAAAAGGAATTAAATATTTAACGTTAATAGACGCTTTTTCCAAATTCGCTCAAGCCTATCAATTACGATCCAGTAACATGATCGATGTGACAGATCGACTATTCTTTTTCATTACAACCTTTACGGCCCCTAACACATTGATAACAGATAATGAATTTAATAAACAACCTTTTCTAAGCTTTTTACAAGTCCACAAAATTCAATTGCATACAACAACACCTTATCATCACGAATCAAATTCCCCAGTAGAACGTTTTCATTCGACATTAATAGAACACTATAGACTTTTAGGAGAAATGCCCGAACAAAAGAAAATACAATATTGTGTAATGGCTTACAATCATACTATCCATTCAAATCTAAAATTATCACCTTTCGAAATAGTATTTGGACATACCGACAACAAGAACCCTTTTGACCTAGACTATGAAAAATCATTTTTCGAAAATTATGTAGTAAATCACAGAGAAAAAATGAAACATTTTTACGACGCTCTTCAAAATAAACAAAGCTCTACAAAAGAAGCACGAAACGACAAAGTCAATAAATCCCGAAATTCCAAATCATTCAAAATTGGAGACCAAGTTTACATTAGGACAAATGCACGTAATAAAAAAGATCCTAAATTTGCAGGTCCCTATATAGTAGACAAAATTAATGAACATGACACGTACGATGTTAAACACGTACACAAAAATACAATACTAAAAAGACATGCCAATGATCTGATGCCTTTTACAGGACATTATCGATCATCCTCTTCGCCATCGCCTGGCACCACCTCAAATGTGACATAACAATCGAGACTTTAAACAACAATCCTGGACTATACCCCTTACAAAAAGGTAAAGCCCTATTAAAGGAATCCGAATGGACCTTAATAAAGATCCTTGACTACACCCCTTTATTGACTGACTACCAAACTCTTAAAAATAACCTTCTAGCGTCAATTTCACTTTTAGAAAACAAAAACTTTCCAATAGGCTATAGACACTTTGTAGACTTAAAAGACATTTTAATTAATCATAACAATCAGCTTTTAATTCTCAAACAATATATTAATAAAGCAGATCAGCTGCTATTTCAATTATTTCCCGAAATACAACACACCAGACAAAAACGTGGATTAATAGATGGACTTGGCACAGTAATAAAATTCATCACCGGTAACTTAGACCAAGAAGATGGAAAACGATACGAAGAAATAATTTCTAAATTGACTCACAATTCCGAAATCCAAAAGAATGTTTTGTTAGAACAAACTCAGATCCTTAATAACACCCTATCTACAATACACAATCTCTCCGAGAACCAAAAACTATTAAATCATAACTTAAATAAAATCTTACTAGATAATGTAAAAATTGAACGAATATTAGCCGCAAC
This sequence comes from Agriotes lineatus, assembly GCA_940337035.1. Taxonomy (NCBI): domain Eukaryota; kingdom Metazoa; phylum Arthropoda; class Insecta; order Coleoptera; family Elateridae; genus Agriotes; species Agriotes lineatus. The sequence continues at coordinate 106,635 of CALNHX010002160.1, forward strand.
TTCTACCTATTCAGTGATAAATCAATCAATTCAATCATTACAACTATTTATTAATATCTGGCTTGAATTAGAAAATGCACTAACTTTCGCACAAAAACAACAACTTCATCTTTCCCTCATTGACAATAATGAACTAATCCAATCCCTTAATCAAATAACAAAATCTTTACCAAACTTCAAAGTAATAATAATAAGGGTTTAGCACTTCCTTACCCTGGAGAATACGAAAACCTCCATTTGTACGAATCGATTATAACCACAAAAATATACCAAAAGATAAAATCTTCACGTTCATTTTCGAAATCCCGCTAATTCAAACATTTTCAGAATATCAATTAATTAAATTGATTCCTTTCCCGGCATACAACACGAATAACCAATTTCAAATGATAATCCCTTCCTACAACACTTTACTATTTAATCCTGATTTTAGTGTACCTATCGATATTAATCAATGTCAACAAACTTCAGTAAATAACTACTTCTGTTCTCGAGATAATCATTTCAGTATCCCAAATTCAAAATTGTGTGAAACACAATTGTTGTCCTTTCACGACAATCAAACTTGTCGACCATATATTTCAATTTAACCACAAATAAAATTTTGCAGATAGATTCAGCTACGTGGCTTATTAGTTCGCCCATTAAAACAATTTTAGATATTCAATGCAATCAGGTTATTGCAAGGAGAGAAATTACAGGATCAAATTTAATACATCTAACTCCTGACTGTTCAGTTCTAATAAATCACGACGAAATATTGTTCACCATGAAATCTACGTCCACAAAACAGATTATTTTACAATTGCCTAGTATAAGTAAATTGCGAATAGATGAATCAAAACTAATCAATATTTCAAAATTGACCTATCCCCTATTAACACACAAGAGTTAGTCAATAATCAATTAAAACTGACAAACCATAAGGATAAGTTGATGAACAACGATATCCGTTTTGTAAATAAATTAAGTTTAATTTCACTCATTATTATTATATTATTAATCACTATGTTCGTAATCATTATATTATATCTATATTGTAAACGTGACTCCTTCAAATCAAAACTAATAAAACTATTGCGAAAATCGCAGAATGAAGCCATCGTATTAAACGATACTCAAAATTCTTTGCTTCAATGTCAAAATATAACTTAAATACAGCTTCACGGTATTTAAGATTCTCAGATGGGAGGAATTACGTGACTAGAAACGCTTACTAGCTTAGAGATAAGATTAGAACCCGCTAGATTTGTACTCTGTTCCTAGAACCTTATGATAACGCCTGTGGAACGGAAACTACCTTGCATTTCTTTAGGATAAGAGTTTTCCTTAGTGTTAAGATGCTTCTTGCATTCAGTTCTGTTTCGACACTCAGGTTAGCCTGTCCTGAATCAAGTGTGTGGAGCAGAGCTCCGACGTCTGTAAAGTGTTTAGTGTTTTAAGTATAAATAAATGCTTTTTAAAACAGTAATCGTCGTTAAATAAACTTAACTTGCGTGATGGACACGCAACACCCCACCGGTAGGAACGGCCCTGTAATGCTAACCTTGAATTTGACACAGACTGACAGTGCTACCAACAGTGAGTTATAAGTCACAACTTAAACGTAAGCTGAGATCTATAACTCATTTGTGACTTATTTCGTAATTCAGCTGAAATCGGCGTAATTATATCGTCAAAATGCGGAAGTTTGAATACATTTCATGTATATCAAACAGATTCGTTTTGTATTATCGTCTCTTTCTTTGTTTAGCCGTTTTCTGTCTGGTGAATATAGGATTCATATCAGTTGAGTCCTGTGGTTCTTTTAATATTATGGTTTCATATCATCGGAGGTCTTTCTACTTTTAGTTTTTCTCTCAATGGCTTCCAACTGATTATCTTTCCACTCCATTTGTTTACTCCTTTGGCTACGTGTTCTGCCCAATGCCATTTTACTGACGTTACCCTTTTAACTACGTCGTCTACTTTTGTTCTTTGTCTTATCCATATATTTGCCTTATGGTCCTTTAATGTGATTCCTAGTATTTTCTTTCTCCACTTAATTTACATTTGTATGTATTTTATTTCATTAAAGTTTATTGCAAGGCCAATTCGTGTTGATGCTGTGTGAACATCTATCAGTATACTTTTCAGTTCTTCTTTTCCCTTCGCTAGAATTCCAATATTGTTGGCGGATCTTAGGTGATGTAGGGATTTTCCTGCGATGTTTAAACCGCTGTCTCCCCAGTTTATATGTTTAAAGGCATCTTTTAGTACTAATTGGAATAATTTGGGTGACGCATTATCACCGTGCCGCAATCTCCTTTGTATTTTAATTTTATCGGTGGTTTCATGGTTTCCCCTGTAGTGGTGCATTTTTATATGTTGCTTCGATTAGGTTTGGGTATCTGTAATCTATTCTAGCGTTTTTAAGTGCCTCCAGTACCCCCCATATTTCTATGGTATCGAAGGCTTTCATATAGTCAACAAAAGCTACTCAAACTGGTATGTTGTACTCAGGTACCTTTTCTACTAGAGTTCCCATTTTTGTAAGTGTTCCACTGTCCTGAAATGTTTCCTAAAGCCCGCTTGTTCTTTCGGTTGATAAAAATCGAGCTTTTTAGTTAGCCGGTTTATAATAATTCTACAGAATAGTTTGAAGACCTGAGAAGACAGGCTGATGGCGATAATTTTCGAGGTTGTATTTATTGCCTTCTTTTGTAAATTAGAACAACTTTTCAGTTAGTTCAAGCTGTAGAAATATTTTCTTCGTCTAAACATCTGTTAAATAGTTTTTCTGGTTACATTATTAAGGCTTCTCCACCTTCTTTCAGCATTTCTCTTACAGTTTTATCTTTTCCTGAAGTTTTTCCATTTTTTTCTGTTTTAAGCGTTTCTAATTTCTTCGCTGCTTATTGTGGAATTTCTTCGGAATTTAAATTTATTATCTTTCCCTGTCGTTCTTCAGGAACCACATCATTTACTATTTCTGATGTACGAGCCCAGGCCCATAATAGTTCGGCCGGGTTAATTTTTAAATTTTTATCATACTTTAAAAACTAGTCAATAAATTTTTGTTTGTTCAAAAATATGAATATATTCACGAAACCTGAGCTTTTAACTTTTATTTACAGATAAAATTATTTCAATATTAATAATATTTAAATTTTATTATTATCAAAAACAAATTATAACTACCGGTTCATAATAGTTCGGCCGCATATAAAATTTGATCATAACAGCCGTTTAAAAATGCAATGCTTGAGAAAACAAAAGATAAATCATTACAATCTAGAAATGCATGTCATTAGTAGTTACTTATAAGTTTTTTGAACAAAATGACTCATGGTAAAGCGCTAGGTGCTGATTTACGAGAATCTATTGTTAATGCCCATAAGAATGGAATTTCTGCACGAAAAATTTCGATTTCTCATTCGGTTCCACGGTCGACAGTGTAAAATATTATTAATTTGTTTAAAGAAACTGGATGTGTTACGGAAAGTAAAAAAACTGGTCGTCCATCAAAAAATTCTAATGCAGATGCACCAGCTTTGAGAAGAATTGTCAAAGCAAATCGGCGATCAAATGCCCAAGAACTCACTGTATTATGGCGACAAATGATTCAAAAACGAATTTCTTTATCGACTACCAAAAGAGCAGTTAAAAAGTTAGGCTACAAGTTTTATGGGGTGATTTTTTCATGTGATTTCGCTGTTACTAATTATTCTAAATTATTATATTATTCACTAGGCAAAAGAAAAACCGTTGCTTACCAATTTATAAAAACCCCACTGTAAATCGCACAAAAATTGGACTTTACGACAATGGCATACGGTGATTTGGAGTGATGAGTCAAATTTGATGTGTGTGTAGAGGACACTAGGAAACGCGTATTACGTACATCAGCAGAAACATACCATATCGACTGTTTGGTTAAAAAGGTCAAGTTTCCAGCATCCGTCATAGTCTGGTGCTGTATGTCTAGAACGGGAGTTGGAAAGCTACAGATCATTCACGGAACTGTTAACGCCGATAAATATTAAACCATCCTGGCAGAAAGTTGTTTGCCATCTATTCCGATATGCCAATCTGCCGAAGGGACTTTGTTTTCCAGCATGATGGTGCTCCGTTCCAAACGGCAAAAACAGTAAATATCTGGTTTGAAGAATATCAAATTCCGACTTTACCATGGACTTCAGGCAGTCCGGACTTCTCACCATTCTAGTCTCTTTACCGTAAAATGAAAAAGAAGACTGCGTACGAATCCAGCACTCACAGTAGCCACCTTAAAACAAATTTTATAACAAATATGAGATAATATACAACCACATCAATGTGAAAAACCCATTAGCACAATGCCTGATAGAATTAAAGCCGCTGTGGCCAATAAAAGGACATAACGCAGTATTAAAATAATGGCGGAACTATTCTGAACCGTCAGTCATTCTTTATTTATTATTGTTACGGTGGCAAATATTAACAAATATAAATTTATTTTTCAGCTGATTTAAGCTTCAAGTTTACGTTTTATTGTAGTAATATATTTTTTTCGAAGAATAGGTCTTTTATTGGACCTTTGCTGCAATTTGGTAAAATTAATAGCTGGCCGAACTATTTTGGACCTGGGCTCGTATATAAATCTTTTTAAAATTGGTTTACTACGTTTTGAATTTCATTTCCGTTACTAGGACGGCGCTTTCGTTAATAAATTAACTACCTTCTTTTTTCTAGTATAGTGTCTTCGAAAGATTTTCATACTTTTATTATCTTCCAGTATTTTTAGGGTTAATGCAGTTTTATATTTTCTTATATCTTGTTTTGTCATCTTTCTTGCTGTCTTATTTACTTCTGAATTTTCAACAGTATTCTTCTTGTTCTCACTAATTAAATTTCTTATTTTTTCCAACTTTCTTTGTTTGATCGCTTAGCTTGTTATTCTTGTTAGATTTTGGTTTTGCTTTAACATATGTTTTGCAGCTTTTTTAACTTTGTTTATTAAATAAAAATCTGCTTCTTTCTAAATTATGATTTATATTCACTGTAGCTTATACTAACCCGTGATCACTTCCGATATTAAATCTTGCTAATATACTACCATACTGTATTATGTACATACTTTTCGTTAAAACATAGTAAATTTGATTTTTAGTTTGTCCATCTACACCTTTTTCATTTGTAATTTAGAAAGTATAAGAAGTATTTCAGAAAGTGTAACATCTAATTCAGATTAATAAATTGTAATTCAGAAAGCGCCAAATGTAAATCAGATTAGTAAATTATAATTCAAAAAGTGTAACTTGTAATTTGGATTAGTAAATTGTAATTTACAAAGCGTAAATTGTAATTCAGATTAGAAAATTGTAATTCAGAAAGTATCTGCGTAAAGTTCGTCTCTTCGTTTCTGAATTACAAATGATGTTGGTTGAATATCAGTTAACGCTTTCTGAATTACAAGTTACACTTTCTGAATTACAATTTACTAATCTGAGTTACACTTTCTGAATTACAATTTACTAATTAAATTACAAGTTACACTTTTTTAAATTACAATTTACTACTCTCAATTACAAGTTACACTTTCGGAATTACAATTTACTAATCTGAATTATATTTGAAGCTTTTTGAATTACAATTTATTAATCTGAATTAAATGTTATACTTCATGAAATATTTCTTACACTTTCTAAATTGCAAATAAAAAGGTGTAGTATGTTCCATTTAATGTGACATAGTTCATGTTCCAATTCTTCAAGTCTTCCTTCAGATGAGATAGATCACTATGTGCACTTTAGTTTGGTTATTTAGCTTTTTTCTTGCCAACTTTTTGCCTCCCCTAGAACGGGGAGGCAATGGACTGAATGATCAGTGCGGGATTGTGGGTCGCCTGAGGTATTTGAGTTTTAAAAGTTGACGTTTCATAGGGGTATTCGACATTAAAACGCCACGGTTGCCAGGCGTGTTGCTGAGATTCCGTAGGTCAGGCTAAAGAAGAGAATTAAGTAGGTTGTGGATGGGATTAAAGTTGGGGCATGGTTCTCTTCTGGAGGTTGGGAATGTGGAAAAAACAAGACTAGCGTGGGCAGGGCCGTTTCCCTGAAGTAGTCTTGCTCTCCACCGGGACCGAGCAGGAGTGTCTAACCCGCTACCCATTGCATTATATAAGGAGCTATTGCTAATAATATTGCTTTTCTACGAATCTGAAGTACGATGCCAAGCTCTGAAACAGAAATGTATCTTTATATTTTAAAGGAGATATACAGGGTATTATGGAAATGAGTGCAAATATTTTAACCCGTAATAGAATTCGCTAAACTAAACAACTTCTCCATTTATCATTTTTTCGAAAACGCCCTCAAAACTGAGTTAAAATTCAAAATAATTTTACTCTAAAAATGCATAATTAAAATAATATTTTTTTGGACCTAGCAGTTTTAGTTTAGAGTTATGCTAAAAAGCAGAAATGTATGATTTTCGTTACTTCATTATGAGTGGATTATTATGTTACTTACAACAAAACTCTTTCGACATTGTTAAGACACTTTGTAAAGGAGAATGAAAACGTGATTTTAGATTCTTATTAGTTTTCATAAATTTTCAGATATCAATACTAACTTTCTTATTTTAAATGCATGTTGTATATGCGATTTCAGGTTTTCTACACTTATTTACATAAATAACCGCAATATATGCAAAATACCGTTTTTGATAGTAGACAGTGATACTTTAATTCGAAAACAAAATGGAAGATTCGATACGTACTTCAATTAAATTTTAGTTGTATTTATTTTAAACATTTTTTTATATGAGTCAATTCAGTTTCACCACGATAGGCTGTAATTTATAATAATTATAAATATTTATAAGGCTGTTTACAACACAATAAAGATACATTTATTGTACAAGCAATCTTGAGCAACTAAATTAATTGCATTATATTATATTAAGCATTACAGCAGGCGCACTTTACAAATACAAAGTTAAGAGATACAATGCTCATTACTGCGAAGCATAAAATCTACCTTCTGTAAAAAGATTTCGATACCAAAATCGTCTTAATTTTTAACATTTTGCGTGGAATTCTAGAAAGAGCAAGCTAGTGCAAGCAATTTCTTTCAAATATAGCATTTACTTTAGTGATTAATAATTTTCCCAGGGCAAATTATTGCAATTATTTGCATACTAATGTAAGTAAATGTATTTTTTATGCAATAAAAATTGAATAGAAGGGCAAATCAAATTTTTATTTGATTTCAGCTTACTATCACAAAATAACTTTCACAAATATCTCGATTAGAAAAGAAAATTAGTTGAGCTAAGAATAAGCTTTTTTAACCGTGTTATAGATATCTTCGATATATATTTATAAGAAAGTTAGTATCGATACATCGAAAATTATGAAAAATGTCATAATATAAAACTAGCTTTGTCTAAGTCACATAATAAACGACTTATACCAACGCAAAATAAAAAAACAAAAATGTTTGTCTTTTGTGTAACTCGAAAAGTAGGACGGCTGGGTCCAATCCTGTATAGTGAAAATAAGGCAATATTAATATGGTTAATCATATCTGGTATTAGTTATTGCTGACGAATGAAGTAAACGATTTGCTTCAAATTATAATATAAACTGCAAAACACATTAAGTGCTACTTTTCAAATTAATTGTAAGTGAGTTAATTACTATTAAATAATTTCCATCCTTTTTAGTATTAAGAGATTACTATGAAATAATAAAGCTGCGAATGTATCGAAAAATCTAAAAAAATTACAGATGCAGAATGTTAACAATGGTAATCAAATATGGGCGTGTGTTACTGGTTTTTAATGAACGCCGTTGCCCATACTAATTGTTGACAATTGGACATTGTTTACCAGAAATTTTATTATTATTTACTCCTAAAGATTACGATCACACCTTTTAAATAATCTTATACGTATTTGCTATTTAGAAAAGTACCAGATAATTTTACGGAGTTTGTATTATACGCTAACCTGGCTGGTAATAGCGTAAAATTATACTTAGGAAAGTTAAGTGCTATGTAATAATTTACTGTGTTATCACCCCTTTACATTTGTTATTGGGTTTTTATACACCATATAATTACTTTTTCAGTTAATTTAAAGTTTAAAATCGGCTTTTTACACTAAAATATCCGTGGAATGAATTCCAGTATCAGTATAATAAGCTGATTATAATTTTTAGAGACTCGGTTACTTGTGACAATCAATTTCAATTAAAGGAAGAATTGTACAAATACAACAAATTGAGATTATTCAAAAATATGCATTTTGAAGCCTAAAACAACGCTGTTTATTAAATTATAGATATGACTGTTTTTATTACGTGCCAATTAACCAATTAAAATTCAAAATCCTGTTTAAACCCAACTAATCAGGATCAAATTACAGCGATAATTTTCAGTAGTGCCTATTATCAGAGTTCTATATCGGCAGTTTTTAATTTATTGCTTACTCGTTGTTGCTATACAATTTCATAAATACTACTACATTCACATTTTCTATTTAAATGAAAAAAGTGGCAACCCATGAATGCATTTGCAGTTATATTTGGCAAACTGAGGTTAAAAAGTATTTGCAATTTTGCAAATAATTGGCGATTTCATTTCGAATGTAATTGGGAAATAGTTTGCTAACATTTCCTTTTGCATTAAAATTGCCAAATTTTATTTTTGTACATACGCGCATTTTTGAAAATTATCGGCAATTTGACATGCACTCCTGGGTTACTATTGAGTAATTTCAATGTGTTGATATACCGGGTATCAGGCCATGTCTCTATCTCCCTTACTTATCAACGGATTTGGATGAAACTTGTTACGGGGATATTAGACATAGTTTCGGATTGAGAGACAGATATAGTCAAAATGGCTGACTTTCGGTTTCACAGGAATTGTCAATAGCTTTAATTTTTTAAATGGGTAGTTCTGTATATTTTATGTTTTTCGGAATCTGCTACTCAAATTACATATGACAGTGTTGCCAAATTTCCCAAAAATATTTTAAACATTTATTATTTAAACATGTTTCCGTTTATATAAAGATAAAGTAGTGCATAATGCATATCGTGATATTGGCAATTAAATTTTCTATCTAATGGCACGATGGTCCTTGGTAGGTGCCATTTAAAAAAAACTGACTTTTTCTCAAAAAACACGCTTAGAAAATGTTTTTCCTTTAGGAACGATTTGTTATTGATCGCATTAATAAAATAGGTATTATTACGGGTTACTAGATTCATTTAGAGCACATTTTCTCCAATCACGGCCTCCATGAGAAAAAATAAAATTTGAAAAAAAAAGATTTTTTGTTTAGAAAAACGAAAATTTGGCATCAGTATCATATGTGATTTCAGCTGTGCATTCCAAAAAACCTAAAATGTATAATGTGATCCATTTAAAAAATCAAAGTTAATGGTACTTCCGGTGAAATCGGAAGTTGGCCATTTCAAATATATCTGTACGTCAATCAGAAATTATGTCTAGTATCTACCTATCAAATGGATGCATAAATAAAGGAGATACAAACATGGCCCTGGTCTCATTGTTGCTCGGCATATGTAGATATCTTTATAAAAGCAATCACAGAATGTAAATATTGCTTGGTGCAATATAGAATTAATTGTTTTCCAAAAAAATCAGAAAAACTGGAACTGAAGTTTACTTTTAGTTAATTAAGTTTTACATAATATTGTTTAGTACATTTGCAACTGTTTTATTTGTATTGTAATCGAGAAAAATAATCTTTCAAGATTTCTTCAGATCTTTACGTTTCAAGGTACTTGGGTGACGAAAAACTTGTTTTCTCAATTACGTCTGTCTGTCTGTCTGTCTGCCCATCTGTCCATTTGTCCGTCTGTCCGTTTGTTGGCGGTAAAGCTCGAAAACTATTTGTTGAAGTAAGATGATATTTTGCATGCGGTTTATATGTCTAATTGGCTCGAAACCGAATATACACGGTGATGCTCAAATTCCACTGAGTTCGAATCCCAGCGCAATGTTTTTTAAAATTTGCAAATTGATGCAATTCGCATTACCAAGCGTTTGCTTTTATTGTTTTAGTATTATTAGAACGGCGGTTGCATATTCGCATGCTCCAAAGACTAGTCGAACAGTTTTGAGAGTTAAGCAACTTTCGCGGCGGTCGGAACTCGGACAGCTGGGTGTCCGACGTATAGTGGTAGTAGAATCGTAGCCAGCCGTGGCTCGGAGAGCACGTTAAAGTAGGGTTTTCCTCCACATTCGCCAGTCGCTGACGACTGCGACCGAGTAGCCACGACTAATTCGTCAGGATGTCTGCCTGTTTTCCTCCCGCAGCGGTTTACTGATCTTCGCTCGCGACTAGCTGCAGTTTATACAATGATTATTAATAGAGAAACAATAATTTTAATATTGCTAGTTTTATAGTTATATTTTTCTGACTTCACCAAGTTAAAATGTATTATTTAAAAACAATACTTCACAAACGCGATGCAAAAATATTCAAATTCGTCGACGAATAAGTCGCTTGTCTGCTCAAAAACATGTCAAGCGACTGGCGACTGTCGACCGACGAACGGATTTTGGTAGCAACGAATTAGTAGCAGCTAGGAAAACAGACCCGCTTAGATGCATTGTAGATGTCTCAACGAAATGGTCGCGGCTACTCGGTCGTGGTCGTCAGCGACTGGCTAATGTGGAGGAAAACGCTGCTTAAGCCGTCTGCTCCAGTTGCCATTTCGGTGACAGTTGTTAGGTTAAGTCAGAGGCGCTCGCGCAACCTAAAACCTCTGACACCTGGCTCCCTACCACAAGCCATACGATACAAAAATAAGTATTATTTGGAACCTTAAGATAATTTATCCCTAGTTGCATTTGACTTTTCAAAATGTTTAGCATTACAACTTCCACTTGCAAGCGGCATTCTGAGTAAAACCCTTTCTAATTTTTTTGTAGTTTGAAATTGAAAAAATTGGCATTTGGACTCCTCTGTAATATTATGGTATCTAACAAATAGTAACATAAATCAAATTCATAGTTATTGAAAATATGTTTTACAGGGTCCGGCAAGTAGTATCACCTATTTTTAGTAGGCTGTTACGGAAACAATATTTTGTTATTGACAATTCTATTGTCAGATTTGTGTGCGTTAATTTATGCAGTTTAATATATTATGGATAAGTTTCCAATTTATCAACGCGTATACGTGGTTAAAAGCTTTATACGAAGTCAATCAGTTATGAACACAGTTGTTTTCGAGGTTTGGTGACATAACATGGCCGTTCAATTCCCCGATTTGACGGCTCCTGATTTCTTTTTGTGGGGATATCTGAAGCAGAGGGTCTACGAGACGCGTCCTCAAACAATAAAAGACCTTAAAATGTGTATTTCAGAAGAAATAGAGAGTATCGAACCAAAATTGTTGAGAAAAGTGATGCAAAACTTTAGACATAGATTGCAGTACTGCATTGAGATTGCAGTACTGCATCGAGGCTCAGGGAGGCCATTTAAATGAAGTAATTTTTAGAAACTAAAATGGCACATAATAAAGTTGATATTCATGTCAAATTTGTTTCAATCCATTACATTTTATCCTTAGGACAGGTCTTGGAAAATAGGTGACACCAGTTTCAGGACCCTGTATGAATCTAATAAGGTAATAAACACAATTTATAGGGTATCATGCTTGAAAGCTACTAAGCAATTAAATTTTTATTTTGTGATTAGAGTAGTTACAGTTTTTCGTTTTTGTCACTGGAATCTAAAATTCAGGCGACCATGTTGTCAAAAGTGTGAGCATTTTTTATATTGAAATTTTGGAGTTACCAAACAAGCACTTGAACTGTATTAGTGCACGTACTCTAACCATTAAAGTGGAGCACACGTATCGACTTGTGGTTGTGCACTAAACGAGAACACTGTTTTAATGCTAGTTATAAGAAAAGACAAGGTGACACCTTTTATAATCGAAATGGTCAACAATAAATTGTGGCTAGATCGCTATGAGTAATTTCAATTGTTATTCAATATGTGGCGGAGACAATTAAATTTGTTGAAATGACTAAAATACCATGGGTAACATGCTTTATATTACAGCATTACACGGTTTCAAGGATTCTTCAAAGGACATTTTGTTATGTAAAGGTCCTGTCACTTGCCAGCAATTTCATAGATCAAAACAAACTGTAACGGGTAGTATTATCAGTTGGCACTTTTTGTCCACTATTGTGCAATTTTAGTCAGCAAAATCGAGAACTTTATATTGTTTCTCAACTGATCATTACCACAGTAATTTTTTCAATGTCTTAGCTGCAATCAAAACACATACAAGACTTGATTCATTGATTGAGGCGGTGTGTCTTGCCCTGCCCCTTTTAGCATAGTATTGGAATTTGCGTGACCTTACATACCATATTTTTCTAACTATCTGTAGTACAGTTTTTACATTTGAAGAATTCTTTGGAAAATAAGACGATTGTCTGCTTTAATTTTCTTAATCTAATAATTAAAAGTTAAACATTGTCATATGTACAGTCGCGGAATTAAAAATCCGGACGAGTCTTATAGATGATTTTTGCAATTTTTGGATAATGTAATTACTTGCATTTTTTGTTCGACTCTTAAATGAGGCATGCTGTCACGTACGAGTAATTATTTTGACTTTGACTAATTTCACCACGTAACGTGATAAGTAAAGTAAAGTAAGATATACACTGAATCATTTTAAGTGTCCGGATTTTTAATTCCGCGACTGTACAATTGCGATCATCCAAAGGTGCACGGTTTTTCGTTTCTAAGGCAATTTCTTAATTTTTTCCATACATTATAATTGGCTATTGTCAGTGGCGTACCTTTTTTTTCAGATTATTAAAAATAAAGTGATGACAGTGACATTTAAAAAAGTTTGCAACGCCTATGATTAAAACCAAACATACAAAAAAAAATGCGTGCACCTTTGGAAGATCCTAGTGGTACTAAAAAATGTAGAAATACAAAAATACGATTTTAATAAATTATGGTCGTATGATTAAAACACCGTAGCAAGCATAGTTTGAAAAAAATTGTAGCTTTTAATAAGAAAATTGATTAATTTAACTTTGTGCATTTGAAAACATGAAAGGCAACAGGCTTTGAAACTATTATATTTTGTATAATAAATTAGACTGTAATTATTCAAATAGATTTGTAAACTGTACTTTATCCAATTTATTTATAGGCATTTTCGTTTAAAGTTTCGTAATTAGAAATAAGGTTATAACTAATTCAGATTTTATTATTGTTGATTTTTAATTAGTTCTTTTTGCGGTTTTCTTTAATTAGTCGTATCTATAACCGCAATTTATGGGAAAAGTTTCAAGATTTCGAAATGAATAAATGTGTTCGTTTATTTTGTGCTCATACTTATTCTAAAAACTTTTATTTTGTGCTTTTACAATAAATTAACAACTTTTTTGATTAAGTCGCTATTGAAATATCTACTGCAAAACAACAGTTATTACAACTAGATACTCCTATTTACTGTAATCATACCAAAAGCAATGATAAAAACTAGTACCTATGTGTAAAGTTAATTGATTTTTGATTTGTTTTTCTGTTTACAACAATTTTATGTAATTTTTCTGTTTTGGATTATATGAAATTTATATAGGCATTAGTTTTATTATAAAAGATATATAATAACTATACGTTTCGAAAATTTGTAATAATTCTTGAGGGGGTAGCTAACGTTAACGAAATAAAAATTGACAATTTATTTCATTGCAAATTTATAATGATGGTTTGGTAATAATGTAATTTTAAATTTTTGCAGTAAAATTATGTTTTAGATAAACAGTGAAGTAAGTTTATGCACAATCAAATTAACTTTAAAATTGCAAACATATCTTTTAATTCAAATTTACTATATGATTTATACATTTTTTCATTTTATAATAAAACATTTTTAGGCGTTAACGCTTGATCTTTTATCACCTTAGCTAATAATAAACCAAATTTAAAAATTTTCAAATAGAAATTACTCTTTTTAAATATATAACTTTTAGATATTTTAGCATTTGAAGATAAGGTTAATTAATTAAGCATTACACCTATTGTTGAATTTAGCTGTTACATATCCTGTAAAGTTTATATTGCAATACTTTTATTTTTAGGTGTGTAATTAATAGGTAGCGAAGGATCTGTACAAGCCAATCCTGAATTAGTAACGAACATATTCGGAGAAAGATTTCTTCAGTCCTTTTTAAAGAACCTTATAGAAACCTGCAAAGTCTCCGTTCTTCTAATAGAGTAGAAAATCCAGTAGCTGCATTTACAGTAACCTCAGAAGTGATCCAAATTACTGAATCATTATCTCCATTCATCTAGAGGGCCCGATGAAATCTCCCCTAATTTACTGAAACGGTGTTCTTATACATTGGCGAATCCGCTAACTAAATTGGAACCTCTTCTATCCCAGCTTCATGGAAGCACTCAGTAATAGTCTCAATATATAAAACGGACCAGAAGCTGGAATATGGTAACTATAGACCAATTAATTGGACTTGTATTGTGTGTAAATGTTTTGAAAAACTAGTAGTAATCCCATTAAATCAGCACGGGGTTTCTCCGTTGTAACCAAGATTTTATCAAACTTAAATCTTTACACGAACGCAGTAAATCAGGGAAAATGCATTGATATATCTGGACTACGAAAAAGCTTTCGATCGAGTATCTGTTTGAAGACTAATCCTAAAATTAGAATATTTTGGGATACGCCGATCTTTGCTTCTGCTACTGGTAGCTTTTTTATCAAATCGAACGTTTCTAGTACGTATACAGCAAACTGCCTCAAAGCCTCTTCCAGTACTCAGCGGAGTTCCTCAAGGCTCTGTCCTTGGTCCGATTCTATTTTTAATATTTATCAGCGACTTATCCAGCTACATGAAATCATCTGTGAGCTGTTTCGCCGATGACACTAAAATTGTTTCTACAAACAATACTCTTGAGTAAATCTAGTAACATTAGAAAAGGGGTGCAAAAATGGCTACTTTCTTTGAACGCTGATAAGTGTGCAATACTGCATATAGGTCACAACAATCCCAAAGTGTAATATTTTCTAAATGGTAGTGTTCTGGGCGAAGTGAGTGAACAATTAGATCTGGTTGTGAAATAGGAAAATCATATTACAAACAGTGTAGAGAAGGCCAACTTTATTCTATACTTAACTCAGCGGTCATTTGGGAGTAGTATTTCACCTGAGCTGTTTAAAAAAGCTTGTCTCATACGTACGACCTATTATTGAGTATGCAGATACAGTGTGGTGTCCGTACTTTATAAAAGTTATGGATTTATTAGAAGGGGTACAGCTCTGCTTAAGATCGATGTCATACGAGCAACGGCTGGAGAGCCTCCAGCTAACTACCCTTAGCAAAGACAACGTATTGATATGGTCGAGGTGTTTAAGATACTCCACAATCACTATTTGTTCCCTTTAGAAGATAAACTAGACAACAGTAGCAATAACCATCTTTCAGGACATTTGTTTAAGCTTCACACGGATTTTAGTAACATTCTTGCCAGAAAACGTTTCTTTAGCAATCGGGTCGTGAATCTATGGAACAACAAAAATAACTTTTTTTCTATAGCACATATTAAAGTGTGATTTTATTAACTCAAAACAAAAGGTCAAGTTTTACTGTAACAGCAAGGGTAGATAGATAAAGTAGCACTTTAACATCAAGGATAGATAAAGTAATTCAATTTTCTTAACTTTTGTTTAAATTAAATATGACAGCTTCGTATTATCGTCGCAACCTAATCTAGCTACTGACATTTTGAAATGTGATTGACTGTTGTTATTTTCTTTTGAAATTGTGAAAGTTCTTGCTATAGAAAAAAAAATTGTATTATACAAGACGATAAAGTTATATCTATCCACTCTTGAATCATTAACGTCTCGACTTCGTCTCGACGTTAAACGATTCACTCGTGGATAAAATTTAACTTTATCGTCTTGTATAATAAATTACTATAAATCTTTGTACGACAATAATAACTAACTTTTGATTTTATAATTATCTTTGTCACTTTGGATAATTTTAATAATTGATTGTTAATTTTATAGTTAACTTTTTTACAATTATCTTATTTGTTTTTGTAATAATTTTGTTAATTTTATTAATTGGTTGTCGGTTTAGTAGTTAACTTTTTTTTATATATATAATTATCTGTGAATTTTGTAAATAATTTTCTTAATTTTATTAATTAGTTGTTTATTTTGTACTTAAACCATTAATTTTAATTTTATTTTAAACTTTATATTCTTCACCTTTATGCATATATAAGAGGAAAGTTGTATAGGCACTGCCGCCGAATTTCAATAAATAATAGTAATAATAATAATAATAATACTTTGGCAATTTTTAAAACTTAATAATTTAATAAACTTCATGTTAGTGCACGTGATTCTGAAAACTTCCACGTGAAAACTGTCAGTTCTTACACATTTATGTTTAGAACGAATAATTTTCTTTTACATTCTCTTATAAATAACACATTAATTTTTTCCTAGCACGAATTTTAATGGCTTGCATATTTGAACTTCTAATGTTCAGTGTTTGCGTACTGTACATTTTATAGACACTGTAATTTATGCAATCAACTTTTTATTATTGTTATACACATTACATTTGGAATGTACGGTTACGCATTGGGCGGGACATTAAAAATTATGAATCTGAAGTAAAAGAGGCAAAATTTCTTAAAATTAAAATTTTAAATGATTTTGTTTAGGTCCGTTAATATTTTGAAATACAATGTTTCATATTACAATTATTGAAAAACAAAATGTTACGTAGATGTTTTAAAGTACAGGGCACAGGTTAGTAATCTGTGTATATTATTATGCTTCATATCACACATTGATGTAATATCTCGATAATTAATATTTATCAATATGTAAATCTAATAAAACTTAATCATCGCAGGGGAATCCATTAGCGACGTTTGATATTGAACTGAGTCAATACGCTAGTACCGCAAATTACTAACATTAATGACCGATAAAAAATGACACAGCCGTCAAGTTATTGAAATTACATCTTTGTTCCAGTACAGCAATGTCTATTACCTTCTAATTGAAGTAAGAGTAAAAATCCCGTAAGGAACTAAGGTGGGGTCAACAAGATCAGGTGGTAATGTGTTTGTCACAACGTAGTAGTACAAATACACAATTATTTATTAGCGATGAAGGCCGCAATTGAACTATATATACGAGGGTTGCTCTTTCACTACTATTGCACAGTTCTTCGGCTAGTTCAGAGATCTACATCAATCCAACAATGAACGCTTTGGTAAGTCGCTCTGCGGGGATGAGTGTATAATTTTTATAATGTTTTTTAACGCAGATTCTTGCTGTCGTTTGCTTGGTTGTTGCTGCCAACGCAACACCCTCCGGCTGGCACGGTGGCTGGGGTGGTTGGGGTGGCTGGGGAGCCCACGATGATGGCCAATGGCACGGGGAAGGCCTTGTGGAATCCCAGGACTGGGCCGGTCATGGAGCCCATGGTGCTGCCATCGTAGCACCAGGAGCTGCCGTCATTGCCCCTGCTGCTGCTGCTGTAGTAGGACATGGTCTTGGACATGGTCTCGGTCTCGGCCTCGGCCTTGGTCATGGCGCCGTTGTCGCTGGACCTGCTGGAGCCGTCGTATCAGGCGTTCATCATGGTGGAATAGCAATTGGTCATCATGGACATTGGTAACCGCCACGAGGATACTTATTGAGAAAAAAAAGTAAACCTTTTGAATAACATTTTGTATAGTGTAGGAGAATAGGCGATTGTTTTCAAACATATCATTTTTCGTTTTACTTAAGAACTGTTTGTATTTTCCAAATATAATTTGTTATTTAAGTTGTTTACTGTGTGATTGTTCTAATGGACTACGACATTTTATCATGCTCTCGTATTTATATGTATATTACCATTGTATTTAATGTGTATTGTAAATATCAAAAAATGTGTTCAAATAAAATATTTTTTATATTTTTGTATTTTCGTGTTTTGACTAAGCGCATCAATGGACTCGTAGGTTAACTGCAAAGTGTACCTACGTATTTGTGCAAGTTTATCCATTTACCCATGCAAAGAGGTTTTTTAAACGTCCCAAAGCAAATAATTAAAATTTTATGTTTAAAAATCCAATTTGTTTATAAAAAATATTTGTTAAAATAACTAAACACTGCATTTAAAAAAATCTTGGACTAGTGTAGTACATCTATTCCTTTTAAGCTTTTTTTAAAATACATACATACAGATTTAAATCTCTTTTATGCATTGTGTGCATTGACTATCTATTAAAAAGTTCAAATAAGAGTTTATACTGAAATTAAAGTGCAGCTGAGCAAAACACTGCTGAGATCACTAAGTCAAGTTCAAATCTCTGATCATTTTACCTCAATAATTATCCATTCTTGAAGTAACTACCTGATACACCTTTCACGCATTTAACACCGGTAGGCAGTTGTTGCTTTTATTGGGATATTTATATCGCATGCACTTGTAACGACAGCTGCTTTGATAATGCGGGAAACAGGTGACATTATTGCTATACTTGAACTTCTACTGCATACTGCAATTTCGTAATTGCGAATGGACTTCTGCATGTATGTGCAAAGGAAAGGAGTGCCTTCAAGATGCAAAAATGTAGCAAGGTTATGTAGCGGTATATAACAGGTTAATAAAATGAAAATTCATATTTTCAATGCAGTTTGCAGTTATCGGCCTGTTCATGAAGAGTAAACAATGAGAGATCTGGTAAGTCCGTAGTCTATATGTATGTGCATCAGCTAAGTAGTGTGTTCTGCAGGTCGCTTTGTTTTACCTGGCGTTCGTTGTTAGTGGTCTTCCCAGCTGCCACATTCATCCGGGAGTGGGGGCGATCTACCGAGGAACGGATTCTCAGGCGATTTTGATCACGGAACCAGCGCCTGTTGTGGAAATAAATAGGGAAGCTGTAGCTGCTGGAATTTTGGAAGAAAGTGCCAATATAGAGGGACCTTCTGGTCTTATCTCAAGAACAGGTTCGAGGGCGATCATAGCAGGACCAGCCTCAACGACAATAACTGGACCAGATTTGGTAGTCCCAGCAGTTTCGGTTGGAACCGTTGCTGCGCCAATACAACAAGTAAGAACATCTGCTGTATCTATTTCGCAAACGGACAGCGTGGTTTCAACTTCAATCGCTCCTCCCATATTCGTCGATAATGTCGCCATTGGGTCGCCAAATGTTATAAGTGCAGCACAAGCAGCTGGAATTCCAGTAGGAATTCAAGGGATTCCAGTGCAAAACCTGGAAGCCGGTCTTCAAGCCCAGCTTTTGCAGTCAGGGGTCGACATCGGAGTTCAGCAACATGCTGGGTTACAAGCGCAACAAGAGATAGCTGCTCAAATTCAAGCCCAACAGCAGGCGGCAGCTCAAATTCAAGCCCAACAACAAGCAGCTCAAATTGAAGCTCAGCAACAGGCAGCAGCTCAAATCGAAGCCCAGCAGAGGGCAGCGGCTCAAATCGAAGCACAACGGCAGATAGCGGCTCAAATTCAGGCTCAACAAAGGGCGGCTGCTCAAATCGAAGCGCAACAGAGGGCAGCAGCGCAAGTCGAAGCACAGCAAAGAGCAGCGGCTGAAGCTGAAGCACAACAAAGAGCGGCTGCTCGAGCTCAAGCACAGCAACAAGCTGCAGCTCAAGCTCAAGCGCAGCAACAAGCCGCCGCGCAGGCTCAAGCACAGCAACAAGCCGCAGCTCAGGCTCAAGCACAGCAACAAGCCGTCGCTCAGGCTCAAGCACAACAACAAGCCGCAGCTCAGGTTCAAGCACAACAACGAGCCGCAGCTGGAGCTCAACGGCCGCAACAAGCATCAGCTCAGAACCAGCAGGGGGTGGCAGATCAAAGACAATCACAAGCAGCAGCAGGTGAAGATGAAGCTCAACGAAGGGCAGGGGCGCAGTTGGAAGCGCAGCAGCGGGCAGCTGAAGAGCAAATAGCGGCTCAAATTCGAGCTCAAGAACAAGCAGCAGCTGAAGTACGGGCACAGCAACGGTTAGTAATTACTATCCAAGCACGGGAGCAGGCGGTGGCCGAAGTTCGAGCACAAGAGCAAGCTGCTGCTGCTGCCAGGGCCCGCCAGCAGGCTACCGCCGAAGCCAAAGCCCAGCAGGAGGCGGCGGAGCAAATTAGAGAGCAGGAACAGGCAACTGCTGAAAATCGGGCCCAGCAAAGGCTAGAAGCAGAACGTCGTGCACAGAAACAATTAGATTCTGAAATTCGTGCTCAAGAACAAGTGGAAGCTGACCTTCGTGCACATCAGGAGTCGGCGGCTGCGATTGCGTCTGGAAAAATCGACTCTTCTGATAACCAGGGAGCGGCACCTGGAGAATCTGGAGGACCTGCTAATCCAAATGGGGAAGGCAACGCTCCAAATGGGAGATTATCGGCTGCTGCAGCACCTCCAACGAGTCTCGCAGCGTCAGGTATCTCATCGGCTAGACTTTCAGCTAACCAAAACTTAGTGACAGTCCCACAAGTCGTGCCATCTGCCCCAGCAACTGGGTTAGTAGGGGGAAACGCAGTAGGACCAAATTTGGGAGCAGCTCAAATAGCAGGCCAGGTATTTCCGGGCGATGTTCCTAGAAATTTGCTTACAGTTGGTGTTCCATCTCAACAGTTGCTAGCTGCTGGTATTCAAGATCCAAGACTTATACACGGATAATTAAGTTTTTTAATTGCCTATTAACTATGTTTTGCAATATTGCTTTATTCAATGGAGTGTTGTTAGACTTAGATGACTAGTAAATAACTCGAATGGTCCTAGTCTTTGTATTAGACCGCTATGTAAAACGGATTTTGATTTGTTCAATTCAATTTTGCTGTAATTTTTATTATGTTCACTATTTTTGTACTTGTAATTGTATATAAAAAGGTAAATAGACTGCATCAGTCGTATAATTACTTCCTCGTCTTGAAAATGTAGCATGATAGGCAATTTATTTGTCAAGTTATGGGCGTATGCGCTGATTTTTTAAGTAAAAAAATGCATTCCTAATAGTGGCAATTATTAACAGTTGAACAGGCTGTTTGCCAAGGTCAGTTTCTGTAACTGTTATTACATACATGGTTTCCTCAATGCTAATACCGAGTTTAATTATATGACTGATTTCAAATAAATACTTACATGAAGAAATGTGTTTTTGTATTTCTTACTGAAATAAATTGGGCCACGGTTAATATTCTGTAGATTATTTAAATCTAGTAAATTTTTATGGTCTAGATAAACATTAAATAGAACTTTAATTACCAATAGTAATTTAAAGAAAAAAATTCTTGTGTAACATTCTAAGCATATATAATACATATGAAGTGTTTTAACAATTTTTTTCATGAATCCAAAGTTTATGAAAGCTTTAGAAAGATAAAATTTAAAGGTGTTTATGTTCATACAGCTGCAAGAGTGGGAATCACCTTTTCAGCCTTGTATTATTATTATAATATTTTTTACAATGTTATCTGTAGGAATTATCCAAAGCTGAAGCACTTAATGCTATTTAATAAGTTAAATATACAATAGGTTAAATATGTAAAAAAAACTACATTTTATTCGCACTTTTTCAAAATTTTACTGCTTCCTTCTTAGAAACTACATTTTCTAAATAGCTGAAAATCTAAACTAAAAAATTGAACATATGTGTTTAAAAATATACTACTTTGCCGAAATTTGTAGTTATCGGGGTTTGTTTTTATAGTTTGTGTTAGTTACGTTCACAATAAGTTATATAGGATGATATTTTTTATTTGCTAGTTTCCGTTAAGACTCCTTGTTTAGGAACCAAACATAAATTTTAATTCTTTTAATTTAATTAGGCGTGTATGTCACAAACACATATTGCATACGGAAAATGCTTAACAAAGCGTCAGCAGTAATGTAATCAGTGCTCGAATGACCCGGTGAACAGCCTGCAATTCTGCACTCTGCAAGTTTGTTTATTATGAAATTAGACACGCAGGTAGAAATAACAGCTTGAACTAGGGCAAATATTAAACTTTGTAAGCTAAGTCAGTATTTTTATATGTATAAATAGAAACGAACTAGTCATTAAAATAATACAGTTTAAACTCTTGTTTCACTGTGTTCACGCTGCCCAAACGGACCCCAGGTCTTTTGTTACATCATCTCGTGTGAGACCGCAAGAGACCTTTGGGTTGCACCCTTTTTAATTCCTGCACCCCTAAGACATATCCTGTAATTTGTCCAAAATAAATTCATACAGTCCACTAGAAGCTCCATCCTGAACATTTTGGTCCTTAGAGCCATTAAAACGTTCCTGCCCCTAGTATCTGATATTTCGAGCCTTTCAACGTTCCTGCCCCTAGCATTTGGTCCAGTAATCCCTTAAACGTACCAGCCCTCTTCGAACAAGACCGTTACGATGGCGCAGCGACGGGAGATTTTCAAAACCCAAGAAGATTTAGCAGAATTTATTCGCAGGCAGATTATCAACGTGAAGAAGGATGGCCCATCAAGAAAAAATGCAGCATATACCACCGCTCGCAGATCCACCCTAAAACAACTTTGGGATTAATTTGAGGCCAACCATTCAGACCTGGCGAAGGAAGTCGAGGAAGAACACCCTTATTTTAAAAACAATTTTTTTCAGCAAACCAAAGACGTTTACAATGAAGGGGTTGCCCTGCTCGACAAGTGCGAAGAAAATCTAGCCACACTAGGTGAAAGTTCACAGCAGCCAGTAGCGCCAAAAGAGGACACGACCACAGTTGCTGACAAGGAGGGACAGAGCCGAATAAGAAGGCTACAGATCAAGGTAAATTCACTCCAAAGCGACATTCAGGAAGTCTGTAATAGGTTGAATGAGGAATGCAGTAAAAGGTATTACGAATACAACATTAAGAACATCAAGGATGATTGGGATGACATCAGAGCTCTAAACGAGGAGATATTATCCCACGGTAGCTACGACGACAAGGAGTTCCATGAGACCAAGAAGATGGTCAACGAAATAATTGTGCTCCTGTACCAGCACATCCAGGATGAAGAGGTTCAAAGTGTCAAGAAAAACAGCCATGCGAATATAGTGTTACCTGCTCTCAAAATTCCAGTTTTTGAAGGGACCTACGAAGCATGGCCTAGCTTTCATGACATTTTCCGAAGAATTGTTCATGAAAACCCACGACTAAGTAAGGCGGAAAAAATGCAGTACTTGAAGTCGCAGTTACGAGGGGAAGCCAGCAAGTTAGTGCAACACCTGGAGGCAACTGAAGCCAATTACGAGTCTGCATGGTTCATTATAAGGAACAGATACGACAACACCAGGCTGCTACTCGCAAAGTATTTGGATGACATATTCAACCAGGCAACCCTGTCGAACGAATCTGCAGAAGGGATCAAGAAACTCCATGACACGACTGCAGAATGCCTAAGAGCAATTGAGAACTTAGGATTTGAAACGGCCACATGGGGGCCTATCATGTGCCATATAGTGACACGAAAATTGGACAAGGAAACCAATAGACTATATGAGCAGTCATTAACGGCACCAAGAGAGGTGCAAAAATTCGAGCAGCTACTGAATTTCTTAGAAACAAGATTTCAGTCGCTGGAAGCTGTGCAAAGACGGAACAAACTCGAACCCAGAAAACAAGGAATTGGGAAACCATGGGAAAGTCACCAGGATAGGTGGGCAGTGAAGACGTACCACACTGCTGACGTATCGTGCTTCCACTGCGGAGGATCACACAGCATCAAATCCTGCCCAAAATTCAACAATCTAAAAGTATCCGAACGTTGGGACGTTATAAAGAATAAAAAACTTTGTTCTAACTGCTTCAAGCCTACTGGAAAATATAACTCCAGACACTTTTGCCCAGGGAAATGCAAGGTATGTAACAAAAAGCATCATTGGCTTCTGCACGAAGATTTTAGTAAGCAGCAGCAGCAGCTTTCCAAGACCACGGCGGCGACTTCCAGTGCGACAGCAACCAAAGAGAAAGAAAACATTGTTGCAAGCCTAGTAGGAAGACAGCATCGCAACGTTTTGCTGGCAACTGCCCTAATTAAGGTCCAGTCATCCTCAGGGAGTTTGGAGTATCTCAGAGCCCTGATAGACTCCGGATCACAGGCATCATTCATCACAGGAGATGCAGCTCAAACGCTGGGTCTACAAGAAGAAAAGGTGAGAGTGCACATTTCTGGATTAGGCAAGAAAGGAGCAGGTACAGCCCGAGGACGATTAACTGTAAACCTACGTCCACGATTTCCAAGCAACTACACAACCACATGTGAGATGCTGATACTGCCACAGTTAACCAAGTCACTTCCAGAAAAACCAGTCGAAAACTATCAACTTCAGGACTGTAAGAATATGGTGTTGGCTGATCCACTATTTCAGAAACCTGGACCAATAGACGTTATCCTAGGAGCAGACATCTACAAGGAAATCATTGTGGAAGGAGTACGAAAATTCAACGGAGGCCTGTTAGCGCAAAACACGGAACTTGGATGGATCATCACGGGGAATGCAACAGCACCACCAGAAGAAAGGAAAATTCTTAGCATGGTCGCATGTGCTGCAGAAGATGAACAACTCACAAAATTTTGGGAAATTGAAGAAGTTGTACCAGAAAATATGATGTCCAACGAAGACAAAGAATGCGAAGAATTCTACAACTGCAACCACCAGAGAAATTCTGATGGTACATATACAGTGAAAATTTCGTTCAAGGAACCAATAGAAAAGCTTGGGGATTCGAGAAAAAAGGCAATCGCACGGTTCCTTCAACTAGAGAAGCGATTAGAAGAAAATAAAGTTCTAGGTAAGGAATACAAAACATTCATGAAGGAATACTTAGAACTGGGACATATGAAACGAGTTCAACCAGGAGCCAATATACGAAAATCCTACTTCATCCCTCATCAAGCGGTAGTGAAGGAAGACAGTACAACCACCAAGTTAAGGGTAGTCTTTGATGCTAGTGCGAAGACCACTACTGGACTCAGCTTAAACCAGCTAATGACTGCTGGACCAAGATTGCAACAAGACTTGAAGCAAATTCTCCTAAGGTGGAGGAAACACAAGTTTGTATTTTCAGAAGATGTTGAAAAGATGTATCGTCAAATCAAGATAGCCGAAGGAGATCAGGACCTCCAAAGGATAGTATGGCGGTTTTCTCCAGACGAGCCTATTCAAGAGTTTAAACTTACCACTGTAACTTATGGAACAACAGCAGCACCATACTTGGCAATCCGTACCCTGTTGCAGCTAGCTGAAGATGAAAGACAAACATACCCAATAGCTGCAGAAGTAGCAACCAAGGACTTCTACGTGGATGATTTAATGTCGGGAACTGACTCCATAGAAGAAGCAAGGCATCTCCAAAACTTAATCGAGATCTTCAGTTATTTTCACATAACTGAGAAGCGGGAATACAACTTAATAAAACCAACTCCAATACCAGTAAAGAAGGGAAATGGAACCTACGCATAGCTGAACTTGCCAATGGAGTTCTTAGCTATCAACTACAACGAACAAACCTATTTTGAAATCCAAGAGGACAAGTTAAAGGAGATCGAGCCAATAGGAAAACATCTTTACCTATGCAGGCCATCCGCAGTTCGAAGTATTGAAGACAATCCTAATTACATCATCGACGAGATCTATCAGCGATTGAACAAGATCAAATGTTTGTTCCATCAGTTTACAGTTAAGACACTGGTATGGAAGAAACTGTACGCCGCCAATACATGGTTATTTATTCCCAATCAACCCACAACAGCAGCAGTACAATGCAGCGGGAATCGAGAAGATGTGAAGATTCAAGATGTTGGCATAATCCAAATATCCCCAGATTGTACTATATACACAAAACGGACTATTTTGCATACTCAGCTATTCACTACTATTCCTGTCGTAGCTGGGTTCAACAAACCAATGCAAGTAATTATTAACACTACTTTGCAGAATTCAAGCAGCCACCCTCAATTGCAAATGGAGGAACCTGTGTTGCTACCGTCCGATCATTTTCAACGCCTACAAGAAGAAGAAGATGAGTTGCAGTTACATCAGGACTATCGATTTTGGCACCATCGACATACCATCATGGTGAACACCGGTACTACAATCTGTATTTTGGTATCAGGTTGTATCATCTGGACATTATGGAAATACTGGAGAAAGGACAAGAGACCGCAGCCACGGCCAAAATCAGACCCGTCGGAAGGCTTCAGGTTACAACCACTGCCACCAGACGAGGAAGATGGAGAGACAGAATCAGCCACACTATCCCGGCCCATCGTCGCTCGGCAGAATGTTTAGAAACCAAACATAAATTTTAATCCTTTTAATTTAATTAGGCGTGTATGTCACAAACACATATTGCATACGGAAAATGCTTAACAAAGCGTCAGCAGTAATGTAATCAGTGCTCGAATGACCCGGTGAACAGCCTGCAATTCTGCACTCTGCAAGTTTGTTTATTACGAAATTAGACACGCACGTAGAAATAACAGCTTGAACTAGGGCAAATATTAAACTTTGTAAGCTAAGTCAGTATTTTTATATGTATAAATAGAAAAGAACTAGTCATTAAATTAATACAGTTTAAACTCTTGTTTCACTGTGTTCACGCTGCCCAAACGGACCCCAGGTCTTTTGTTACATCATCTCGTGTGAGACCGCACGAGACCGTTGGGTTGCACCCTTTTTAATTCCTGCACCCCTAAGACATATCCTGTAATTTGTCCAAAATAAATTCATACAGTCCACTACAAGCTCCACCCTGAACAGATGACAACGTATCTTTTATTTTCGTCGTACAACCTATATCCTTTTACATTTTCACTGTAACCCACTAAACGCTCTTTAATTGCCTTTTTGTCCCATTTTCTACGCTTTTCTTTGGGTATGTGTACCATCACTTCACTAACGAAAATTCGTAAATTGCTGACATCTGGTTTCTTTGATGACCACATCTAAAAAGGAGTTTTAGTTAGACCTGTAACTATCGACTATTTACTGCTTCTGCCCAGAACGTTTTTGCAAGTTTTGCATCAAAAAGTAAACATCTAGCCTTTTCAACTATGGTCCGGTTCATTCGTTCAAGCATGTAGTTTTCCTCTAGTGTGTAAGAATTTGTCTTTTGATGTACTATTCCACTTTTCTTCAAAAATAATTTAAATTTAGTGCTGCAAAATTCTCCCCCGTTATCTATTCTAAAAGCAATAATTTTTACATCCTTTTGATTTTCTCCAAAATGCTTAAACTCTTTAGATCGTTCAAATGTTTCGTCTTTACTTTTTAAGAAATAAACAAAAATCATGCGACTAAAATCGTCTTCAAATAATATGAAATATTTGGAGCACCTAATGAATTGTTTTCCATGGGTCCACACAAATTTGCAAGTACAACTTCCAATATTGCTTTTGCTCTGTTACCCTTGTGTTTAAGCGGTAATCTGGTTTGTTTCCCTTCACAGTAAATCTGGCATATTGTTTTGTTGTGCTTTTTCTGCGTATGCCATACACTGAACTATAACACCTTTCATTTGTTCCAAAGATTCGTAATTTAAATGACCAAATCGCCTATGCCACAACTCTCATGAAATTACTCCTAACGCTTTTCCGTGTGTTTTATCAAAATTTAGCTTGTAAACATTACCGTGCAAATCAGCTGTTGCAACTAAAATGTTATTGCAATTGTAAAATTTGCTACCATTTTCATTGAAAACAACTCGGTTATTATTTTTAATCAATTGGCTTACCGATAAAAGATTCGTAGTCAAGTCCGGTACAAATTGCACTTTGTTTATCAAGATTTCAAATATCTTGTCTTTCACTATCGTAGCTATTTCAATATTACCTGTTGACACTACTGACATTGTCTTTTTGTTGGCAACCATTATTTCTTTTAATTCTGATTTTACCACATTTTGTAAGCAATCATTTCTTGCTATGTTAGCAATTTATTTATTGTCTCAGGAGCAAAAGCCGGCCGCCAGCTCAGCGGTAGCAGGCGTGTAGCTCTTTAAAAAATTAAATGTTCAGCGCGTTAACAAATTTTTATAATAACGGCGAATGCACCACAGTGTTCTAGCGAGAATTTATAAACTCAATACCTAACGTACAATTACACTTCCTGAAAGATAGCTCCAAATACAGTAAATAACCGTAACTAAACTCAACCCTGTTTGTCATAAAGATAATATAATTGCACACATTAAAATGGTTATCTAGCAGGCCACTTGGCCAGCAGATGTTTCTGGGGATCGGTCTCGGAGAAAACGCAAACGAGGTTCCAAAGCGTTTGGGCCAATAAACTCGTACGGCCAGAGCTGGTGTCAGCGCGATCTGCACCGCGACGGCGAGATTGGCATGCCAAACCAGGAGGGAAACCCCCCGTAACGGGTCCTTTCTTGTGCTCTAATTAAGCGCCTGCATCAAGAGGGAAGCGGCCCCGTAAGGTCCAACAAACGTCGGCTTGCAAACGTCTGCAGCGGTCGCCGTGGACGCGAAAAACAATCGAAAATAGCGCCTGCCTCAGAGCGGCCTTTTGGTGCAAAAGTTGCTTGGCTCTCTAGCCATCGAAACCGGGCGTTAAATGCCTGGCATTACTTGCTGTGAAGGGGAAACAGAAGTCCAACGATAACATACAGGGAGTCTTAGGGCGTCTAGACTACTCACCCCAGATACAATCCAAGCTACATGTGATGACTCGTGGTCGAATTCAGAATCCGCACAAAGCGTAGGAATAATTTTCCTTCTCGTGAGATCTGGGCATCAGAAACACGAAAACGTGAAGGCTTACATTTCACCAACAAACAAAACTAACTGTAGCCTTAATAAATATCCCCCAAAGTTCTTCCCGAAAATGCTAAACCACCATGTCTGCTTGACGGCTGTAAGCGGAAAAGAACGCGCCCGAAGACCACAATCTGCGCCTAAAAGATAAATGCCCATCGAGGTTATTGCGGCCAGCGGGATGCAGGTCGCGCGGAACGCGCGGGAAATACCATCGAATGCAAATTTGAACGGCGGCGTAAATGAAACGTAACAGCTGTTAAATGTACCCTGGCATCTGAGTCAATGAATCAATCCGTGTTGTCAAACTTATCACATAAAAATACTGCACTAAATGCGCTTGTTGCTTCTGCATTTTTGTTCTTGCTACTTTTGCGATATTATTCGTACACTTGTTTTTATAATGACGAACTTGTTTACATTTAAAACATTTGATTTCTTTGTTTACTTTATTCGTGTTGCCCTCTCGTTTGATGTTTAAAGTTGCATTTGCTCTGTTTGTTCTTCGCTACAAAAGCACCTGCTGAACTAACACTGCCATCTACATGCAACTTCTTTAATGTCTGCCATATTTCTTGAGATGTTTTTGCATCTCGAATATGCATAAATAAAGATGGATGAACCGTTAACACTAATTTAGCCTTTGCCTTGGCAATCAACTCTGTATCAGGTTCTGTACCGTCGATGCACTTCGTTAAACCTTCTAGAATGAACACATTTTTAACTGCGAAAGACCAATCGCCGAAATTTTCTCTTTCTTGTAATTTAGGCACACTGGTTAAATAATTTACCGCAATTCTAACTAAATTACAACACTGTTTAGTTCTGTTTTATTATTACCGCGTTTAAACTAATTGTCGTACTTTCGTACCTAGCTCGCACTTAGACCATTACGCATAACCTATTAGAATTCGAGGTGTGATTGCAATAAAAACACTAGACACTGTTAACTCATTTAATGTTAGATTATGACTGACTTAATGTACAGCGTGTACCGACTACACAACAAGTAGTACCGCGTAATTACAATATAGATGGCGTAACCACCTTGGAGATATATTTATTGCAACACTGATATTCTTGATATTATTGTCCATAAAAATCTGATCTTATCAATAAACCAAGCGATACTTACGGAACTCGATCCTGATAACAGTGATCACAACCCGTAATATTCAATCTAAACTATACGCCTTACTACAATTCAAAACTTCACAAATTAATAAATGGCCCAGTTAAATGGAAGGTTTTCCGAACTAAAACAAATGATCTGCCCTAGTAATTTATCTTCTCAATCTGATATCGACAACGCGGTTGAATATTTTAATGAAACAGTTATATCGACCATCAAACAAATTACCGTAGTTGCCCCGCCAAACAAAACCTTTAATAACCAAATTTTTTTAAGACATATCGTAAATCTATTCGAAGAAAATCCTGCCACTCGCAGGTTATGACAACAATCTCCAAACCCGGAAGTCAAGGTTTGTCCTAACCAACTAAATGATAGCTATTAAGACTCGAATATGAGAATTACGACACGAGCCGTAGGTCGTAATGAATATGAGTGTCCTAATAGCCATTAAATGTGAGTTGCATTCACCATTTTTTCTACGGCCAGTTATAAGTTATAAAAAACTATTAATGGGCATAAAATTTACTTTATTATAAATGTAGACTTAGATATTGAATAAGATGTGATATTATTTTTATATCTTCAGTCCATAAATTGCTTACAACATTTTTCATACATCTTCGATTTTTGTGGCAATATAGTACTTTATGTAACTAGTCCTCAAAGCAAGGCTTTAGGGGACGAGTCGTAATGTTTCCGGACGAGGCGGAGCGAAGCTTAGCCGAGTCCGTAACATGAAGATGAGTCCTCTAAAGCCATTTGAGGACGTGTTGCATACAACGTTTTTTTGTATTAGCTCTCCAAACATTATAATATGAAGTTTCAATTACCGTTAACGCGGCATTATATTAGGAGGCCGCGCGAACATGTATTTTTCGCTCCCCAAACTGGTTACTTTGGAAACTGTCTAGGATCCTCAAAATGGCCATTTAGAGGCCTTGTACTTAAAGTCGTCATGGTAACTAATGTTTGAGTCCGCTAAAATGTTGCCATGACGACTTTAAGTACAAGGCCTCTAAATGGCCATTTTGAGGATCCTAGACAGTTTCCAGAGTAACCAGTTTGGGGAGCGAATACAAAAAAATTATTTATTTACTAGCAACAGGATATTATTCATTTTCGCCATAGATACAAAATATGAAAAGCTACTCATAACACCCAATGGATTTTTCCTCAATTTCATGGCAACCATGCAAATACAAGCAGCATATTTTTATTTTAAATGTATTTAAGTCATTTTGAAATTTCAGACTATTCTTACTAATATGTTGGTAAATAAAATATTGTATGCACCACGGGAGATATTCATGTTCTTTACCTTTGGTTGACTTACAGACCTCGGGCCATAGGCTCTTCCCTTAATGCATAAATATCTATAACTAGCTGAAACCCGCATATGCCGCATTTAAAATGTACGATGAATTTAATAACTTTTATCTACGACCACTACTAAAAGTAGGCCTTTTAGGGCTAGCTTGTTTCACTAAAAGTGACGTTTTATAGTTTACCGTGGTTAAAGAAATCAGGTGTTTACTTTTAGCTCTAGTGCTAAAAGTGAAGTGAGGTTATAAAACTACAATTTCGAACTGGAAGTGAAGTTGTACAGTTATTCTAGTTGCTTCTTTCGTTACAGGCAACGTGTTTTTGAAATAATTAAAGCGTTATGTAATGAATACACTCAGATGTGGAGTATTAATAATTCAATTTTGTAACTGACCTTGACAACACTGGCTTCACAAACATTCGCCCGCGCATCGCCTATTATTTAGAGACATGTTATGAAACTCAGCCTTCGGCTTCGTTTCATAATTTTCATATCTCGTGCATAAACGTCGACATTTAGCACTTGTTGCATAAATAGCTATTGTTGCACTAAAGAAAGTCTTAAAAGCATGCTAGACATTGGACGTAAGGAAAAGTTCCAAAAAATATATTTTCAAATGGAAAGTCTCTGAAAAGGAAACGCTCGTCTCTGGAAGGCGTCCTAATTAATACGACGTTGTTGGAACGCAGTCAAACAAAATTCCGGAAAGAATTAATGCTCTTATGAGATTATATGTGAGAATTATCTGCGCCACCGAAATAATTTTCAGCTGCCTGCAATCTGTGTTTTTTTTCAGGTTTAAGCCGTTAAGGCGTTGAGCGTCATAAAAATATAAATGCGGTAACTCAAGTCTCCAGTTACGCCGTTACTATTATTGTTAAATAACTTGATTAATTATTATTTATTTGTCATTTTAAACTGGTATTATTATTATTATCTCTAATAGCAACCATAAGTAACTGTTTATAATGTTTATATGCTAGCGAGTTAATTTTCTTCTTAAATCGCCAATGAATTAATAGAAGATTGTTATACAAGTTAAGAAAAGTGAGAGCTTTCCAGCGAATATAAAAGTTTTACGTGAGCATGGAAGAATCACGCTGTAGCCCGCGGCGCATGCCGCATTTAAAGTTTTGCGCGTTAGATAGATATACTTTATTTGTGACATTACAAAAAAAAAATCTTTTACACACGTCTACTATGGCAAATGCTACACCAAATACATACAATATATACAGTTCACATTTAATTATATATATTTATTCCTAATTCAGTACGTAAAACATGCCTAGAGTCGGGCATTGAAATTAAAGGTTAAAAATTAATTCATGTTGAATAAAGCGTTATTTATTAAAAATGTTTTTAGTGTAACTTTAAACTTTGGCATTGGAAATTCCCTCACGTGGCCAGGCAGACAGTTAAAAAATACAGCCCCATAATAGATAAGGCCATTGGATCCGTATTCAGTTTGTAAAAATTTGGTCCAATTTTGACATTATTCCTAGTATTATAAGAACGAACATTCTTGTAGGTAGTAAAAAGATGCATGTTACCTGTAACCAAAGAATATAGATAGGGGAAGAAGGACAGCCTTATGGGTTATTAGCGTATTATTTAAAAGCTCCTCAGTTCTTGCCTGGCCCTCAAGCAGCCGCCGCCAGTACTAATGAACTCGTTCACGGCTACGGTCGGGGACGCATTTACAGATCCCTGTCGCATTTTTCCCAAGAACGCGTCTCAGCGTTGCCAGATTGCAAGGAAGTTACAGAGTTATGATTTTAACAGCTATTTGTATAAGAGCGAAATTGGCAATTTGATTTTGCGCTCAAAATATACACAAGATTTTATACAGAGTGGAGTAATTTTCGAGGTGCCACCATTGGCATCTCGGAAACGGTAAGAGATACAACTTCGGTCAAATGGGGAAAAAGGTGCACATTTATGAGGCCAATTTATTGACACTTCTGTTTTTCCGAAAAAAACGCATAGCCTACTTGTTATAATCGAAAAACTGAAACTGGTCGATTTTTTCAACCATGCATAACTTTTTTATTATTTCATATAATTTCAATTTTCAAAAAAGAGCTTGTAGGGAATTGTAGGCTCTACAGAATAGGCCTACTTTAATATTTTTCTGATTCGTAATTTTCGAGGTACAGCCCAAACTTACATTTTTTTAAATGGAATGGGTATCAAAATTTTGCATCATTGGAAAGCTTATTTTTTTCCCTTTTCATTCATGTATGGTTTCACATACTTATTTTTACAAACTTTTAAAATATTTTATAAAACACTTTTTAATCTAGTGTGCCTTGACTGTGTTAGTTGTAAAAACAAATGAATAGTGTGCTCTGGTTGCTATGTAACAAAACAAAAGACAATTTGCAGTGAAAACTTTCTAAACATACTGCAATAAGAAATAATAAGCTACTAACTACTCAAAGTTTAATCATATGCTCAAAAGTTATTATTAGTGACTTTTATTTGATATTTTTTCCACAAATATTAAAGTTTGGCAAATGTTTTACGTTTTATGAAAATAGGTTTTTCGGTCAGTTCTATCGTAAATAAGTCAATAGTCATAGGTCGTTACCTACTTTCGATTAATTCTTCATTAGCATCGTTCCTTACTGATGTGCTTTCCTGATAAGACGTGTCCCATTCCTTAGGCTAATTAACAGGACAGCTTATAAGAATTTCTTCTGGAAATTCACATTCAGTTGTGCTGAAGTTTGTCTTCAGTGTTGTCGTATACTCTTTTGACGTTTCCTTTTCCGAAATTGATCACTCGAACGCTTTTGCTTTTGAATGTAAGCGAAATCGCAGAACCGACTGCGATTTAAGCTTTTTTCGTTTTCCTATAAAAAAAAAAAGACGCGATTTGTGGTTGATTAATTGTGGCAATCCACAGCTCTTCACGTTATCTGAAGAACAATTACGTGAAAGAACTGTGTGTGCCATGCATTTTTCCGAAAAGCAGTTTATGAATTCAAGAAAAAATAGGCTGAGTCATAATGCTGTTCCCGTAAATTACAAAACTGCCATGCAACCTGACCACGCAACATCGCCAGTGTCGCCCAAAAAACTCGCATTTAAAAAAGAGATCATGCCAAGGGTCTATGGTAAAGCGACGTCTAGTTCGGGCTCTTTTCATTTGGATGAAGATCATATTGCTTCGCCTATGCAATTAGATGCAGATACCATACCGGATTCGTCTATGATACAGGTTAGTGCCTTTAAAAATGCCCGTTCTGTATACAGTGTGGTGATAACGTCCCGCACAAAATTCATTATTTTCTTATTTAATGTTTTTTGGGAAAACCCCGAAACACGTCATTTTATTTTTTAAAAAGACTCAATTTTCCCCCTTATTTTGATAGATCTCCTCACCAGTTAAATGATGATGTAAAAAAATTAGTGCCCCTCGTAGGTAACAATTGTTTTGAGAAAAATACACATGAAGTTCAAACAATTCAGAATTTATTTTTAATGAAAATAAGAGCTATGACAAAAACTACCTAATTTTGATTTTAAAACATTTACCACTGTTTCACAAATGTGTCAAAGGCAACAATTTAACGTTTCTAAGGAAACAGATGTGGTGTTTTATTTTAATTAAAAAAAAATCTGAATTTTTTGAACTTTATGTGTATTTTTCTCAAAAAATTGTTATGTGGGGTACTAATTTTTTATATCACCATTTAACTGGCGAGATCTATCAACATAAGGGGGGAAAATGGAATTTCCATTTGAAAAAATTTATAATGACGTCATAGCGCAGAAACAAAAGCCTCCCTTACCCTTCTATTTTTGAAAAATTTATTGTTTATTCTAATTGTCGTTACTATTTTGCTTCAAAGAATCAGAAAATAAAAAAATCGAATTTTTATGCCATACAAAATATGATTTTCAGGGACTTCGAAAATTTCACCTAACCATGTTAGGAGGCGGGGTTTTACGATAGCGCTCAAGCAGCCGTTTTGAGGAAAACAACTATACTGTTAAATGCAAAAGAAAATATGAACAATTTCTAGTATGGGAAAGTCCATGGACGGTGCCATGTCCACTTTTTAAAGAATAAAATTGACGTGTCAGGGTTTTCCCAAAAAACATTAAATAACAAAATTATTAATTTTGTGTAGAACTTTATCACCACACTGTATAATAAAATTTTTAAATTTTCCATCGATAGTAGGTTAACACGATGTCCGATTATAGGGGCTTAAATCTTATAGTTTCCCCAAATTTGTTGCTCAATCTTCGTGTAGGTACTAATTAAATAAGGTATAATTAGTTAAAATTTCTTTTAAAGTTTTATTAATTAAATCAAAACTAAATCCCAAGCAGTAAGTATACAGGGTGATCAATTTTCACTTCTTAGGAGTATTTATTCAATAACACAAAATGAACAAAAGTTGGCAGTTTCATAAAATACAGAAAAATTATTGACGTTTTGAATTCTCTGATAAATTGTGTAGAAATATGTAGGCAAAACAATGAGCTTGTAAAGCATTTTAATGGAGCCTACAGCATGAAAATCTTTTCTGTTATTAGTATGTTTTATTTTTAAAAACCATATTTCAACAGGCCATGTTAGAAATGCCAACACCTACCAAAACAAGAAAGCGCCGTAGTTCTGCTGTGCTACATCAAAAAATTGCAAAACTGCGAAGACAATGGCTTGAAACCAAAAACCGTTCGCGTCTTTGTAAATATGCAACTTTCTCACAAATCTAAACAACCTTGGACAGAAGCTGAAAAAGAATTGACCTTAAATATGTACCACAAATCTCCAGCCCTCTACTTTTTTATGAGAGAAAAATTTAAATTTACTATGCCCTCCAAATCTACAATAGTTTCATGGTTACGGTTAAACCAACTTAATACAGGCACCAGTACGGAACTAATGAAAAAACTGGCTGTTAAAGTTAACAGCATGACCGATGATGAAAAACAGTGTGTCGTATTACTTGACGAAATGCATTTAAAGAAAGGTCTAGAATATAATCCACGCCAAGATATGATTGAAGGTTTCGAAGATTTAGGACATCTTGGACGGAAAAGCAAAATCGCTAGTCATGCACTAGTGTTTATGGCAAGAGGACTTATTCACCATTGGAAGATTCCTGTCAGCTTTTATGTTTCTTCAGGTACCATTAAACATGGAGAGCTATCTTCCCTCATTATTAAAAACATCGAAGAGTTACAAAGAATAGGACTTAAAGTGCGTGCTGTTACTAGTGACCAAGCTGCTACAAATAGAGCTGCATTTTTAAATCTAGGAGTTACTGCAGAACAGCCGTATTTTTTTGTCTGCGACGCAAAAATTTTTGCAATATATGACGTACCGCACTTGATAAAAAGCGTACGGAATAATCTTCTATCAAAGGATTTTTACGTGGAGGGCAAGAAAGTTTCTTGGAAAGATATCGAAGAGGCATACAAAATAGATAAATCTTCTTGTACTGTTCGAGCAGCTGTAAAAATCACGGATGCCCACATCTACCCCAATACTTTCCAGCGAATGAGGGTTAAATTTGCAACGCAAGTGTTTTCCAACACCATGAGTGCTACGATAAGAACTGCTGTTGGAACGGGCGAGTTAAAAAGCACCAGCGCTCTGGATACTGCAGAATTCGTACAGAAAATTAACTATTTATTTGATTGCTTAAACAGTCGAATGCTGAAAGACCGTAACCCATATGCATGTGCTCTATCCGTCAACGTACCGCGTACTGAAAATAATTTGAAAGAGTATTTGCAGTGGGTTAAGACTTGGCAAACATATACATCTAATAACAAGGTGAACCAAGGTGTTTATTGATATAAGGGACTTATTTTAACCATGCAGTCAGTTATGGAGCTATGGGAAGACTTAAAACAAGAAGGGTATCATTTCCTCCTGACCAGCAGACTAAACCAAGATCCTCTAGAAAATCTTTTCGCGGTCCTGAGGTATAGGGGAGGCAATTCTTCGAACCCCACAGTAAAATCTTTCCGCCAAGCACTACAGTTCAACATGCTGGTTAAATTGCAGCATCCTACAGAGAGCTCCAACTGCAAAGTTGATGAAGATGCTGTTGTCAACATGGCGAATGTTGAAGTGCCAGAAAAAGACGTCATGGGATATGTTGAGGACATACCATATACAGTTGCTGAACAAACTGAATTAGCAGAAGATGGTGACCTCAGTTTACTCAGTGAGGTAATAGAAGTTTCAACACAACCAAATCAAGAAGCCACATTAGAATCTTGTGCGACGGTATATGTAGCTGGTTATGTCATTCATAAAACGCGTTTATTTGTTACTCATCTGTAAACATCAATTTATCAAAACACTGTATTAATCAAGTAAGTTTATTTTAACAAGTTACTAACTTGTAAAATCTTTACACGTTAACTGTCAGTTTTACAAGTTAGTAGCATTATTTACATTCTAAAATTGTGTTCTATTTGCATCATAAATGTTAAAAATCATGGTACAATTGTTATTCCCGGTAACACACACTTTGGACGATGAAATAGGTAAACTTGAACCATCTGCTGGTGCCGAGGGTGATGCAGAGACTGGAACTGAGAACAGCGTAGCCTTTGTAGACTCACTGCTAGGAAATAATTTTCTAGACATTTCGATTTTCTTATTGATTTAATCCTCAACGTAGCTCGTAGCAATTTCGCTGGATTTCCATCCCCCTGCTTGCTTTAGTGCTAAGATATCTCCACCCGCATCCACAACCATAGTTGCCCCAGTTCGCCGAAAAGAATGACCGGTATATAACTCTGGTTGTTTTAAACCTAAATATTTCGCAATTTGCTTTGGGACAGTGCTAACAGTGTGTTGACCAGCATTAAGGGAAATGCACTTTCCATTTCGGTATGTTAAAAAAAATCGTAGGCTTTCTGTTCTAGGAGGTCGGAGATTTAGGTATTTTCTGTACAACATGCAGGGCTCGAAGCTGCAGCCATCTTCTTGTTGTTAAATTCTTTGTTTGACGCAATGTCACAATAACGTATTTGCCCATATCTTCTACGTCATTCATAGTCAGGGAGAGGAGTTCGTCGCATCGACAACACCCAAAGATGCCGAATACTGTTATAATTTTCGCAAGCAACCAATGGTCATCTGGAGCTTCCAACAGAAATCGTTCAACCTCTTCTTTAGTTAAAACCTTGGCTTTTTTGGGGGTATAACGCTCATTCTTTCGTTTGAGAAATACAATGACCTTTTGAAACCTACAAACGTCAACAAACGTCAGATTTTTTCATAAAATTTTCAACCGAAAAACCAAACCTGCGAACTGGAACATTTTCCTTGATTTCTAAGCAACTTTTGAGCATAGACCATTTTGCCCATAATGAATTAGGGCTCAATCTAACAGACAGTTGATTCATGTAAGCCAACAGAACATCTTCTGTGACCCCAATCACACCATTTTTCTTCTGCCAATTTTTGAAATCGCTATATTCACGCTCGTACCTTGAGGATGATTTTTCTGGCAATAAACTTGAAGCTACACTGGTGGCTTCCTTAATAATTGCTTCCGGCACATGCATTTTCACCACAATAAAAAAACAGGGAAATAAACAACATACGTAGTCACGGTAATGTTTCCAAAGCTTACGACAAATTATTGAGAATGTTTTTTGTAATTGAAATATTTGCATCTAATTAATTAATATATTTGCATTTTTTTACAAATGGGTAACAAATAAAATATATAACAATATACGCAAGTTAACGGGTTTTACTGGCTCCAGAAGGTAACTGGCTCGCCTACGGCTCGCCAGTTATATCCTTCTGTCCGCCAGTAAAACCCTTTTTACCTCGCTAGTAATGTTATATACTATTACGTTTTAATTGTAATCAGTGTCAAAATATGTGCAGCCGTGACTCTGTAGTGCATCATAATGAACTGTTTTTACAGCAAAAAGACTATGGTGCGGGCGACTGTGTTATTTACCTAAAAAAACCTTCAAGTATTTTAATAAAAATAGTTACAATGTTACTTGAACATTTTGAATATTATTTTAAAAATAGTAAGTCGTGTGTAAGTTTTAAGAAAACATTATTAGCATATAGTGTAAATAAAGTGAAAATTTTAGTACCAGGGTGGCTTAACGAGCAAGACACATGTTACTCTCATAAACTGTTTTTAATTAATCATTTAATTACGTGCAAACTCCATAAAACGTTGAAATGGCTATCGCAAGATTTAAGGACTACAAACCAGTCTGGTACACGCAACAAAAAAATACAACATTTAAGTAATGTTTAAAGCTTAAAAAATGTACGTTTATATGCTTACAGATATATTTGCGTACTTCCTATTCTTTGTAACTTTGTATATTATATTGTTTTATTGTATGTAATATTTACACCTTGAAAATCTCATTTATTTAATAGATCATTGAAATTGGCGAGAGTAAGAAATGTATATCTTTATTTCAAAATATTTTAATTTAAACTGGCGTTAATGGATCTGACTCAAATTTCCTATAATCTGCCTTTAAAAAAAGGTAATTAAACCCGTAAAATGTTGGGGCAAATTGGGGTTCAATCCCTAACAATAGGTACCTAACTCTTTATTAACAAATTATTATTTATATCGCCCAAAAATTATGTCAAATGCAAGTAATAATAATTTATTTAAAAATAGCTATTTGGCATAATTTTTGAGCGATTTAAGTATAATAATAATAATAATAAATGTCATTTATTGAGCAAAAATAAATGAAATTGTTATTTTACAATATACTTGAATTATGAATACATAAGTTGCTCAAAGGGGCAAAGTTCAGGCGTGCTAATCGAATTAGCATACTGTTCTACCACTTAACCCCAAGGTAAATAAAGAAAACAGATAATTTGTTAAAAAAAGGTATATTGTTGGGTATTGAACCCCAACCCTCGATTAGTTTGCAGCTCCTTAACCACATAAGTTCTTTTTCGTTTCTACTCTAATTTACGTTTAAAGTGCAGTAATTTAAACTAGAGTATACATTATTAAATAATTGTGAGTTTTCTGTGAAAACCGCCCCGATTCATTTTTTTTAATAACAGATTGTACAGGACTTGGGTCAGATCCCTAATCACCAAATTAAATTTTTGCATACATTTCTGAAAGATAATTTAATGTCGATAATAAATGTTCGAATAATATTGTCTTATTCTTTGCTGAGACTATACATAGAGAGATCGCCAACTTGAATGCGCTTAAATAGATATTTTTTAATGCATCAAGTAAATGAGATATTCAAGGCGTACTGTTTTAGTAGCCGTACTGTACTCTATACGTATCAACTTCACAAGATTCAATATTATTTTTGTTTTTATTTGCTTTTTAAAATAGATCACTGTAAACTATATTAATCGTCAACATTACTTGAACAATAATTTTCTCTCGTATTAAAATTTTTAAATAAAATCCGTATATTGTTTATTAATGTTTTTTTTTTCATTATTTGTACATAGCTAATTCTATATTCATTATAGAATTTTGTGAGAATAAAGTGGGGACAATCCGTATTCCGTATAATCTTGCGCTCATCGGTGAACTTTTTGTTGAAATTATATTAGAAACCTCTTATGTAATTTTTATAGGTACCTAGCTACCTATTAAATGTTTAAAAGTGTTGCATGTGAAACTTATAAAACCTTTATTTTACTTGGTACCAGTTCATCCGATTGACAACAAATGTTTTAAATAATAACAAAACAAACCAAAGAATATACACCTATATTTAATATTCTTTGTAACTAACTTAACTTAGATGTAAGCAGAATCAAACTACTTAAATATTCTTTGGCAGAATACAAGTTTATTTCGGGTAGGTACAACCATTGTAAAACTATTGGAATTGTAGAGAGAAAGTTCTTGCAACACTGTTATAGCTCAAGAATGCTAATGACGCATTTACATGCTGAATGCCACTGATAAGGTAAGCACTTTGACGCTAGGAGCTCCCAGCGGCATTTTCGAACAAAAAATGATGTATTTAACCAAGTAAATAGTTATGCAACCCAAATCACACCATATACGTTATAGCCCATAACGCTGTCCTTCTTCCCCTATCTATATTCTTTGGTAAAACTCATTCATTACCTTCGAATAAGATTTTTTCTTTGTTATAGAAGACAGCTTATCAAATTTGCAAAACTATTTTGAAATTATGAGTGGGTAGATTCATTGATTCACTTATAAGAATATAAAAATGTAAAAATATGTACCATTCCCAGATTATTTAAAACAACTGAAACGACGAATTTTTCGTGTTTCATTTTATATCTACTTCGTTATAAAATATAATAACTACTTCAAATCTGTTAATTTAAAACAACTGAAACGATTAATTCTTCCTCTTTTTATATCTACATTTTTATAAAATATAACAGCTACTTCAAATCAGCTAATGTCTTCCATATTTATTGACGAAATAAATAAATTGGTGCAATGGCTAGTTCATAGCTTCTAAACAATAAGTGGTGCTAGTCAACCAGCGCATAACTTAAATAGTAATAAATAAGGTTTTATATTTTTGTCTCAATCGGTTCATTCGGCAATCTAATTATTTCAATACTGGGTTGAGAGTGACATCTATCGAGAAATAATTTATAGCTAGACCTTGCATGGCTTCCCACGCGCCTAATTGTAGGCAACACCCTAATCATAAACAAGTGTACCAATAAAGTTGCTGGTAGTTTTCAACTGTTGTGTTGGAATGTAAACCACTACCAAACTTAAACCATTTTCATCCGGAGTATTGAGATATGTAACTACAAGTAAAACAAGTACCTCTGCCATTAATAGTAAAACATGACAACAATGTACAATAAAAATTCTAAAATGCATTTTTAAAACAAAACAAAGAGGTAGATTGACTCACAGTCCTTAGTCAGTTATATTTGAATTTTAACAAATTGATATTTAGAGATTACAGGTAATATTTGAGAAGTTTATACAAACATTGAGAGGAGTTTTATGCATCACAACAACAACAACGTTTTAGATCTAAGTAATTGCAACAGATGTAGGAAATACATTTAGATGTGTACACAAAAATGAAATTAAGCATTTTATCTACAACACATGAAAATCAAAGTATCATGTCTGAAATTTGGCATTTCACTGATAGTTTTTAAAAAGTTATATTTGTAGGTTTTTAGATAAACATTCAACATACTATTTGTACAATTTATTCTTTTATCAGTTTCAATAACAGTAAGTTACATTTACGAAACATGAACGGTAAGTAATTACTTACCGTTCCAAAACGAAAAATCCCTTGGGATTTATGAGTAGCTTTTCATATTTTGTATCTATGACGAAAATGAACAATATCATGTGCTAGTACATAAATAGTAAAGAAAAGTGTCAGATTTCTGATTAGCAACACTTTTCCAGTTATCAACCACTTTTCCAGTTAACAACCACTGCCATTAATAGTAAAACATGACAACAATGTACAATAAAAATTCTAAAATGCATTTTTAAAACAAAACAAAGAGGTAGATTGACTCACAGTCCTTAGTCAGTTATATTTGAATTTTAACAAATTGATATTTAGAGATTACAGGTAATATTTGAGAAGTTTATACAAACATTGAGAGGAGTTTTATGCATCACAACAACAACAACGTTTTAGATCTAAGTAATTGCAACAGATGTAGGAAATACATTTAGATGTGTACACAAAAATGAAATTAAGCATTTTATCTACAACACATGAAAATCAAAGTATCATGTCTGAAATTTGGCATTTCACTGATAGTTTTTAAAAAGTTATATTTGTAGGTTTTTAGATAAACATTCAACATACTATTTGTACAATTTATTCTTTTATCAGTTTCAATAACAGTAAGTTACATTTACGAAACATGAACGGTAAGTAATTACTTACCGTTCCAAAACGAAAAATCCCTTGGGATTTATGAGTAGCTTTTCATATTTTGTATCTATGACGAAAATGAACAATATCATGTGCTAGTACATAAATAGTAAAGAAAAGTGTCAGATTTCTGATTAGCAACACTTTTCCAGTTATCAACCACTTTTCCAGTTAACAACCACTGCCATTAATAGTAAAACATGACAACAATGTACAATAAAAATTCTAAAATGCATTTTTAAAACAAAACAAAGAGGTAGATTGACTCACAGTCCTTAGTCAGTTATATTTGAATTTTAACAAATTGATATTTAGAGATTACAGGTAATATTTGAGAAGTTTATACAAACATTGAGAGGAGTTTTATGCATCACAACAACAACAACGTTTTAGATCTAAGTAATTGCAACAGATGTAGGAAATACATTTAGATGTGTACACAAAAATGAAATTAAGCATTTTATCTACAACACATGAAAATCAAAGTATCATGTCTGAAATTTGGCATTTCACTGATAGTTTTTAAAAAGTTATATTTGTAGGTTTTTAGATAAACATTCAACATACTATTTGTACAATTTATTCTTTTATCAGTTTCAATAACAGTAAGTTACATTTACGAAACATGAACGGTAAGTAATTACTTACCGTTCCAAAACGAAAAATCCCTTGGGATTTATGAGTAGCTTTTCATATTTTGTATCTATGACGAAAATGAACAATATCATGTGCTAGTACATAAATAGTAAAGAAAAGTGTCAGATTTCTGATTAGCAACACTTTTCCAGTTATCAACCACTTTTCCAGTTAACAACCACTTTTCCAATTAACAACCACATTTCAAAGTTAGCAACGCTATCAACAACTTAAAAACATCTCTATTCATGAACTTTATTAGAAATAAGTTAAATGTACAATTATTTACATTGGAAAAAGTTAAAAGATTACTAAAAGTCGTTAACTGAAGTTGATAGTTGTGCTGGCGACTGCTCTACACAAGAAATTGTATCTGCAGAGAGCGCAACAACATGTTTTCACCTTGTTTTCAATACTTCCCTGCACATGCGCTTCTGCTACGGTATTTGATCATCCAATGTAGTCGACTGTCAAGGTACGCAGTTTGTCACC
The DNA here is from genome assembly GCA_940337035.1 of Agriotes lineatus. Lineage (NCBI taxonomy): Eukaryota > Metazoa > Arthropoda > Insecta > Coleoptera > Elateridae > Agriotes > Agriotes lineatus. The sequence continues at coordinate 150,925 of CALNHX010002160.1, forward strand.
TTTACAAGCACCACTTAAGCCAAAAACTAACACAACCCTCATGAACAAGAAGAAATCATAAGCAGCTGTAGTTAGAAACTTTGTAACGTCAAATGTCAAAATTGTTGACTCTTTTTGTCCATACTTATCGTTTTGCCATTTCATAAAGACAATTATCCATAGATGTCAATATTTTCATCAAATGTCGACATACTTCTTAACATTGAGTAGTTCGACCATAATGTTGACAGTTTTAAGGTCTAAGGATAACAATAAATAGTCATTGAAAACTAAATATGAACAATAAAAGTAAGTTATCATTATTTCATCAGCCCCTTTTATATTCCTGTTCTTTCTCTAACAATTAAAGACTTCATAAGACCTTTTGCACCTTTCCTTCGATTTTAATGAAAGTAGATTTGAAACAGCTTCTGAAACTTCTTGAAATATTTCGAAATTTGCTACACAATTCATTTTTCCAAGACAATGTTTACCTTTGTGGCTTTTAGTTGTTTACTGGTGGTTTACTGTCTGTTATGTATAACGTTATTGTCATGGTGAACACATTTGTATGTAATGGTTTCATTACGCAACTGAGTTGTCCCTGTCTGAGGCGTGCCTGATGTTTTCTTGAAACGGTGTGCCGGTGAATTGTTTGACTTGGTCTATCCATCGTCTTGGAGAGCGTCCTCGAGGTCGTTTCCCTTCTAGCTTCCCCTGAACAACCAGTTTTTCTAAGTTGTCGTCCTTCCTTCTGGTGACGTGTCCAAAGTATTTCAAGATTCGTCGCTTTACTACACTTGACAGCCTTTCTTGAATTCCCAGTTCTTCCAGGATGGAAAAATTGGTTCTATGTGCTGTCCAAGGGATCCTCAGGAGTCTTCTCCACACCCACATCTCGAAGGCATCCAACTTTTTAATGTCTGCGGCCCTCAAGGTCCAAGCTTCCGCTCCGTATATGGCAATGGGAAACACAAGTGTTCTGACTAGCTTGCATTTTGTTGCCTTCGTAATGTGGTGGTCTTTCCAAATTTTTGTTAGTTTAGTCATAGATGATTTGGCAAGCGCTGTTCTTCTTTTTATATCTGTTGATGAGTTGCCTTCATTATTTATATGGGAACCTAGATAGACTATTTCACTTACATTGTCTACATCACGAATGTTAGGTGCGGTTGCTACTTTGTTGGTACGATCTATTACCATGAGTTTTGTTTTTTGACGGTTGAGTTTTAGGCCGAATTGTAAACTCTCCTGCTCAACCCTTTCAATCAACTCTGACATCTCTTGTTCCTCTTTCGCGATAAGCGTAGTGTCATCCGCGTAGCGGAGGTTATTTATTGTCTTGCCGCCGATAACTATACCACCTTCCCAGCCGTCCAGGGCCTTCCTAACTATGTATTCACCATATATGTTAAATAACAAAGGCGACAGGATGCATCCTTGGCGTACCCCGCGTTGTATGCTAAAGGTTTTAGAGATATTGCCATCGACTTTTAACTATTCCTGTGCTATTCTCGTATAACTGTCTTAGTAGTATGACGAGGTGTAACGGGGTTCCCATGTCCAGTAGCATTATATATCCAACTCTAAATACAAAAAGCGGGTCGTATGAAATTTCATATTTCACAGGGTATTCTTTTTTAATTAGTGGGCTACATTGTCAATAAATGACATTAACGTCGAGGTTAGCAAGTTTTGCATCAGTTTTGACACAGACTGACGCAAAACTGTTACGGTATAATCTTAATGAATCGACATTGCCTGTATTCAACGTCAAAGAGCGGGTTAGGTGTAGAAGGGTTTGCCGGTTTCCTGAAAGACACAGATCTAAAAATGTCTGGAAGCAGATGCTCGGCTTCTGTTACCCTCAACTAGCTTACTCGGGAAGGCGTGGTTCGACAAACTTAACGAAACCGACAGGGGTTATCCTATTCTAATCCCTAACAATTCAATTCATAAATGGGGAAAATGCTCGGAGCGCCACTTGTTTTTAAACAGAGAATTGCTAACGCAGCGAAAACAAGAAATACCACGTAGCTATGAAGAAGTCCTCCAGGTGGCTTTACACCACTCCAGCGTCACTCGTCAGCTGCACCGACGCCGGATGCAAACGTAGGGTGGCCACAAAAATCGAAGTCACTTACCTTCGATGGCCACCGCTCTGGAAGCTAATAACAAAATACAAAACACCCCTGATTTTAAGGGCTTACGCGTTCTATCGCATGCTCTGGTCTTTACATGAAATTACACTCGGCTAAAGCCGTCTTTAGTTGAAGACTCAATAGGTTCACACATTTAAATCAAACCAATAATTAATTTAGCCAATAATGAAATTTAATGATTTAAATTTTAGTACATCAAGCCAAAAGTCGGCTATCAAAAAGGTGACACCCTAGTTGAGGTCAAAAGGGGATCCCACGCAAGAACTAACTTAGTCTAAACAGAGTTACAAAGAATAAACAACTAAAATATTGGCAGGAGTAAAGCTTCCGCCTTCAATGATCAACTGACATAATTAAAATACAAAAACGTACGCAATGTTCATTACTCCGCACAAAAAATGATAATAACACACCCGGCACTGGATAAGCGTAACAGAAATAGTTAACAATGTACAATTTTACCTTAGCCCAGGCATGGTAGACTATGGGAAATCCAAGCCTCGGTGATGCTGCAAAGGACGCTGGGAGTGGTGATAGCTTCCTGCAGTGTAGAACAAGGTAGACCCAAGGGTTGTGGAACGGTAAACAGCGGTCCAAAAGAGGGCAGAGGAAATTCACAATGAATGCGGTTGTCCCCCCCGGGAACGAAAGAAAACTCGAGATCGGCTGAACGTAGCAAAATTTGCAAAAAGCAGACGTTTCCCCACTCACTATGGGAAAACTACGTGGGCTTCATAGGGCGTCTTGTACTAGATGTGCAACCATGTGCAAAATAACTCCGTTCCCGACTCTTGGGTTGAGTTAAACAAACATTAAGACGCCGCCCGAAAAAAATACGTCCGCCGAACACACAACGTCCCGCGGGAGGGCTCGTTGCTAAGATGACCTGTTAACTTCGAAGGTTTTAGCAACAGTCACGAATTTTAATTCGAGCGTGAAGAACGCGACCTCCGCACCCCCATCGTCGTCATGCAATCGACTCTCTCTTACTACCGGTTAACGGGGATCTCCCCTTTCAGGATTGCATAATTTCTTACAGCATTGTGAAACAACAGAAATGCCACCGCGTAAGCTCAATTAAGCAAGCGGGGCCTCGAACATTCGAGAAAAGGCTTTTGTTAAGGCAGCGAATCCCAGGGTGTCAAATTACTACCGAAATTCCCCGACGGGCAAAGCATAAGTTATTTCATATCAAGAATAGCCTTGGAAAACCCTATTTCTTCGTTACATGGAACAAAGAGGAGAATTATTTAGAACGCGTTGGGCGCATATGCATTCCAGGAATTTTAAGCTGAAGGCGCCCGGGGTTGCGAAATAGATAAGGCTGTCAGGCGTAGCACTGGACTGCTTACGAAGGTAATTTTCAGCAATCGCTTGCATCTCAGAGCCTATTTTGAATGAATTCGAACTTGCGACTTTAAATTACAGGGTCGGTTTTAAGGCAGGGCCGGCTCTGTGAAAGACAGTAACTCGACCAAGGTTTTCAAATCTAACAGGAAATGAAATACTATTACAAACAACTGTGTGAATCATGCGGCATTGTACAGATAGCTTGCCAAACATTACTCTGAACAATCCATAGAGAACATTAATAAAAACTAGTACAATTGGTATTTGGGTAGACTTGAAATTTCATCATCCTCATTCATCCGACCTCACCCTCTGATACATTCTATTTCTTAAAGTATAGAATGTTGAGCTTGAACTGCTTCATGCATGCACTGAACCGTGTTATAAAAATTGCTTTTGTAAATGAGATGACTTCGGTGGCCTTTACGACCCTTGTCATTAAGTAACAAACGATTTTCGGGATTGGACCGTGTCATTTTTAAGGTCGAAGAACTCAAGGTTTCGCCCACTTTTGTAAGGGGCTTCATCGGAAGGAAAAGCAAAAGAGAAGGGTAACTCAACTAATAAACCACGCCAGAGGCAAAACTCTTCTAACGATCGAAAGGAGAATGGTGAGAATTTATAGTCAAGTGCCGTCGCGGTTGAGTGACGGTAGGCGGGGCTTAGAAATTGGCACTTTCCACATTGAAGGAAGAGGAATACCTTCCTCCCGATTGAGATTATTACGGTGTTTGTAAATCTCAATGGCTTCGCGAATCTTTCTGCTAACGGAGGATCGGAATTCGCAGATAATAGGGGTTTAATAAAATTTTAAGTAATGTAGTATAGTAACTGCTACGACCATGACTGTTACCATTTTTGACAGTTTCTGCCGCAACTACTGTCCCTGCTAGTTGTTCATCCTCTTCCTTCCGGTATTCCTATAAGTTGTGAGATTCGCACAATTTAATGATCTCGTAACGAAGCAGCTTGCCCTCTTTAGGTAACCTTGAGGTGAAATCATGGACTTGTATTTGATTTACGTGCCCGTCCCTCTGTTCTATTGGTAGGTTGTTCGGAAGTGTCTCCTGTGCACACTTCCGGCCTACCCGATTTTGACATAGGTTTACTTATTTTCTACTAGCGTATCCGGTCTTTCGTTTTCCCCTTCTTGCTTCCCACCTTTCGCACCCTATCTAGTAGCCGGAGCGCGTAATACTTTAGGGGGTGCATGCTTTAATTTTTTATTATTATCTTGTTTTGGTTTTCGTTTAAGTGATTTTTGTGTGGTAGGAAAATATCCCATTGGTTTTGTTTAAGAGACTTCTGGAAACTCTCTTTCGAGTAAGAGGAGTGTAAGGATATTTTTAGTTTTACATGAACGTACGGCTAATTTGCGTTATTTCCTAAATTACGATCCCACTTGTAGATGGGCTTTCGAATTATTCCGCTTGAATTTGAGCATATCGAGTTTTGTGCAGGCATTCAATTGCTTTCTAGCGCACACAGCTGTGTTATTCGCTTACAGCCAACGGTTCTAAACCGCTCATTTTGTGTATATCTGTTTCGGTTTATTGGCGCGCTAAGATTATCTGCTTGTTGAAATATCGATTCCTCTGCGACTTGTACGAGGAGCGTTCAAATATAAATTATAATTTGAATTGCCCGCCAAAGGACAAAGACATGCACAGAAGTAGTATACATTATTTAATCGTCTCCGGTAAATTCCTCGAATGCAATTGCTCGAAATCAATTGCTCGAAATCAATTGCTCGAAAATCAAATTGCTCGAATGTAACCTTTCTCGAAATACAAGTTCCTCGAATCGCAATTTCTCGAAAATTTTTTGCTGGAATTTATGTGGTCTTAACATCTAGAAATTTATTTCAGCATTAAAGAGGGAGCAGAGTTTGAACAAATTACGGACAGAACAATATGTCAGCGGCCAAAAACACACCATAAGTCGAAAAATATATCGTGATAGTGCACAGAGCCTTTTAAGATCTTCTATATATATATATAAAAATCAATCGCCGTGTGTTAGTAACGCAAAAACTCGAGAACGACTCGAAATACAAGTTCCCCGAACCGCAATTTCTCGAAAATGTTTTGCTCGAATTTATGTGGTCTTAAATAATGCGTCAATACTAAAATCTGCAAAATCTTTTGTAGTAAGTGGTAAAGACAGTATTATGTTCTTGTAACAGAAAAGTGATTATCATTGGAATGTAATTACAGGTATTCATAATCAGGATAATGAGTTCGTTGTTATTACAAATAATGTTAAATATATTTTTCTTGGGACACTAGTGTGATTATCATCGGAATCTAATACATACCTATACCTATTTTTTATTAATAAAGGTTATAATTTGTAATTTGTGTTTTTTAATATTTGATATTAACTGATTCGAGTTATGGCTATTCGACAACTTTATTTTTTCGAGCAATAGATAATCGAATCGCAATTTGAGCAAAGTCACATTCGAGTAATTGACTTTCGAGCAACTGATTTCGAACAATTCGTTTTCGAGCAATTGCATTCGAGCAATTTGCCTAAACCTTAATTAATGCCCTAGAACGAGTCCTAACTTTATTCAGTAGTTGAACAGCCACAAGTTATTTTCGTTCAATTGGTAAGCATGAGTGAAGTGCGAGTGCATTTAACAGTCAAACAACGCATTATTAGTAAATGTCTTATTAACGAAGATATCAAACCATAAGAAATTTATGTAAGAGTTAAAAGACAGTTTGATGCGCAATCACTATCAGACATAAGCTTTTACAAAAGGAGTGAAGCATCTAAAGATGGCTGCAAAAGTTCCGAGAATAAACCGCATTCTCCCAGTCCAAAAACATTGACAACAGAAGAGAATGCTGACAGAGTAAAATGCACTTATTTGAGACGATCGTCGAATTACAGTGAAGGATATTCCTTCTGCATTAATAATCAGTAGGGGTAACTTTAAACAAAACGCGAGTACTCTGCCTGTGTCTTACAGGATAATGCTAGACCCCATTTCGCTATTCACACGCTGACTATGATCCAAAATTTTAAATCGGCCTTGCTGTCCCATTTACCATACATTTCGGACTTTACTGCATCAGTTCTTTCATATATTTTGACCCTTAAAACAGTTTATAAGAGAAAAGTACCTTGTTGTAATGAAGAAGTCATCGAAATTGTTCGGGAATGGGTGCTACAGCAGCCAAAAGAATCTCGGAAAGATGGCACCAGTTTATTAAAAGAGAGGAAGACTGAGTAGAAAAATGACATGATATACATTAGAGTCATTGTGTTTGTTTTTGAATAAATGTTAAATTATAGCACTCCTCGTATTTCTTTATGTTTCTGGCTATAAATTTAGAGATAGATGTCATGTGTTCGAGAGAGCAAGCTTCAGTTCGTGCGCCCCGATCGTGCGGTCTGGGTACATTTTTCGAAACAGGACCGATCCGGCGTCTGACAACAACAGTTGCTTTTTGAATTGGCGCTCCCGCGACGCTTCTCTTGGGGGATTGGATTTGCGAGAGTTTTTGTGGTTTGATTTCGGTGCTAACAGTCGTACCCTGGGCTGTGTGATGTGAGCCTGTTTTGTTCCATACGCAAGTGTTGTGTACGCATTTCTTGGACTTTTTATGAACTCCACGTGGTAGCTCTCGCCCCCGCGTGCACAGGGCATTGTTGTCGTTTAATGTAAGACTTGAGTCTTTCGTATCGTGGAGTGGCGCTCCAATTACGTCATTTGGCGACTGTCTGTGGAAATTCATTTGCGGCGTATCTTTGTTTCGTGAAGTTATCGCTTTTCACCGTTCTGCCATACCGTGCGTGCTTTGATGTCGCATTCGCTCAACTAGCAGCTTAGCGTTATGGTGCAGTCATCCATACGTGTCTTCTGCAGAATCTGGAAACAGCAGCCGTCGCAGCAACATAGGACACCGAGATAACTAAGCCAAGCTTCTTTAAAGGTATCGTACGTTATATTAAATTTTACAGTGCAAATTTAACGTAAACAGTGTGTATCGCCGAAGCATCGGACAGTTGAAGTAACGTCGCGGTCGTTTAACTTTTATTGTATGCCTTTTTACATTTGTCAAACCATTTTAGTTGTTTACCTGTCATTAAAATTCTTTCACCGCCAGTTTACATGATTCTGTTTGACTTTAGGTAGTAGCATTTGTAATGTGTCACAACTGCAACTTATTTAGTTGAATACTGTCTTTTAGTACTGGTATTTGATTCAGTATTTTGATAGTTTGATGTTCATTATTGTTTACCAGTAATGTCAATAGTTGATCTCGTTTACCGAATATTTTAATTGATTAAGACGTTTTGCAATTTACCTACTAGTGGGGCAGCTAATCATGAAAATGTGGACACACCGGACAAAAGCACCAAATTTTTTCCAGGTGATAGTTAGGTACTTAGCTTTAAATTTTTGATAGGAACCAACTCCTCCGTCGGCCATCTTGGATTTTATGGCGGCCATTTTTAAATATAAGTATATTTTTCTCCAACCACACGAATAAGACGCCATATTGTCGAATAATTTTGTATAAAAAGTAAGTCATTTCGGGATGTTCACCAATTACCTTGGCAACCGTACACTTTTCGATTCATATTTGCACTAGTACAAAAATGGTCGCAAGATAGGGTTTTACATGGTAAATTTTAAATAAAAAACAAACGCTTCGGTAATATTCGGCAATCGCCGTCGTTATTGTTTAATTTTCCCGTATAGTTTTTGTTTATTTGCGCCATGACAGTTCTACAATATAACCTACAATGTTTGATTCTAAATAATAAGTCATATTACCGAATTTATGAGTAGTTGGAGAAAAAATAGTATGTTTCCGCTGCGCGTCGTCCGGCGATCTGTCTTACTTGTCCCGAAATCATGCATTTTTTGTACTAATGAAACAAATAACTATATCAATATCTCGGCTTCTAAATCACTTAGGGCCGGTTGCAGAAAGCTATGTTAAGTCTGGTGTTAGCTAACATCGCGTCAAAGTGAACAAAAACGAATCAAATCTCAAATGCTTATGGTAACTAATACATTAGTAAACAAAATTTGATGCGATTTTGTTCACTTTGACGCGATGTTAGCTAACACCAGACTTAACATTGCTTTCTGCAACCGGCCCTTAGGATCACAAACTTGGTGTCTAAATATACATATTTGCTGGTTATCCACTTACAGAGTATACTTTCGAATGGCTGTAGTAACTGTATGGTGCGTGCTGTTGACATGGACGTATTGGCGGTCCTCATTGGCATCTCACCTGATGACTTTCTGTGCATATGTGAAGACTTGTGTTGCTTTTGATACAGGCAAAAGATTTACATATATTAACGTTAATGCTATCCACGAGAAGCTGAGTGTAGAGAAATGCCAAACCCTCCCTCTATTCCACAGTTTCACGGGATGTGATACCACATCATAATTTTTTGGACGAGGCAAGAAATCTGCATAGGAGATACGGAATTGTTATCGTCAAGTGACACATGCCTTTACTTACATGGCACTATACCCTTACACAGAACTTGATATTGGTAAGGAAAATTTTAAACTACTAGAATGCTTCACTGTAATTTTGTATGAGAACTGTGATTTAGACAATGTGAATGAAGCCAGGAAGCAGCTGTTTTGTTAGAAGGGCAAATCAATGGAGAAACTCACCCAATGAAGGACGCACTACTCCATCACTCCAATCGAGTTGCATATCAGGCAGGAGCATGGTGTACCAGTGAGTACAGTCAACAGCATGCTCCTAATCCAGAAGTCTGGGGCTGGACTCAGAGAGTAGACAGTGCATAATGGGTTCATGTAAGGAACATCTTACCTATTGCTTCAAAGGCCTGTACTGTATTGGTTAAATGTAACTGTAAGAGTCAAAGAGGGTGTACTGGTAGATGTTCTTGCAAAACTGCTGGTTGGAATTGCACTGAACTGTGCAAATGTCAATGTTTGAATACGACATAAGGAACTCGTATAAGGAATCCTTTCATATAATTCACCATCTTTCATATACGGTTTCATAGTACGATTGTATAGATATGTATTATATGTCGTTATTCATGTATAATTTGAATTGGTAAATAGTTTGTAAATGGCAACATATCATTATTAATATGTGTAGTTAATAATTATTTAGTCGGATGCATTTAAATATATACCGGGTGTCCTTTCTCAAACTCGAACATAGGAATCTAATATTGCATTGAACGTTTTTGCTGACTCCTGCTCTCCAATTCAACTTACAGGAAAGGTATTGTTATCAATAAAAAGATAAAATTATTGCACATCAAATGATACTACTAATAATAATATTTACTAATATAGTATCGAAATAAAATAAAAATACCTAAAAATCAAATGCACAATGTTGATTGCCTATGTTCGACTTTGAGGGTGGACACCCAGTATATATATAGTCTTATATATTTAAAAATTGTGTAGTTGTATTCCCTGACCCCAAATATGTATATTTAGATACCAAGTTTGTGACCCTAAATGATTTAGAAGCCGAGATATTGATAATATACTTTTTTTTTTTTTTTTTTTTTTTTTTATTTATTTTATTTCAGAAACAAATTAAACGTTTATACAAAAGAAAATATAGTACTTCAAAATAAAATAAAATAAACAGGAACTACTCACTTAAGTTTATAAAACTTGTACGTGAGTCTAAAATAAATAATTATTGTATAGTCGCCCGAGATGGACAGTATTGTAATCAACATATTTTAACTTAAGACTATGTATTGAAAAAACCCATATAGGTTAACAGTTACTATGTAGCACCAACAACACAGGATTGAGTAAGAGTTAATAAGAGTTAGGATTACGTTAAGAATTAGGTTAAAAAATTTCATGAAAATATTTATTGCTTGTACAGTCCAGCAGCCATTTCTTAATTTTTTGTACATAAATTTTATAAATTGTTTCATGTTTAATTTGAAAGGGAACTGAATTATAAATTTTGATTAACAGATATTTGTAACTTCTTTGACCGTGGGACTTGTTAACAATAGGAAAATTCAAAATTTTGTTTTTGTGACTTCTTGTCCTATAACAGTTTTTATCCTCATAATAATTAGCAACTGATTCATTATAAAAGGCTCGCAATAAAACAGACTTGACAAATAGTGTTTTGACGTCGAGTACTTGGGATAACTTAAAAACTTCATCGGAATGAGTCAACATTGGTTTTTTTAATATTATTTTTAATATAAGTTTTTGAGCAACTTCGAGATTATGCAAATATGTTTTATATGCTCCACCCCAACCTATAATGCCATAGGTGAGATGGGACTCAACCAAGGCTTGATAAATCCTTTTTAAGACTGGGAAAGGTAAAAATTCTTTTAAATTTTTAAAAACATAACAAAAACCACGTATTTTTTTTACTAATAGCGATAAGTGGATATCCCATTTAAAACATGAGTCTATTGTTATACCTAGATACTTAACTGTAGTAGTTTTGTTAATGAATGTAGAACAATTACAGTTTTGGCTCACACATCCTTCATCATGAAGGATTATTTGAGAATAATTTGGAAGATTTTTTTTGTATGAAGCAAAAGTTATAAAATTTGTTTTTTTAATGTTCATTGACAATAGATTCAAATCTAACCAAAGTTTTATTTGCGTCAAGTCTTTTTCTACAAGTTCTTTTACTGTTTCCCAATCTTCCGCTTTATATACAACTACAGTATCGTCAGCGTATGCCAAAATTTCACCAGAACGGTTAGCTAAAAGTAGATCGTTAATATATAGAGTAAATAAGATTGGACCGAGGATTGTTCCTTGAGGTACACCAGATTTGATTATCAAACAATCACTTATTATATCTTCAACTTGTACATATTGCTTTCGGTTAGATAAATAACTTTTAAGTAATTTATTTACCTTGCCTCTAATTCCCATATGTTCAAGTTTTTCTAACAATCTTAAGTGGCTGACAGTGTCAAAGGCCTTAGCTAGATCTATAAAAACTGCTACTGTAGGACTACTGTCATCTAAATTATTATATATAATGCTAGTTAATTTTGCTATCGCATCTTGTGTACTTCTTTTTTCACGAAAACCAAACTGATTGTCGGATAAGATTTTATTTTTAGCAATGAAATTATCAAGTCTATGTTTAACCGCTTTTTCAAATATTTTTGCCAAATTTGATATTAATGATATTGGACGATAATTTTCTAGTATTTCTTGGTCACCGTTTTTGTATAGTGGTTTGATAACAGCAGTTTTAAAGTGATTCGGGCATTCTGCTTTTTCGAAAGATAAATTAATTATTCGAACTAACGGATGCACTATTTGATCTGCAATTTCTTTTAATACGTTTGCAGTAATACCATCTAGACCTGGTGATTTATTACCTTTAAGTTGTTGTATATATTTTTTTATTTCAAAAATATCTACAGGAGAGAAAAAGATAGTATTATTGCACGTTGGCAGGTATTTTGTTTGTGTTTGCGGATTTTTAATTTTACTTGCCATCTTTTCTGCAATATTTATAAAGAAATTGTTAAATTCATTAGCTAGCACTTTTTTATCAGATACCATATGACCTTTTATTTTTATATTTTTTATGTTATCATTTTTATTAGTCTTACTTAATGAGCTTTTTACAATATTCCAAACGGCTTTGTTGTCTCCCTGAGTTTCAAAAAATCGTTTTTCATAGTAACTAGTTTTAGCCTTTGACACTAGATTATTAAGCCTGTTGCGATAGATTTTATATTGCTGGTGTACCTCAATAACTTGAGTTTTTTTGTATGTTTGGAAAAGATTATCTCGTATTTGTATTGATTTGACCAAACCATTGGTAATCCACGGCTTTCTATGAACCTCTTTCCTATTTTGTCGGTACTCCATTGTGCTGTCTTTTAGGTAACATAAGAATTTTCCAACAAAATTATCTACAATTCTATTCAAATCGTCATGCTCAAACGTCTCACACCAGGTTTCCTTACTCAACATTTGTTTTAATTTTGTCAAATTAACAGTTTTTTTGATTTTGTGTCTAATTACCGAGTTTGGAATTTCTAAAAAATTTAGACAAAGAATTATGGGAAAGTGGTCAGTTATTTTAGATTCTAGTATTATTGAATTAATGTTGTGTAATGGATGTTTGGTTTTGATAAAGATATGGTCAATACATGATTTACAGCCATTTTCATCCCTGGTGTAATCGTTTACACATGACGTAAATCCCTGTTCATACAAAGAATTCAAATAAATATTTGTTTTCAAAGAATCATTTAAAATATTTATATTCATGTCGCCGGCAATTATTTCCTCCCCGTTTATACAGACTTGTTTTAAAAATAAATCAAAGTTATCCAAAAAGCTATCAAGATTCGTGGAAGGCGGTCTGTAGATAATACTTAGAAAAATTTGTCGGTTGTTTATTTTAACGTTGAGTCGTAAACATTTTATTTCGCCTATTTGTATTATAAAGTGCTGAAAATTTAACGTATTCTTTATTAAAACAATAACTCCGTCATTTTGATTGATTTCACCTTGATTGTAAACAACAGCGTAACCCGGAAGTATGAAATTATCACAGTTCTCCACCTTCCACGTTTCCGATAAGGCAATCACGTCGAATTGCATGTCAAATTGAGATAACCATACCTCTAAATTTAGAAAATTTTTAGCGATGCTTCTAATATTCGTATGATATATTTTCAGACCTGGATTAGTTTTTAGTTTAAGATTACATTCTTTAATGTTTGTTATACGGATACTACTTACAGTATGAAATTCATCATTTTCTATTAAATTAGCCATTGCACAATATGGAAGAAATACATTTTTAAGCCGAGTATTTATTATATTTCCTTGATTGATTTAATACGAATCACTGGTCCATTTTCGCTCTTTCTTGCCAGCAACTTTGAGTTTTTAAACCACACAAATTTATATACTTTTTACTTACTTATATTTCTAAATGGCCGCTATAAGCCTGTTGTTCCTGTTGGTTCCTATCAAAAATTAAAAGATAAGTACCTAACTAGCACCTGGAAAAAATTTAGTGCTTTGGTCCGGTGTGTCCACATTAACGTGACATTCGACCTTAAGCTGCCCCACTATACCGTATACTAACCAATTTCATATTTTTGTGCTTTTGCATATTCAAATATTTTGGTAATACATTTTCTGTCTATTTAACTGTGGTTCTTTTTGTTATTGTCCTTGCGATTTTTGTGTATTGTATTTTACAGTTGAAAGAGGAGTTTGGCCGGCTGTTCAAGTGAATTTTCGAAAAGTAGGTCCGATGACTCTGCCAGCCTGCTGACCAGAATACTGCCAAGCGTATAGTTGAAAGGTGAATTCATTTATGCTTCCACTTTTCCTCAGTGGGTTCACCTGAGCATATTCTCCCTTAGTGTGGAATTGTGGTGGCGCATTATCGTTTTAAATCTGCTTACCGCTTATTAGGCAGTTGCTCTTGTATTATCTCGTGTTGAACCCCCCCCCCTCTCACTCCGCTGAAGTTAGTCGGAAAACCCTTTTGTGGCGGGCGTGGGGCAGCGGTCCTATGAGTTACATTCCCGATTATGAGTTAGCTTACTCGCTATTCGTCTAGCATTATTTTGGTTTATCGTAAATACCGTTTTGTACCGTTGCAAACTGGCGCGTTGTCGTAATTGTCGGTTTAGCCCGTTACAAAGTGAGTGCTTCGGAGCTTAATTGGTGATTCGTTCAAACATTTTTCTGAATCTGTGGTTAACAAAATTGCTTATCGCTTATAATCTAGTACACAGATTCTGCACCCGGTAACTGTGCACGCCGGAGTTAATCTATGATTTATTTAAACGCTTTCCTGAAGCTGAGGTTAGTAAAACATTTTTTTGCTTATTATCGTAGAACAAAGATTTTCTCCTACAATGGTGCTTGTGACTCGTTCAGATGTTTTCCCTTCTACTCCTCCCCGCGATAGCCAACTTCCGAGTACACTGGCACTGCGAACGTCGCTCTAAGACCTGCAGAGAATTGCGATTTATCCACCGAAAGTCCCCATCCAAGTTACCTCTTGCCAGCTTTCAGCCCTTGCTCCAATTGAAAGCTGCAGAGCTCACTAGAAGACGCACGACAGCTTTTTCCTCATTTAACAGGCTAGATCTTCTGGATGTAAAACCATCTCCTAGACAAGCAGAAGGCGCTGGATGTGCACCTGTAATCCAGTGCATATACGCTCTCTCCGCACTCCCGGTTCCTGCTCCCCGAAATATTCACAATCCGAGCACTTTAATATCAGAATTCAGCCGCGATCAACTTCACATGACTCCAGACTGCAGCTGATGACTTTCGATTGTTGATAGAAAGAGCTTCATGGCTATTCACTAAACTACACAAGGCCGTACATTGACTGGCCGGCCAACCAGGTTTTTTGAGGTGCTAAGTGTGCGGATACCCAATAAAACAGCTTTTTTATTTATTTGTACATATGTTTCGTTTACATAATGGACTCAGTTATTTTTGAATATTAGAATTAAGAATAAGCATTGTTTATCCAATTCGCTCGATTTCATCACTCCAATTTTTTACGATTCTTGGCTCTGAGCCACCTCTTTGGTAATGCTAGATAAAAATTAATTACAATAATAATAGCCACCAGTAGAAGTTATTACCGCGCAGTATAGAGTTTTTGTAAAATTACATAATAGCATAGTACGAGGTTCTGTTCACTTATTTGGAATTTTTAGTAGCAAAGCTCTTTGATAAAGCTCTTAAAAATTGTAAGAGCAGTTTCGCTAGTAAAATTTGTTGAACTATTGGAAGCACTGAGTTAGCGAAGGAAACTAGAAATGAAATTACAATACTATTCTAAAACATTATGGAACAGCGTGTAACATACTGCAAAATAGCATCAAATATCAAACTATACATTATTTTCCGATTTAAATTTGCTGAATAATGGTTGCCTTAGAAAATAATACATGAAAGGGCCTTTTTCTTGATAAGTATTTTATTTTTCTTGGAATGTGTAATTATGAATCATGATACTTTCATTAAACGGTTCTTATTTCTACAGTAATGTGAGTAATTCGGTACGATTACAATATTACATATGTTATAGTACATTAACCAGAAATCTTATCTATGTTTCGTTTGCATATAATTCTTCTATGGATGACATTTCTTCATACCTACGTTGCTAATTCAGCTAATTACTTTACTAAACAATATTTTATTAATTGTAAATAGATGATTTCTCACTGCTAATGTCAAATAAATATGCGAGTAATTACCAATGTTGAGCGAATTCCTTATTTACACTCGCGAGCATTGCGTTTGTCATGTAGAACTTCTTAACTATTGTGATGTTTAATTTATAGTTCTCGTTTTCAGTATCGTAGAATCAATTTCCCAAAGATCTTTTTGTACTGCAGTTTATCACGTAGTAGGTATTCCTGATGGAAGTTCATATTCTGAATTGGACACGAAGATGGCGCAACATTACCTAGGCAACACATACACGTGTTTTATTGCCCTGGACGTGATATTCCCCACCGAAGATGTATAATTTTTTATTAAAACCTTTGTTAAAACGTTCTTGTTGGTAATTATTTTGTATCATAGCTGTGTCTAATTAAAATAAAATGTCTAGTTGCTATGAATTAATGAACACAAAAAATAAATATCACACGGTTAGGCAATCATTAGAATAACACTAAAATATTGTCAAATAATTAATTTTAAGAAAAATTAAAACTAATAAAACAGCGTGCTTGTTGTTCAACAAAGATGAACGTGTGTCCTTTCGTTCAGTTAAAATGGAGAAATAATACCATAAAAGAAATTTTTATTTTAATAATTTTAAGGTATTCATTTTAATGCTGCGTGTGGTAACGAGAATAGATCTCTGCTGAAACTATTAGCTTATTAGCATTTTTATTTTAATAATCTAAGAGAATACCCCAGAAACATTTCCTTTGTCCTATAAAATATACAGCCATAATTTGGTGCTTCGAAGAGTAATGTTTATTGAATAATGATATTAAGAGAAGAAGACAGACACCCTTGTTGAGATTTACTAGCTCAATAGTACTGTTACGGTATCAAAACGACTTAACGACACCCATCCAAGATGAGCGTCGCACGACTGGATCAGTCCTGGAAAACTGGCGCACTTGCCCTGAGATTCGTTAAAACAGACTAAAGGCCTCGGCTGAAGCGCTCAGGGAATCGGGCGTGGTTCAAACGATACGTCGTTGGGCAAGCGGGCTAAGACATATACAGGGTACGTCGAAATTATAAGGGCGCCACCAAGCCTGTAGTAAAGGTGTGACCGAATAACCGGGCATGGACGGTCATCGGTGGCGAAGTATTCGAGATACTCCGTCGATAAAGGTACTCGTGAGCGGTAAGCTCGAACAACAATTTCGTGACTGAAAATACTGGAATTGTATTGGGACCTTTTAGCCGCGGCGGTGCAACGACCAAACTTACCTGCACGCTCCGAACTCTCAAGTCCCGTCGTACACCAATCTTTACACTGAGGGGGCACTATCTGAAACAGAGCATGCACAAGGCGAACAAGAATAATACGTCCCTTAATTAGTTATGCGTCTATTAGTCGATTAATACATTCGGGCAGCAAATCGTGCCGCCAAACTTATGTTATCTCTTAAGAAAAATACGCATCAGCTGATGGACGCGCTAATACTACGGTACAAACACTCAACATGTGACTGGCCGCTATCGGTTCGTCACTTTATAACAAACAGTACACTGAAAAACAATGGGCGTTAGTTCATAACAATGAATCATACGCCTGCGTAGGCGACGGAAGCAATATAGCTATTGATAAACACGGCGCCGCAAAGGTATGCGACGAATTAACTCGCGGCCTAATTTATTAGGCAGAGGGGAAGAGGGGCAGCGTAGCTGCAATACTTGGCTAAAAAGGGGCTAAAATAGCCTCGCAAAGATAGGTGAATTTTGAATATACATTCCAGCCAGTGCCACGTCGCCCATGCATGCGATAAATGAACTTAAAGCAGGCACGAAGCCAGCGCACATATGAAAAGTCTCGAACAAATCGTGATATTGACGGCGTCGCACGGCTATGCGATGCGTTCGTTCGCTAATTGAATGGTTAGGTATAAACAAACCCGCACACATGCAGTTACTAATATGAGGGTTAACAACGGCCCTTCACACAGACATCTGCGAAGAGTTCATGAATTTCTTTGTACGGTCAAGCGCCAAGCTCGCACCTTGGCCAACTTAAGTGAAAGTTAGCGACGGCAGAGTCACAAGGCATCGCAGCCCCACAGCGCCGCATAAAATAGTAATAAGCGAGCAAGAGGCGCAAGTACGCCCTCGCAGAAAAACCACAAACGCAACATCGTTTGCACAAGTAACACTATTATGTTTAAATGGTTCTATTACAGGTACCTTAATGCGGAGACGGTCCTTGAGAATGGCGTGCGATCGGTTGATAGCTGCAATCCGTGGCGTTGAATCAGCCGCGATACGGCATTTTTGGGGCAAACGAACTAAGATCCGTCAAATATGGCGGCCATGATAAGCGCCCCTACGAGCACAACGACTGCAGCAAAAGCGGTCCACTACGTCCTGCTGGATAGATCCTCGAGCATCGAGTTAAAGGGGACAATCCCTTACTTACGGAAGCAGAAACGGACTCGCAAAGCTCATCGCACCCACGCCTAAAAGTGATGACTGCCACTCGCACAACACACAACCTGGGTTTCTTGCAGAAACATGCGAAAACCCACTGGGAACACACACAGCCGTCACGACAACGGTACAGACACAACGGCACATTCGCTGAAACAGCACGATGATGGGAAAAAGGCTGGCGTCCCCGCCATGGCGGAAACGCCGGGGCAACACACACTCTGCGACCTCCTCGATCAACGGCCTGAGCTGAACTGCCAAGCAAAGAGCGTTAGGACGCCGGACGTGGCGTCACCACGTGACCCTCGACAGCCCCAATAGCGATGCGACAAATGAAACAAAAACGTCGCGGTGACAAAGAGAGCGAGAGGCCTTGCAGTCACTTCGAACAACCAAGTAGCGTTAAAAGGGTGACCCAAAAGATCGAATCGCGTCTACATACAGGGTGAACGGAACCAAATGCGCGGAAAATGAGATTGCGCTTGTGACTAAAAGTTGAAAATTGGTTTTGAATAGAGACAATCTGCCCTAAAGGCGTGAAATGTAATTAAATGGCTACAGAGGGCAAAATGGCTTACCAGTACTATATTATCAATAACGTGGTATTATTTGGTTTGTGTTCAATAAACAAAGCTAATGCTGGAAATATTAGTCCAGAATCGGACTAAAATCATACAACTTCTTTTCATTGAAAAGTGACGATAAGTCACTTTATTTTCTGTTTATTCTCATAACATGTTAGTTAGTGTAACGAAACACAAAAGGAATGTAGAAACAGCCAGATTACCTATAACAAGACTTGAATAAAATACAATAAAATTTAAAAAGTTGGACTAAGATGGAATTTGGTTGACCAATATAGTAGCGGATATGAAAAAGTATGCAGCTCTGGCATGTGTAGTAGTGAACAGGAATTTGTAGATTTATAAATTGCCTTAAGAAGTGTCGCTTTTGGAATTGAAAGTGACGATAGATATTTTATACTGAGCATATATATTGAGATGTTAAAGATGAAGACAATTTATATTTTAATATTTATTAATTTAATGTGGTACCTTAAATTATGTCAATTTCATTTAAAAGATGCAAAAATTTAGACAAGAGCTAAAAATGCTATAACAGTTCGCCTGGGTAGTTAGTGGAAGCATGAATTGTAACTAATAGAAAGTGTATATTCCATAAGTAGGGGAAACACACATACTTTTATATGTTCCAATGAATTACATTGTGTTCAATTATAAATTCTAAAAAGTATTGACCAATTTTATATATGGGGGAATGTATCAAAATGCTCTTAAAAGACATTTATGATAAATAAATTAAACCTTTTTATGCCTAATTATTAATTACCTGAAATAAGCTCAGAAGTGATACCTAAAGGAGCTAATTCAATTATGAAGTTAAGTAATCTGTCAGCGGACACTTCGTATTCCAGAAATCTGCATAACCGGGTTTGGGTTTGAACGTAATTAGAAATCTATAACAATTGTAAATGCATGTTCCTGCCCGAGTAAAAAGCTTCATGCATTAAAAAGTATTTGCCTATATAGTATATAAAATTACTAAACAAAACGCAGTTGTCGCACCGGGCATGTTAATATAAAAAGTAACCATAAAATTTTTTGGGTTAAATCTATCTAACATTTAATATGGTCAAACTTTGAATAAGCTTATGTCGAAAGTGATTTTGATAATAACCAAATTCAAGTACACAAAATTCATTTATATATCCACAGAAACATCAATGCAGTACAGTTGAAATTATAATTTTTTTTTTAAATAGACATTGTATATAGAGGTCACACTAATAATTAGTGACCAGTACAAAATTATGATTCATACTTTTCCGGTCTACTGATGGCGTGGTAATCTACACTTTGTGCAATAGGCTGCAGTCACATTGAAGCTACTCCGTGAATAGTAGGTATTGTGTCATCATGAGCATTCCTAATTTTGTATCGGTCTCCATAGGCTTATTAGCTCTTGCCACAGGAGTCGTTATGGTAAGATGCAGATTTTTATTGGCAGATTTAATATTAAGCGAGTTAATAGTATTCACAGAGTGATTACACTGTCAAAACGGAAAGAGCGATTATGGTTCGCTATAATCAGGACCTATGCGAGAGCAAAATACATTTTTTTAAGTACAATCGCACCTATACGGCTCTTAATGCATCAATACTTCTGAAGCAGGACTTACCGCATGATATTCAAGTAAATAATTAGATCTTAAAGCAAAACGTAAAATTATTTGAGGATTGTTTTAGATGCAGTCCCGCTCGGGCAAATTAATACGACGTTGTTGGAATGCACTCAAAAAATTTCCGGAAAGAATTAATGCTCTTATGAGATTATATGTGAAAATCGTACGACACTCATTAATGACCAATAGAAAAATTAGTTCACGAGCCGTATCCCAGGCAACAAAAAAATTTTTTGGAAATTTTTTGTAGGTAGACATTACTTCTTTTCAGGGTTTGTGTCGTTACGATTTTCTTACCGAATCTGCATCCGAGCGTTAATTCATATCCGGAAATTATTTTTCGTGCACTCAACAACGTCCTAATTTGCCCTCCTGTCCCGCTCTGGCAAATTAATACGACGTTGTTGAAAAGCACTCAAAAAAAATTCCGGAAAGAATTAATGCTCTTATGAGATTATATGTGAAAATTTCGCTTTTATTGCTTTTTATTCAACATGTATCTTAGCAACCATAAATATTCTTGGTTAGGCAATGTTAAAGAGTTTTGCATTTCTTAAATTAAATTAATAATATTACATTATATATTGTAGTGGCTAATACGTTGAGACGCCTATTTAATTACGTAATATTAGCTCTCCTATTTTCTTTCAAATTGATTTATTTAATTTGAATTTTAAATTCTATTCTTTTAAATAAATGTATTGCATTGAGACTCTTCAAGGGTGGTTCGTTAATCTAGTAGTCTGTTATTTGAAATTTTAATTTTATAATGACTTTTGATTATGTGCTGACACTAACTGTCACCTTGAACTTCAAACAATTCTCCAACAACAATGAAATCAAAAATGACAAATATTCTTTCTTCTCACATGTAATTGACTAAATGCCCTAAGGTAAGTATTTTATTATATTTATTTCACTCTTTTAATTGTCTTTTATTTAGTATGCTTCAATAAGGCTAATTAAAGACCAACCTAAACTCCTCGTACTTTCACTGCTTCAAAGTCAACTCAAAACATCACTGGTCCTGACGTCCACACCTCGGATCCCCGATAGATCAGCTATGATGCTCTGCTACCCGTCAAATAACCTCCAACCTGTCAAAACTCTGGCTGCTTGCAGATATGGTCCTGTTCCCTGCACCAACGCTACTGTCAACCCAACAGCTTCCTGGCAAGTTCACTCTTACAGATGACCCCAAGTTAATCTTCTATTTTCCCCAGCTCCTACTCTGTTGTCAGCAACCACACAGAATCACCTGAATCCAGCAGTTCCTCCGTCAACTCTCGTCGCATGATGTTCACGTCCTCAGTACAATCACCAAATCCAGTAATTAATGTAACTTATTATTCATTGTAGCCATTAAACAATCCAACTCCATTTAAATATTATTATTTTCTTCTTACTCGTATTTAGTTAAACCATATTCCATACTCTCTTCAATAACCGTATACTTGCACTATTTCAGATTTATATTTCCACCTTGTGTCTAGCTCGCAGATTTGTTAAAGCCTTGTCTACTGCACTACTCCAAATTGTAAACACAAATCAAGGTAAAATTCCAAATTTTTATTAAATTCGAAAGAAAATCGTACGACACTCATTAATGACCAATAGAAAAATTAGTTCACGAGTCGTAACCAAGACAACAACAAAAATTTCTTGGAAATTTTTTGTAGGTAGACATTACTTCTTTTTAGGGTTTGTGTCGTTACGATTTTCTTACCGAATCTCCATTCGAGCATTAATTCATATCCGGAAATTATTATTCGTGCATTCCAACAACGTCCTAATTTGCCCTCGCGTCCCGCTCGGGCAAATTAATACGACGTTGGAATGCACTCAAAAAAATTTCCGGAAAGAATTAATGCTCTTATGATATTATATGTGAATATTTTCAAAATACGTCTACATTTCTTTCTTGTCATTTTTACAATAATCCCAAAACAAAATCCCCCTTTATGCTAGTTACAATTATTCATACACTCTTTAAAATTAAATAATATGATTTCTACCTACTATATTCTAATTTTCAATAGAAAGCACATGTAAAATTAACTAATATTTCCTTGTTAAATTTCAACACCATGATAGAATACTCAATTGCTATTACCTACCAAATTAAATTGTAAATTGTCTCAAATTAAACTTCCATTACTTATTTTCAAATAAACTAACAATCTTTTTTAAAACTTTTCTAAGTTGATTGTATTAATCTCCCAAATTTATATATTCTTTAATTTTTATTCAAAAACCTATTTTTTTGGTATCATAACATATTCCTCAATTAATAAAAACATTCAAAATAAACACCATTTATTTTGAATTTTTTTCTTAATTTCTCTTTTAATAAAGACGGTCAATAACCATTCCTAATATTATTTAACATAACTTCATAACAATTAAAAATCATGTTCATTTCCATAGTAACATTTTAACTGGTTAAACAACCTTTACAACAATTACATTAATTCTGTATGCATGTAAACATAATCGAATTGAACCATCTCGTTTCTTAACAACTACTAAAGGATTGATAAAATTACTTTTTGAAGATTCTATTACTCAATCTTTTACCATTTTCTGTATTTCCCTTTTAACTTCTCCTCTTACTGCAAGTGGAATAGGATAAGATTTGCTATTAAAACTTTTTGATTCATCAACCTGCAACCTGTGAATGCATTTTTGTGCTTTTTCTACTTCTTCATTAATAATCTATTTATTTCTGTTAATTATTTCTAATATTCGGTCTTTAAATTGTATATTCTTTTCACCTATTTTTAACTCATTCAACAATACCCCTATATCATTTTAATTGTTTTCTGTATTCTCTATTACATTATTATTAATTATTATACCTTCTTTATATTTCAATGCGTCTCCAATTCTCTTTGATTGGCAACACTCATTTTCTTGGCAGCCACTTCTGGTACTGATCCAATATTTAATTAACCCCTTTAATGAATACACCTTCCCAATTGTTGAATTATGTCAATTCCTAACACCATATCTACGCTAAGGCATTTAACTACAAACAATCTAACAACACCTTCCCATTGATTAATAATTAGTTTTTTCTCCAACCACACGAATAAGACGCCATATTGTCGAATAATTTTGTATAAGAAGTAAGTCATTTCGGGATGTTGTTAGCTATATACATCTATAAATTCCTTTACCTACCTTTAGGTCATCGCTATATCTCTTAGTTAACAATCGATCACTATAAAAGTATATTTGAGGCCCGTCTCTAGCATCAGTGAAGACGTCGCGGATTCTAGTTTATGATGTTATAAATGGCGCCAACAAGTTAAACTCAAATATACTGATATAAGCCAAGAAACTTGTAACTTCACTTTCTATCAACTAATAACAATACAATTATTGAACTCCCTATCAAAATGAAAGAAAGCAATACGTGTAGCTGGTTTTATTACTACTCGAACATTACTACCATCGATCAGACAATTAGCATCTTTACTATTACTACCTCACGCAGGGTACCCCAAATAGTTTAACTTAAACCGCTCGTAAGTTTAATGGTTACACAGTTTTTATATGCAAAAATATTATCAGATTCTAGCTAATACACTTATCCTTGTGCCGATATACTCGCAGACATTTAATACGTCCCGTTACTCCTATCACATGTCAGCTTGACAGGTTCCAACCTCGGCTGTCATTCGCTATACCTCGACCCCCAATATTGCGGTAGATTAGCTTTCCAAGATTTTCCCCTAATAGTTGTTGCTATAAATCGAATTTCCAGGTAACAAAAGGCAAATTCCACATTAAACTACATACCCTGTTCACAGGCAATAAACTTCGCAATCGTTGTATTCGTGTTTCCCAGATCGCTTCACAGCTTGAATATAAATATTCATTGGAAAAATGACATCTGCTTATTGATCTCCCTTACAGGAACGGCTGGCCAGTAACCCAATTCTTTACTATCACCAAACCATAATAAATGGCGAGATTGTCATTTACACTCCACGAAAACTCTTGCCTTTTTTAAAAGCTGATATACAAATTTTCTCTCAAACAAAACCAACCTTGTTTTTATATCTCCTCTAGCAACGAACAAAGCCAATCTGATATTAATTTTTATCGCGTCACTCTCACTAGATTCCTCATTCAACACTAGTATTAAAATCAAATGCTTTTGACACGTAACAAACTCCCCCCTTACCAGAAAGGAAAAATTTCAACGAAATTTTTAACTAAATAAAAACTTTATCCTAAAAGGATACATACATATACGCTAGAGAGTCAGTAAACCGTCTGTCATAAGACGTCTCTAACAATTAACCTAAAAAAAAAAACCCCCAATACCCACACCACAAACAAGCAACTACACTGTAGAGACGGTGATGACCCCAGGAGGAACCCAGGACCAGATCAACCCCACCACAAGGATCAAGATTGTTCGTCGCTGCTGGATGTAAATGCTGCGCCGGTGAACAACCCTGTAACAACCTGTCGTGAAGAAGTTCCACCCCCATGAACCCCCCAAAATCACTCCAAATCCCCACAGCGTACCCCCCCTGACAACTTCCAATAAACCCCCGAGGCGGAAGCACACCTCCACACAGTTTCAGGTACTGTCAGACCGAAAATAGTTAAGCCAAAACGAAGAATAACCAGGGTTTTCCTTTTGACACGCCTGGGGAGGAAGTAACCCCAGTGACAGAGGGTTAAAGGAACCAGAAAAGTGAGAGGCAGCAGCCAACATCCACACAACTCTCATACGCTCCGACGGAGGGATCCTTCAGCGCCCCGAACGCCTGAAGAAAATCCCCACCAATCTTCACCTTACATCCAACAATCACTCATCACCAGAGATTTCATCCGCACCAGATCAAAGAGAAATAAAAGAAAACAAATTGTCATTCATCTAAGTAAACAGTTCATTCAAAACAAAATCGACATTCACTACATTACAAGAGAGAAATATAGACAAAGCTTTAAGAAGAAAAGAAGGCGAAGAATGAAGGACTGGTCATCTTAAAAATTTTGTTTTGTAGGGAAACACCCTATATCCCCAAACCCCAAGGGATACCTAAAAGAAACGAAGAAGTTGTACTTCTTTAACGATTAATCTCGTTACCCTTATGTCTCCTTAGGAAAAACAGGATAACGTAACGCTCTTCCAATACAATCAAAAAGAAAACCATCCATTAACATTTCCCAACAGGGAACTCCCTATACGTTATACCCAAAAGAGGGAAAAGAACAAGATATTAAAGTTTCCCAAATAGTGTCCTTCTCGACTGTGCCCTTCCAACCACCATAAAATGGGGAAAGAACAAGATATTAAAAGTTCCCCATAGAGT
Organism: Agriotes lineatus; assembly: GCA_940337035.1. NCBI lineage: Eukaryota > Metazoa > Arthropoda > Insecta > Coleoptera > Elateridae > Agriotes > Agriotes lineatus. The sequence goes on from CALNHX010002160.1 coordinate 176,602, forward strand.
GACCTACCCTACTGTGCCCTTCCAACCACCCTATACCTTACACGAAATTCAATAACAGCTGGAATAACCAATCACAGCAGCAGATCATACCAAAGACTTCATTCGGCAACAACTGCTCAAAAGGAAACTAAAGGACATTAACTCGGGGACAGAGGCAGGTCCCATAAATCCGGAACAAGCCGATACTCTAAATGAGTAAACGAAACCGTTCTCCAACTCCAAGCATGACCAAAAGCGAAACCAAAACAAGGATTCGAGACTCACTTGTGGATCTAAATCCGCGTAAGCGAAACGGATACCGAAAAAAAAACTCACACAATACGCATAGCTGAAGGTAACCATACAACAACAGCTACGCCACCAAAATCCCAAAAAGGTATCCAACAAAACCCAACAAGCTAACTTAAACCTACGCTAAAGCGAAAGATGAACTTCACTCGACCCGAATGCAAGTCAAACCACACAATGAACCCAACAGCTATCTGCAAGCTACTCCACTGTTATTATAGGAAGAACTAGATGAAATAGCTCCCTACAGTGACCTTCCCTGCAATGCCCAACCAACCACCCTATATGAAATATAAACCCAATCAAAAGAAAGGAGAGAATATTCCACAACCGCAAGTTCACACAAAACCACAATCATACCAACGATCCAGCTGAAGGCTGACCGACACCAAAAGAACCACACACCAATGCACTGCTAGAGCTCTATACCATAAAACGACTGCATAAAAAAAACCCGAAGAAACAAAGTCTATCAACACACACAGAAACCACCAGAAGATCGAAAGCGGAAGAAGTAATAGAAAAAGAACAGATTACATTAGCCGAAGGAAGGGACAATGTATTGAGAAAAGAATTAAGTTCCAATTTACCAAGACAGCCAGCAACCCAATGACAAATAACCAATCACAAAAACCCCGGGAAATCGTCCCATAACAGTACCCAAGACCCACAAATCCGCATACCAACGGAGCTTCATCAGGTCCAATTAACAATTCACCAATCTCTGAAGCTAAGGGCTAATGGTACACACAATTCAAAGGTATGCTGCCGCCATTACATCACCAAACCGTTTTCTCAAACATGTCTAACATCGTTACACAACAAGGAATGAGAATCACCCCCAGGAAAAATAGATACCACTCAATTCGGGGACACAAAAACAGCCACCGAAGGAACCACCACAAACCTAATCTCGATAACTAAAGAGCTAATCGACGATTCAGAAATCATAATCAAAAACCTATCTTACCCAACGGGCGTACTCGAACCTCATCAGAAACAAAGAAAAATAAAATTGAAGATCCAACAAATAATAACTACCATAACCAAAACTAGGAAGATGGTTTGAGAGACGTGATATCTGCATAAGCAAAATCTCCCAAACACACCAACACCAAGCCACGTTATCTTACCAACAAACCAGAAGAAGATGAAAGAGCCAATCGAAGAACTGTATGCCAACCCAAACTAAGAAGATGTACTGAGAGACCTAAAAATCATCAAGGATTAAAAGAAAGCCGCAGAGCGAATCCCTCAGACACACCAACATCGAACCCACATCACAATCAACACTCCAAAAAGAAAAGAAAAAGAAGCAATCAACTAAACCACGCCAACCTAACTAGAAGGAGGCTTATAAATCCCGCAAGAGCAAACTGCTCCAAACACATCACCATCACACCCATAACAGAGTTAACACCAAACTAAGAAGACACAAAGAAAATCTCAAACACACTAAACCTTTCACACATACATTCAATAAAAAAAAAATCAAGCACATCAAACCACCAGGACTCTAACATTCAATGAAGAAAAACTCAAGCACATTTGGCCAGTATATCCTCGAGGTTCCGTCAATGAAAATCGCAATCATTCAATGAAAAACTCTAAAAGATAATTCATCATGATACCTGAATAGCGTGATGTCTTCACCATTCATACAAATGAAAATAAAACCAGCCTTTATAAACATACACACAGAGCTCCTAAATCTAACATGCAACACACCCACTCAATCAAATAAAAATAAAACCAGCAAGGATTAAATGTCCAATTATAAAATATCCAAATAAGATACTATTTCCACAAATCAATCAATAAATCGACAAAGGCTCGCTCTCTTACTTCACCTACGCCAAGGTACTACTTACATAAGCTTAGTACTACTACGAGTACTATACTTGTTAAAACCACAAATAAACAATCCACATTAATCCAAAACAATCCCGTATTAAACACAATCCCGAAAGTTTAATTTCAATCTGATTAACCAAAACAAACTACTCAAAATTTTGCCAAATATACCGTTTTATGTATTATTCTCAAAGTAATTCTTTGGTTTGTCACGTTCTGACGATATTTTTCCACTTACATAAACGAGTACAGAAAGTTATGTATAACTATTGTCAGTATTGCTCCTTTCTATTATAGTACGACCTAAAGGTATATGTTCCAATCTTGTTAAAGCCCCACGTTGGGCGCCAAACTTGTTAGCTATATATATCTATAAATTCCTTTACCTACCTTTAGGTCATCGCTATATCTCTTAGTTAACAATCGATCACTATAAAAGTATATTTGAGGCCCGTCTCTAGCATCAGTGAAGACGTCGCGGATTCTAGTTTATGATGTTATAAATGGCGCCAACAAGTTAAACTCAAATATACTGATATAAGCCAAGAAACTTGTAACTTCACTTTCTATCAACTAATAACAATACAATTATTGAACTCCCTATCAAAATGAAAGAAAGCAATACGTGTAGCTGGTTTTATTACTACTCGAACATTACTACCATCGATCAGACAATTAGCATCTTTACTATTACTACCTCACGCAGGGTACCCCAAATAGTTTAACTTAAACCGCTCGTAAGTTTAATGGTTACACAGTTTTTATATGCAAAAATATCATCAGATTCTAGCTAATACACTTATCTTTGTGCCGATATACTCGCAGACATTTAATACGTCCCGTTACTCCTATCACATGTCAGCTTGACAGGTTCCAACCTCGGCTGTCATTCGCTATACCTCGACCCCCAATATTGCGGTAGATTAGCTTTCCAAGATTTTCCCCTAATAGTTGTTGCTATAAATCGAATTTCCAGGTAACAAAAGGCAAATTCCACATTAAACTACATACCCTGTTCACAGGCAATAAACTTCGCAATCGTTGTATTCGTGTTTCCCAAATCGCTTCACAGCTTGAATATAAATATTCATTGGAAAAATGACATCTGCTTAATGATCTCCCTTACAGGAACGGCTGGCCAGTAACCCAATTCTTTACTATCACCAAACCATAATAAATGGCGAGATTGTCATTTACACTCCACGAAAACTCTTGCCTTTTTTAAAAGCTGATATACAAATTTTCTCTCAAACAAAACCAACCTTGTTTTTATATCTCCTCTAGCAACGAACAAAGCCAATCTGATATTAATTTTTATCGCGTCACTCTCACTAGATTCCTCATTCAACACTAGTATTAAAATCAAATGCTTTTGACACGTAACAATGTTCACCAATTACCTTGGCAACCGTACACTTTTCGATTCATATTTGCACTAGTACAAAAATGGTCGCAAGATAGGGTTTTACATGGTAAATTTTAAATAAAAAACAAACGCTTCGTCAATATTCGGCAATCGCCGTCGTTGTTGTTTAATTTCCCGGTATAGTGATTGTTTATTTGCGCCATGACAGTTCTACAATATAACCTACAATGTTGGATTCTAAATAATAAGTCATATTACCGAATTTATGAGTGGTTGGAGAAAAAATAGTATGTTTCATTCGTACAAAAAATGCGTTTTCGGGACGCGTAAGACTCGCCGGACTCCGCTGAGCGTCGTCCAGCGATCTGTCTTACTTGTCCCGAAATCATGCATTTTTTGTACTAATGAAACAAATAACTATAACATTCAACATTCGATTAGTCGTTGATATTTTTCATTTAGTGGCAGATATCAAATCTATTTTATTCACTTTAACTTTGTTCTTATGTAAGACATTTAAATTATTTAAAATTATCTCTTCCTTTATTAATGAAGCTATCGCTCCATTATCTATCAATGCTAAATACTCATATTGTTTAAATTAACCTTTATAAATGGTAATGTTGAAATTTGATTTTCTTCTTATTTCTCTTCAAGTAAAAATTCTCCATCATTTTCATAGTTATTGTTAAAATATGTGAGGTTCTTATTTAAATTAACATTTTAAAATTATTATTTACATACTTACAAGTCCGAGTTTTTAATTATTATCTTAAAATTCGTTTGAAATTATCTTCAGTGATTTTTTTAACATCCTTGGTATCTTACGTTTGTTTTTTTAATTTCTCCATTTCATTACAAAGCTTCATTAGTTCTGCTCGTTTTGATTTGAACTCATTCTGCAATTTATTGTTTTGTTTACACAACTTCCTTAAGGTTGATCTGCAAATCCTTCATCCTTAGTCACCTCTGAATTATAGATTCCTTGACATTGTTGTTGTATACAAGCTGTTTTTATTAAAAGCACATGAACATACTATCATTCCACGATGTTGATCCAAATTTTGTGTCACTTTTTGTACATTAGACAACTCTAAATACATTTTACGTACTTCATTCCTAACTTCAATTACTTGTCCTTTTATGTTATCCAATTTCTTTAAATTTCCATCTTTTACTAAAATGATACTGCTTTCATTCTTTACCATTGCTTCCTGCATTTCCATTTTAATTTCTTCTGTTTTTTCTCTCTATTAAATCAACTCTTCCATCAATACACTCTTTCTGTGTTTTAATTCTGTCTTGACTTCATCCCCTCTAGTTTTCCTTCCAACTCTTCTTTATTCCTTTCTAACTTGTCTCCCATGGTTTGTGTTAAATTTTCCTCCATTTGTTTAATTTCTTCCTGCCTTTCTACTCCATGTCAATCTTAATTTCATTCTTATATTTATTCAATATCATGTTAATCTTATTTATTTGTAATTGTAGTTCTTGTTTATCTTCAAATTACACCTTATAAAATTCTTCTTTTAGTTCTTTCATGGACTCTTCCATCTTTTCTGCATGAGCCTTTTGTTCTTGCAACTTCTCTGCAGTATTCTGAAATGCTGCTTGTAATCTGCATTCCCTTTCCTCAGTATCCTTCTGAATTGATTCTTGTAATCTTCTTTCTCTTTCCTCTGCGTTGTTCTTACTTTCCTCTGCCTTTTCCACTATCGACTGTTGTAAATCCTTTTTTAATTCTGCTACATCTTTCTTACTTTCCTCTGCAGTTTTCTCCATGGTTTCTTACTTTCCTCTGCAGCTCTCTCAATCGACTGTTGTAAATTTTCTTGCAATCTTCTTTCCCTTTCCTCCGCATCTTTCCTCATTCCTTGTAAATCCTTCTTTGACCTTTCATTATCTTGCATCATTTGCTGCACCATTACGATTAACTGTTTTATACTGTCTGCTGTCTGTTTCTCTTGAATTCTTACCTGATCTCCTTGTATTCCTACCTCTTGCTGTTCCTCTTCTACTTCTACCTCTACACTACTCGGTTCTGCTTCCATCTCTTCTTGTCCTTCACCTTTTTTCTCTTCAGTCTTCTTGCTTTTCCTCGTAATCCTTTTATCTGCTATATTTTAGTTTAAATTTTCTAAATGTATTTACTTTTATTAAAAACCTTTATATGAAATTGTAAATATTTGTGTTTTGTTCACAAATGTAACCTTTATACGATGCTTTAGATTAAAGAACATATAAATTTGGGAGATTAATACAATCAACTTGGAAAAGTTTTAAAAAAGATTGTTAGTTTATTTGAAAATAAGTAATGTAAGTTTAATTTCAGACAATTTACAATTTATTTGAAAGGTAATAGAAATTGAGTATTCTATCATGGTGTTGAAATTTAATAAAGAAAAATAAGTAAATTTTACATGTGACAAATATGCTTTCTATTAGAAATTAGAATATAGTAGGTGGAAATCATATTATTTAATTTTAAAGAGTTTATGAATAATTGTAACTAGCATAAAGAGAGATTTTGTTTAGGATTATTGCAAAAATAACATGAAAAAAATGTAGACGTATTTTGAAAATATTCTTTCGAATTTAATAAAAAAAATTGAAATTTTACATTGATTTGTGTTTATAATTTGGAGTAGTGCAGTAGACAAGGCTTTAACAAATCTGCGAGGTAAGACCAAGGTGGAAATATAAATCTGAAATAGTGCTAGTATACGGTTATTGAAGAGAGTATGGAATATGGTTTAACTAAATACGAGTAAGAAGAACATAATAATAATTAAATGGAATTCGATTGTTTAATGACTACAATGAATAATAAGTTACATTAATTACTGGATTTGGTGATTGTATTGAGGACGTAAACATCATGCGACGGGAGTTGACGGAGGAACTGCTGGATTCATGCGATTCTGTGTGGTTGCTGACAACAGAGTAGGAGCTGGGGAAAATAGAAGATTAACTTGAGATCATCTGTAAGAATAAACTTGCCAGGAAGCTGTTGGGTTGACAGTAGCGTTGGTGCAGGGAACAGGACCATTGCTGCAAGCAGCCAGGGTTTTGACAGGTTGGAGGTTATTTGACGGTTGGCAGAGCATCATAGCTGATCTATAGGGGATCCGAGCTGTGGACGTCAGGAACAGTGATGTTTGAGTTGACTTTGAAGCAATGAAAGTAGGAGGAGTTCAGGTTGGTCTTTAATTAGCCTTATTGAAGCATACTAAATAAAAGAGAATTGAAAGAGTGAAATAAATATAATAAAATACTTACCTTAAGGCATTTAGTCAATTACATGTGAGTAGAAAGAATATTTGTCATTTTTGATTTGATTGTTGTTGTAGAATTGTTTGAAGTTCAAGGTGACAGTTAGTGTCAGCACATAATCAAAAGTCATTATAAAATTAAAATTTCAAATAACAGACTATTAGATTAACGAACCACCCTTGAAGATTCTCAATACAATACATTTATTTAATAGAATAGAATTTAAAATTCAAATTAAATAAATCAATTTGAAAGAAAATAGTAGAGCTAATATTACATAATTAAATAGGCGTCTCAACGTATTAGCAACTACAATATATTATTATGATTGTGGCTATATAACGCTATACTTTTTATTAAAATCTTGCCCTTTTTAAATTCAGAATAATTATTCTTCAATAATAATAAATCAAATTCTCTTATCTCAGGTGGTTCGCCAAATCAAGATTTCTATCTATTAATTGAATGTCAATATTACAGTTGATGACGTTTACTGTCAAACTGATTTCCAAATCTCAACAAACCAAGCAAACTGACAAATGTATCTTACATTGACATTTACTATTATTCAAAATTACCTATGTAAGTACTTACTGAACTTTTTGTTGTCACTTTTAAAATTGACAGTTATTCAAAATGCTTTGTCAACTTATCTTAACAAACCTTAATAGCTGCTTACGCTTTCACCGCAAACACCAACCACCACTGGATCCTATCTTCACTAGTCTGCAGCACTCAATGTACCATTTACTAACAGCAACCCCTTTGATGGTACATGAATCCTTTCAATTTCCTTCGATCTGTCAAACCAACTGCTTAAATCTCCAATTCCAGTCCTGTCACCTCCTGGATGTCACCGCCGCACGATACTAGTTCCTGCAACCTCTCCCTGATTCTGTTAAGTCACGTTAACTACCCTGGCATCAAAATCCTGTCCTGGATCCTACTGGAAAACACTGTTCCTCCCAAATGTTACTGCTCCTTTTGGATGTCTAAGTCACAGCTGCCGCTCCTCTTAGATGTCTCCACCATACGATTCAAATCCTGGTAAGTTTCTTTCTTTAGATAAATTCCAAGTTTAACTTTGTTCCATTTATTTGCAGATACTTTAATGTCTCAAGCAACATACACCAAATATCCAAATCAAATTATAAATTGTAAAATACCTCTTCCTATGTCTTCTACGTATGAATAAATCCAAATTCCATTAACTAGCATTAAGTCCTTTATTCCATTTCCAATTACTTGTATCTGTAGCTCTTCTTATTACACAATATCACAATATTCTTTCCAATTTTCATATTTTATTTGACCTTGACCTCGGAGATTTGTTTTAAGCCTTTTCTTAATTTGTAAGTATAAAAATTACACAAATTAAGGCAGAGATTCGATTTTTATTCTTCCAAAATTTTCATATCTAAACTACGTACATGTTTTTATGAGTTGTTTTCTGTAACTAACCTTTTAACAAAAACTTTTTCTCGTTGGATACTATTCTTACTGGATCCTTACATATTTTAAATTATCCATTATTTACAATTTAACAATTCACATTATTATTATAACACATTTGTCAATCGTTACCTTGGCTTATATTTTATTAAAATTTCTGTAACTCTTAAATTAACATATTCAATCAATACCAAAATCTCTTCTCTCATTGTTTCAATTAAATTTATTAATAATGTTTGAAATTTTTTAACCCAAATCATGATTTAATTATATCATTCTTCCAAGCTTATTTGCTTCAAATATTTCTTTATTTAAATTAATTTCACTGCCTCATGTATCATAACAATATATTTTAATCTTTATTTCTCTAATCTGCCCTTCGTTTGGGCGACTTATAAAAAGAATACGCCGTGGAATATCGCTTGCTACAGTGAACGTAATTAAAATTAAAGACTAATTATTTGACTTGCTAAATAACAGCTACCTTTTATACCTCAGAATGAATTTTTATACCTGCTTGAAACATTGATACATGATTTATTATGGAACACACAGCAAAGTTTCCATAAGCAACCAACATTATGACGTTCTTATCGAAAGTTAAAAAATATAACACACAACATCAGTTCAGTTTTGTGGATTCCTGGGAGCACATTATTTAAATTAACCCATTAGCGCCTAGCGTAACCATACGGTTACATCTGAAGGGTAGCGATCTAAGCTGAAATTTGCTGTTACTTGAGCAGTATGTCCATAGATGGCTCTAAATATCGTTTATAAATAATCAAGCACGTGCACTGTAGGCCATTAAATCATTTAGTTGTTTCGTGTTGCACTTCTAGAACGGTTCTATTTCGCTGATATTTCTTTTGTGTAAAGTTCGATGGAGCCTAGATTTTAGGAAGTATAACTTCGTTATTAGTTTACACCTAAATGTAATTGTATAAATATAACAAGTAAACATCTGAGAGAGTATATAATAATAATGGTGAGGCACTAACACCCCATGAAGAGCTTGGCCTGCAAGGCGGAAGGTTAGAGCTTCCGTATCCTCGCTCTCACACCCGGCTGTCGCGTGTCAAATTCATGACACGTGGTGATGTGGTGAGCACCACGCATTAGACAACCGCATTATTACCCCTTGTTCTTTCGAACGCAGGTTCCCAATTATTTAAAGCGACTGGGTAGGCCGCCCGCCAGGCATCGATCTGGGATTTGAACTCCAGATTTCCGCGCCGCAGTCCGATGCTCTAAACCATCAGAGCCACGCTGGCGCGTATGGAGTATATATAGGTAAATAAACAACATTTTAAAGGTCGGATGTATAAGTTATGAGACTGTTTACGTCATTGTAACCGTATGGTTACACTAGGCGCTTTTACTACCGTGACTTTTTATTTTCGCATTTTTTAATTCAGAAGAGGATTTTCACTCAAAGAAGCTTTAGACATGGCGTATGCTGATGATGTTAATGTATCCGATATTTTCATCGAGCCACCAGAATCTGGAGTGCTCTTTGGCGAAGATTCTGGGGACGAAGATGGTGGCGGCTTGATTGACAATTTACCTGGATCTCAGCTGAGAGCTCGAGCTGAGCTGAAACTCTCTGATGGCACCAGAATCGGTGGATGCTGCGAAAAACAGGAGAATGAAGAGATGGCCCCATTGTCGAATAAAATGAAAACAGTTATCATGTCAGGTAAAAAGTTTGAACGTCCCAATCTTCAGAAAATTGAATGGGTTGAAGGCGACCAACTCTGGAATCAGCGTATTTTTTGTAAAACTTCATATATCAAAAATTATAGACACAACCCCAGTTGAATTATTCGAGACATTTTTTAATGATGATATTGTAAATCTTTTGGTAGAGCAATCAAGGAAATATGCTTTGTTTTTGAATCACCCGGATCCAAAAATTATTACTGCAGAAATAAAATGTTTCTTAGCTATCCTCATTCTCACTGGATATAATAAACTTCCGGGAAAAAGGTTTTATTGTGATGAGGGAACTGATATGAGAAACAAACTAGTTTATAATTCAATGCCACGAAATCGTTTCTTGGAAATTTGCCGAAAAGAGAAAACACCTCACGCTCTCACAGCCCGAACAGGAGCCCACCAATTAATACGCAGCGGAACAACGAGGTAACAAACTGCACGTGATTGCTGTAACAGCACTAACCTAGGACGCCGTGCCTTAAGGCTCGAAAACAAAACGAAGCCAACTTTTTGGCGGCAGACGCCTGAAGCGTATCTGCAGCTGCAGCCCATGGGCGTACAGACTGTCTCGCGTGATGAATGTGAAGTCAGTCGCGCGAGAGAGAGATCGACTGAGTTTTAAATTATTCGAAACAAATATCTTGCTTGCTCCAACGGGCTAAGTTTTGAAAATCGATGTAAGTCAGCGCTCTTAAATGCGACGGGACGGGACCAACTGCACAGACGACGGCATAGAGATTAACATGGTTCCGCTAAACCTTTTTGAAAGCCGAAAGCTACGTGTGTGTTGGAATTTCTGAATGCAAAGTAGATCAACTGTTATACAATAAAATATGTCTGAAACGGAACCTATATACAGGCAGACTCGCCAACTTTGTACTGTTACGATCGGATCAGAGTTGTCAAAGATATGTTGTGTAGGCAACGATCCGATAATAAAAGTTTATTTAGTTTACTATATTTGGTTCATGAAACAACACGTGCGTATTATTCCAAAGTATAGTTAAGCTTAATTACATAACGATAAGTCGCCCTAAAGGCTTTATTCGTTACAATGGTGACCCCCGACGTGACTGCTCTAATAGGGTACGTAACTATAGAAATTATAGAAAAGTAAAATGTCCTGACAAGTTACACATTGCTTATGTGCATTTTCCCACGCAGGCATTTTGCTTGAGCCAGATAATTAAATAATTAGCTAGTTACCCCGTTGATATTATGTACCTTCAGTTGCATTTCCCAAACTATGAACTGACAAACTTTATTAAAAAAAAAGAAATTGCAATGAAACTAAACGGAAAGCCAAAAAAATTTAGGAGTGTGTCCTATAAAATTTATGAACAATAGAAAGAAGACATTGGTCGCATATTAGAGGCAAACACAAAGCATGAGAAAAAATAACAGAACAAGCTGGGATTGTAATGCAAGAAAAGAAATTAGATCGTGTTATTTTGAGCCACAAAATCCGCCCTGAATTTTTTAACAACTGTGTGAATCATGCGGCATTATACAGATAGCTTGTCAAACTTTACTCTGAACAATTAATAGATAACATTAATAAAAACGAGTACAATTGGATTTTGGGTAGACTTGATATTTCATCATCCTTATTCATCCGATCTCACCCTGTGACGCTTTCTATTTCTTAAAGTAGAGAACGTTGAGCTTGAACTACTTCATCCATGCACTGAACCGTCTTATAGAAATTGCTTTTGATACGAGATGATTTGAGGCTCTCCCGGCCATTGTCATTATGTAACAAACGACTTCAGGGATTGGAGCGTGTCCATATTGAGGTTGAAGAACTGAACGTTTTGCCCACTTTCGTAAGGGGCGTCATCAGGAGGAAAAGCAAGAGAGCAGGGTAACGCAACGTATAAACCACGCCAGAGGCAAAACTCTTCTAACGATCGGATGGAGAAAGGGGAGAATTTATAGCCAAGTGCCGTCGCGGTTGAGCGACGGTGGGCGTGGATTAGAAATTAGCACTTTCCACATAGAAGGAAAGGAAATGCCTTCCTCCCAATTGAGATTATTAGGGTGTTTGTAAATCTCAATGGTTTCGCGAATCTTTCTGGTAACGAAGAATCGGAATTCGGAGATAATTGAAGTTTAATAAAAAAGGATCTTATGGCCGGTAATGCGTTGGTGCTCGATGATGGCTGATGATGAAACGAGACCCGACTTCAGACAATGCTAGTGTTCAGAGATACGAATTTTTACTGGTTTTTAACTGTCTCTCTTCCTTTAACAGTACAAATCCCATCTCACATTTTAAGTATTGTAGCATAGTAACTACCTACCTCTGTAAATGACAACATACTTTTTTTTTGTTTAGAAGCGGCTCAGAAAATGGTCAAATATTAAGCGCAAACCTGGTAGTTGTAATATATTTATTAAAATATACGGCATGTAGAAATTACACTCTGCATTCTGATTACACAAGTAGCGTCACAGCGCTTACCCAAGCAAGAATCTTAGAGAGCAGTCGAGTGGTGCCTCATTTGAAAGTCGTATATAATTCTGAAATTTTGTCCCTCTCAATTTCCAACACAAAGCAACCTGCTGACAGAGGTTGCGGTTGCAGTTAGTGCCGCCAGCAGTTTTGTTATTATGAGAGCGATGTTGAAAATCAAAGGACGTTGTAAAAATATTTTCAAAGATAATAAGCGTCACTTAACATACAGTTTTTCTACTCCCTTTAAAACAATTTACAATAGGTTTTCATAATTGTGTTTATTAGTCTGGGGTCACAAGAGTGCAGTTTGTTGTTCGAGGTAAGCAAATAAGATCGCTATGTTGTTTATTTTTATTTTTATTTCATATCCATGCATGGACCCTGCTCTTATCTACAAACATTCTATTCCTGTGGCCGTGATTTTGAATTTTAGCGATTAAGAATGGAAAGTCCTCAGAGCTGAACAGGTCGCAGAATGAAAGAGCTGGTCTCTATAATGTACTGCAATAAAAGTTAGATGGCATACCTAATAACGAATCAATTATTATAATGAAGGACTCTATGGAGAAATGAATGTCGAATAATGTAATGTAAAGGGTTCAACAAAAATATTACAAAGATGTGCTAACTCAAAGAGATGGATATGCTGTAGATATCTGTGCAATAAACGAAGTGGAAATTCAAAAATACATTTGTTGACCACCCAAACAACAAAAAATCGCATGCTGTAGTTATAGTACAGAACAAAGGTCGGCAATAGATGTGTAGTCATTAGCGTCTGCGGATATGCCGTTTCAAACTAAATCTACAGTTTAAACAAATAGATAATTCCCAGTACATTCAGAGAAACCTTACGTATAAAAGATAGAAGATCATAACCACAAATTGAAAACAATATAACCCAATTTTGTCAAATCTACTTATTTCGCAGGCGTACCAACAAAAATGTCACCCTAACATAGCCTGCTGGGAGGGGGAAACATCGTGTACGGTTTATAACAATGACAGAGTATGACTTATAGGAAAAATGCAGGTTACTTAATAGAAGCATGGACGTGGTTTTAAACTGGCAAGTCAGGTGTTTGCTTGTACAAGTCACAATAGTAGATAAGGAAAAAAGATGTTTATTATTATTTATGCGACAAAATTATGCTAATTCATATAGCGATAGGATTCCGTGATAAACGACCCTGTTCGCGGATTGGGGAAATAGACGTGTTCAGTGTTCCAAATCGCACTTACCTTGCTTCTAGGTTACTCTGAAATAAGTTATTTTAGATTTCTGAAAAGGTGCAGTGCATTTGGCTTTACAACAAGTGAGACAGAATAGAATCTAAAATATGATTATATTGAACACAGCATATTACATACGATTCACAAAGAGACGATCTGGTATTAAGTCACCCTGAACC
>CALNHX010002161.1:0-190403 GCA_940337035.1 Agriotes lineatus
TCGTGTCAAATGAATGACATAATGCCATTTGCCTACTAAAATAATTTGGAAAATGACAGATATCACATTTCTCTTAATGCACTTTTCTCAATTTTAGGCAGTTGTAGACAAGTCGTGTGGATGTGAACGTCGTGTACGAATGTGAATTGATTCTCTCTTTTATTTGGCTGTACACGGGTGAGCAGCCTTTTGTCCACAAAGACTGAACATATCGAAAAACGTAATCAGTGTGCGTTGCACGCCGCAATCGCCTGATTGCGGCGAGTCCCAGCTGTATTGGTAGATAACCACACTCACCTTCTAAAGCAACATTAAGTGCTATTTAAATCACACACAAACAATAATAAATGCAATATGACTGAGCAGAAAAAAATTATTCTAAAGCCACCAAACATTATCCACAAAGGTTCAAACGATGTTACTGAATTAACTCACATGGTATATGATGAAGATTCAAGCGCTATAATAAACACAAATAAAAGACCACTACAATCACCAGAAGACAACGACTTCAACAAGCGATATCTGTTTAACAGTGAATCGCTGATTATACAAAATAAGTATTATGCTATAACGCAAAACGAACAACAAACATCCCAAACGAAAACTGCCACTGACGAAGCCGCCCCTAAAATCAAGATTCCTCCAATATTCATACCAAATGGAACAAATTATCAGAATATTGTCAAGGACATTAAATCTATTATCTCTGAAGATTTCACTACCACTTATAAAAGCAATGAACTGCGACTTAACCTAACAAGCACAGATGATTACCGAAAATTGACCAAATTTTACGACGAACACAAAGTAAATTACTACACACGTCGTAATCCAGAAAATAGTAACATTTATGCAATAATCCGTAACGTCCCTGTCTCTATCACGGAAGAAGAAGTAAAAACGGAACTAGTCAATCTTAAATATCTAGTACACAAGGTCACTCGCTTACTAAATCATAAAAAGTACCTATGCCTATTGTTGCAGTTTAACTCAACAAAATCGACAAATCTAAAGACATTTTTAATTTGAATAGGCTGTTATACAGTGTAGAAACAGTTGAACCTAGACGCCGAAACAGTCATACCCCCCAGTGCACCAACTGCCAACTTCTTGGGCACACCAAAAAATTACTGCCACATGCCCCCACGTTGTGTCAAATGTACGGAACACCACCATTACTCTAAGTGCAAAGTAGATAAGGATACTAATAAACCCAAATGTGTAAACTGCTCAGGACAACACATGGCAAATTACAGAGGTTGATTATACATGAAACAATTCAACAGTAAGCCGTTCCAGTGATCAGATCTTAAAACCCAACACCTCCTTAACCGGAAAAATCACCACAAACACAACATATGCTGCTCAACTACAAAAAAATATCCTAACTCCTAGTATGAATACCCCTAATAGAAATAATCCAGTCTCCTCAGATACCCTACTTAACACGAATTTCCTACAACTTATAATAGAATTACTCACTCCATACCTTGATCAGATTAAAAACTTTTTCCTTAATTCCCAAATTATTCCAAAATGTCTCTAAATAACCAACACTTAGTAAATAAGTTATCCTTCCTAAACTGGAACGCAAATGGGCTAAAACACCAACTAGCAATTTTTATATCCTTCTTGGCAAGATATGGCATAGATATTGTATGTATCACAGAAAGCCGTCTGATTCAGAATAAAAAATTCACTATCCCCGGTTACCAGATATTTAGAAAAGACAGAGTAAATGCAATCGGATGGGGTGGATCGATATAGTTATAAAACGCAGCCTGGCCGCCGGCGCCGTAGCGGTGGACTTAGAAAATGTCAGCAGCCTGGAAGCAACAGCAATAAATTTCACTATGGAAAACAACGCTGTACTTAGGATAGTATCTGCCTACAAACCACCCAATAGTCAACTTCTACAGGACGAGCGTCTTCGTATATTCAGAACTCAACATGCTACAATTCTAGCAGGCGATCTAAACTGCAAAAACCAGAACTGGAGCTGCAGGACGTCAAATCCGAATGGGGTAAAACTAGAAAAAATTACGTCAAATTTGGGAGTGCAGATGTCTGCTCCCCCTGATTATACGTATTTCCCATGCAGAAAAAACCAACTTCCGCATATTCTTGACATTATTATGCACAAAAATTTGCAGATCCCAATACAGCAATCAGTGCTTACTGAACTTGATTCTGGCCACTTACCTGTGGTATTTAAGCTAAACTATACCCCGGCAAAGTACATACAGCTACCACGACTTATTAAAGGCAAAGTTGACTGGGAAAATTTCCGAGCTATAATGAATAGTGAACTAAAATGTCCTACCAAACTCGAAGAGCCAGCAGACGTTGACCGCGCAGTGGAGGAATTTCAAACAGCATTAGTCTAGGATATCCATCAATCCACTGGAAATCCACATCCATGCATCAATTTTATAACTCACAACCTTCCAACGCACATTCTAAATCTCATACGAGAAAAACACAAGGTACCCAGACAATGGCAACATACCAGAAACCATGAAATAAAGGCCAAACTGAACCGACTCATTAGGCACGTCAAGTACGAATGTGAACAACACAAAATAGCACAGTACAATACCTACGTAGAATCACTAAACCCCGGAGATCCAAATATGTGGAGAGCCACAAAAAGAATATTAAGACAACCAATGATCATTCTAACACTTCAAATCAATGGGAAAAACTATCCACAAGATAAAAAAAATGCGAATTATTTGCGAAACACCTTCAAAATACATTTACCACTACAATGGACCAATCTTACATCAATCATTTTCAACAAGTGGAAAGGGATCTGGAACTTTCAAACCCCATGGACATCTCGCTTCTAGACTCAATCTCGCCTTCCGAAATTAAAATGTATATTAGAAATCTGAAGTCCAAGAAATCTCCTGGACTGGACCTGATCCCAAACTCACTCCTAAAAACCTTACCGTCCAAGTCTATCTGCTATCTAACAGCACTCTTCAATGCAAGTCTGCGAACTGGGTATTTTCCTCTCGTCTGGAGGCAAGCGATAATAATTATGATACCTAAGCCTGGAAAACAACAAAACAACCCAGCTAACTACAGACCGATTAGCTCACTGTCAACAGTGTCCAAGCTTCTGGAGCGGACCATCCACTCCCGGCTAAATAAATTCTTTGAAGATAATAGTTTACTCCGCACTTACAATTTGGATTCAAACCTTCTCACTCAACCATTCACCAAGTACTGAGGTTAACAAAACGGATAGAAGAAGGTTTCGAGCGTAAAAAGCATACACTCATAGCTTTCCTTAATGTTGCACAGGCGTTTGTTAGAGTCTTGATTAAGGGCCTTATCTATAAAATGATTAAACGGAAAATTCCATCATACCTCGTGCACTCTATTACATCATTCCTTTTTTTAATATAGGGTGTATTGCCAGATCAGCATAAGAAACGCTATACAGTGCCATGTTAATTATTAGTCATTATAACTATACATAACTTTATCGAGGTCGGCTTCGACGGCTCCTCTGTCACTAAATGGTTTTTGTTGTCATTACTGTCACTATGAGTCTTTTATTATTATTGTCACTATGTGTCTTTTATTATTATTGTCACTATGTATTGAGCACTATTGTTCGGGACCACTACTATCGTCATCAACCTGCGATGGCGGTAGAAGATCACTGGGAAGTTTTCTTTTAAGCCTAATGTGAATGGAACCTTCACCAATTCCATAATGGGCAGCTCCACTGCATTGGTGTAAATGTTTTTAAAATTGTTTAGAGGTGTAATACACAAACAATTCGATGGTAGGTATTTCCAATTCACGGTGAATTTGATTATTTCTGGCAAACCATGGTGCATTTACAATAATACGTAAGAGCTTGTTTTGTAGTGTTTGAATTTTCTTTATATTCGTTCTTGACGTGGCACCCCAAACAGTACACCCGTATGTGATTATTGGCCTTAGGAGCGCCGTGTAAAGTAATTTTCCACACTCTACTTTTAAGGGTGACTTTTTATTAAGTATTGGGTATAGCATACCTAACGTGGAATAGCATTCAGATAGTTTTTTGTTAACGTGAAAACTCCAGGTAAGTCTTCTGTCCATATAAACTCCCAGATATCTAACCGCTTTATCTTTCTGATTCCAAGCGATTTCTTTATTGTTAACTGTTATGTTTGGGGGATCGATGGGTAGCCGCAAGGTAAAAGGTTTATTTTAATGCACCACCTTGTTAGCCATTTAAGGACTTTGTCTACGCTCTGTTGTAATTTAAGCTTAACTTCATTTATATCCCGATCTTGCGTGATAATAGCTGTGTCATCGGCATACATTGCTATTTCTGAGTCTGTTGGTTGCGGAATATCATACATAAAGATATTGTATAATATGGGCCCTAATATAGATCCTTGCGGAACTCCGGCGTGTATTGGTCTGGAAGTGGAAAATGTTGAGCCGATGCGAATTCTAAACGTTCTATTGGTTAAGAAAGACGTAATGATGAATTTCGATTCTCTACATTTTTAGGCGTAATCCGTTTATCCACACACGATCGAATGCCTGAGCGACATCTAGGAAAGCGACAGCAGTGTGTTGTTTGTTCTCAAATCCTCGTTCTATTATTTCAGTGATTCGAAGTAGTTGATGATTGGTAGAATGGTAAAACCAAACTGAAAGGCGGGAAGTAAGTTGTTATCTTTGAGGAATTGAGTTAGTCGCGATTGAATTATGCGCTCCAACAATTTAGATATAGTAGACAACAGACTTATTGGTCGATAGCCTGAAGGAGAATTCGTAGGTTTTCCGGGTTTATGTAGCATTAAAATTGAGGCTTCATTCCATGCGTCGGGAAAATGACCCAATCGCATACATGCGTTAAAAATTGTCGCTAGTAGAGCTAATACTTTGTCTGGCATGTTCTTAATTGTACTGTTTGGTATCATGTCTAAACCAGGAGCTTTCTTTGATTTAAGTTTATTAATAAGTTGTTTAATTTCATATGGTGAAGTTGGTTTAAAGATGTTTTGAGTTTCGGAATCGTTTTGAATGGAAATAGCTACATGATGCATAAAGTTCCGATTTGCTTCACCAACCGGTGTAGTAACTGTGTGTTCCAAATGATCTGCAAAAACTTCTGACTTATCAAGGTCTTCGGTAAACGTTTGATCATTCAGTCGAATTGGGGGAATCACCGTTGGTTGTCTAAGAATTCGTTTGGTGGCAAACCATAGGTTCGAGTCATTAGGAGACAGATTACCTAAGTAAAACTGATATGTCTCTATACGGTGTTTATCCAATGCTCTTTTAACTCGTCTCATCATGTCATTAAGTTGAGTTTTGATGTTCTGGTCTTTTGTTCTCTGCCACTGTCTTCTAATTCTATTTTTATCTCTGATTAAATTTAGGATGTACATTGGCGGTTGTGAATAATTGGGACGTTTTCGCTGGTGGGTGACGATTGTAGCTTGGTCGATAGCTTCTTTAATATTATCAGTAAGGTTGGTTATTACATCGTTGATTTCAGATTTTGAGTTGATTACAGTTGGACAAATTATTAAGTGGCATAGTTGTTCTTGGTATATTTCCCAATCTATTGGTCGCTTAATTAACCTTGGAAGACTTGGGACTATTATTGCAGAATTATTAAATGTCATAACAACTGGCAAATGATCGGAGTCAAGTTCTGCAAGCACGACTTGGTGTAGTGGTTCTCTAAAATTTTTATTTAGAACAATATCGAGTATGTCAGGATCATGGTCCACTCTATATGGATATCGAGTTGGCTCGTTAGGTGCCATCACTTGTATGTTGTGTACGGTCAGCAAGTTGTGTAGTTTTACCCCGTTGGGGTTTGTCGATCTGCATCCCCATATTGTATGCTTATAATTTAGATCTCCAACGAGCAGAGTTGGAATTTCTTCTTCAAATACTGTGTTGACATCAGTTGCAATTAATTGTCTGTTTGGAGGTTTATAAGCACATATAATTTTAAGTGAGCTGTTGTTTATTAACGGAAGTTTAATTGCAATTGCTTCAAGGTTTATTAGATTGTCCAAATCCAACTGCGACGCTACTAGAGAACGTTTTATGAGTATTGCTACGCCACCGGCACCATAATTATCATTTCTATCTCTTCTATATATATTATATTTAGGTATAATAAATTTTTCGTTTTCTATTAAATGTGTTTCAGTTACACAAGCAATATCAATACTATGTCTGGCCATAAATTCTATTAAAATTGACTTTTGATGTTTAATACCGTTGGCGTTCCAATTTACAATTGTTAAATTAGAGATCGCTTTTTGATTATTTGCCATTTGTAAATAGCATAGGAATTAATGACATTATAAAATCTTTAATTGTGTTAATGTGTGGACTAAGGAGATCTAAAATAGCTTGTAGTATCTGTTGTGTGAGTGGACTGGATGATTTATCAGTGGTTTGAGAGCTTGTGTTGTTTTCAGGTCCTTTGGCATTCTTAAGAATATTTGCATACAGCTCATTCGAGGTAACATTGCCTACGCAAGAGGAATTTGGCCTTGATGGGTGGATCGTAGGATTTGTTACTATTTTGGGATTTCTTCGAGTCACTACTGTGGTTTTCGATTGGCACATTTTTTTGTAGTAGCTGCAACCCTTGTAATTTGCTGTGTGTTCGCCTTCACAGTTAACACATTAGGTATTTCATGTTTCTGTTTACTACATTCAGAATAGTGATGGTCACCTGCGCATTTAACGCATCGGGGTTGTAAAAGCAATAGTTTTTAGTATGGACGTAACGCTGACATCTGGTGCACTGTGGTATGTCATTGCTTTTTCGGCGTGGCTCTATTTTAACAATACAATATGCAAGTGTACTTAAATTAAAAATATTCTTTGCTTCGCTGGTCATAGGTAATTCAGCAATAATTATCGGCATACGTACTTTGTTTTTATTTAGTAATCGAGTGACCTTTTTCACGGGATGCTTTCGTTCCTTTAATTCATGAAGTAGTTCGTCGTCGCCTAAGGAAATAAGAACATTTCTAATTACAACTTCAAGTTTACTATTTTCAGGATTATGGAAAGTGTAATAATTAAGTTTGTTTTCATCATAATATTTAGTTAGGTGGAGATAGTCATCTACGTTACTTAAATTAATTTTTAGTTGACCACCTTTTAGAGAAGTTGTAAAATCATTTTTAACGATTTGCTTGATATCTTTAACGACCTCTTGATATTTGTTTGAATTATGCAGAAATATTGGAGGAATTTTGTTTTTAGTAGGCTCGGTGATCGATTTATCGTCGTTTGTTGTCTGCGACGTAGATTGTTGCGCTTTTTGTTCATCTTGCAGCGCTGCATATTTATTACTTACAACAAGCGTTGTGGTATCAAATAGATATCGTTTTTTGGGATCAGGATCGGTAGTTTGTGGTGACTGCAGGCCACGTTTAGATAATGCTGGTGGATTAGTGTCCATAGGGGAAATTTGACTATCTTTGTAAATCAGCGTTGGAGGTTTAATTGGTTGATACGACATTGTTAGTTAACCCGTTAGACATGAATACCAATCCGAGGCCCGAGGGCTTGGTTTTGGTATTAATTGTTAATTTTAGATATTAAGTAATACGCACTTATGAATTTAATTTGTGGCACACTATCACTTTGTACAGATGATACGGTCACTGCGCTTCAGTACATCCGCTCGCGGCGATAGCTCACTCTAAATTTCTTCACATCATTCCTAACAGATCGATTCTTTCAGGTGAGAGTAAACACTTATTTCTCCACGTCACACAGCATTTTTGCGGGTGTTCCACAAGGCTCAATCCTGGGACCAATTTTATATAATCTATTTATGTCAGACATTCCCATTCCTCCAAACGCTGACATGTCCATGTACGCAGACGACACAGCAATTGTCATGCAAAATCACGACATCTGTAGAGCTGCAACCAACCTCCAAGATAGTGTCAATCACATTCTCGAATGGTTTGGTAGATGGTGCATAAGAATAAACTCCTAAAAATGTGAAACCAAAATCTTCACACTAAGACGCCCAGCACAATTTCCTCTTAAAATTAAAAGTGGAACACTGATTTATACCTCAATCGTACGGCCTACCGTTTGGAGTGCTACCATTGCAACAAATCTCAATAAATTGCAAGTGCTGCAAAACAAAGTGATCGGCATCATTACAGAATCAGACTGGTTTATCAGAAATTCCTAACTTCACCGAGAAACTGGCATTCCGCAAATCCACCAGTACATTACAAAAGTGGCTAAAACATTTTATAATAACTTAGACCAGTGCGACGGAGCGGTTTATTATAATCTAGGACGACAATCGTTGCATACCAGACTTAAACGTAAACTACCAGTTGACCTACTGCACAGTGATAGTGATTCATGCTTTCGGTATATAATCTTAATCTTACATTGACACTGCGCCCGAGTTAGCGAATTATTTATCTAAGTTCCCATTTATATCTTCATTAGTAAGTAGTGAGTAGCATGTACAAATTAAATTGTTAACGCTGTCATGAAATAGCACCCCGTGCTGAACTGACAATAAAACTTTGAAAAAAGGCGGTTGTAGATAAAATTTTGTACAATACATGTGTGATAATGCAACATTAATATACTTGTGTGCTTACACATACGTATAGTAATGATGCTCTTATCCCACTTGTATAGTAAATAACTATTAAAAGTACTTCTTTTATGTTGTTATGTATAATAATAACCACAAGCATACTGTTGAAGTTCAAATTGAAAATTGGCTAACATAACACTTTTGATTTTAATGGAACTTTGTTTGAGTAAACCTGCTTGCATTCACATCATCACATCTTCGTTTACCTTGTTCTGCAGGTTCAGCTGTAAACCGAGGTATTTGAAAGTATTATCGCGAGACGCCTAAAGTCGGGGTAACTGGCAATCCTTTTAATTGAAACACACTCGGACACGAAGACCAAAGCTCCTGAGATTAATAAGAACACTTAAGTAGATACAAATACTTGCATTTATTTTTCTGCCGTTTACAGAACCCTTAAGTTTACGTATTTACATCTTCTTATTAACTAACTTAATTCTAAGTCCATTCTGACCAAGAAAGCTCGGTGGGCGTTTACAAAGTTCCCAATAACCTATCAGAGCTGGTCTAAATTTTGGACATTTGGCAGTACATGCGGACGTGACCGTTCATAATAGTTCTATGAATTTTTACAAGCTTGAGGATTTCCCACAGTGAAATGTGGCCTGTTCGGACCCTTAGTAAATTACCGCTATAAAGATTTAAATTTCTACTAAAAGCATTTGGTCCCAGCTGCAAATAGTTTTTATGATCGAGTTGCAACCGTTGCTTCTTCTAATCACGTACCGGTCATATACATCACTCAATATTTCAGTTTATGAAGTAAACGCTGCATAAACTTACTCAAATCTTATTCGTGAGATTGGAATATCTCCAGCTTCCCAAGCGAAAGGCACGTTTCTGAACATCCGCTTGTTGTAATTTAAATATGACATTTTCCTACGAATTTTACCTTAAAATATTATACAGATGGCTTACAGCTAACTAAAGTACAGTATATTCCTACATAGTTCATTAAATTAAAGAACGCAAATCGTAACAGATGCCCCCGGATTAAGATAGTCTTTGGGGTTTAAATCTATCGATTTTTACACCACAAGACGTTCTTCTTTTGCACTTACTTCTTTCGCACTTAAGCAATACCAGTCATAAATCTCAGAACTATATGGTCTCATTATGCTTACCCTAATTTAACTAACCTACGTGAATTAACATCAGTTATCTGGTGTAATTGTCAGTACTACTTTGGTTCTCGGTGACTTAACTAAACAAAATACCTAGATAAGGAATCCACGTTTCCGCATTTCTTTCCCGGTTTATAGAGAACAGTGAAATTTAACATTTGTAAAATTAATGACCACCGCAGTAATCTGCCATTCTTATTGCTCATCTGCCGTAACCAGGTCAAAGGACAGTGATCCGTTTCTACGGTAAAATGGCTCAGAAACAAATAAGGCTTTAATTTTCCGACTGCCCAGACTAAAGCTGCACATTCGAGTTCACTTGCGCTATAAGCTTGCTCCCTATCCGTGAGTTTTTTGCTCAGATACAGCACCGGATGCTCTTCTTGATTAGCATCTCGTTGCGATAAAGTCACCCCCATTCCTCGCTTCGAACAATCGGTTTGTACTATAAATTCACGGGAATAATCTGGAGCTCTCAACACCTTACCGCTCATTAATTCGTCCTTCAATCTTTGGAAGGCAACTTCTTTCTGATCATCCCATTCTACTCTGGTTTTCGCATTTTTCCGTAATGCGTCTGTAAGTGGACTAGCTATGTCTGCATAGTTCGGGACGTAATGATTATAATACCCAGTGATCCCGAGAAATGATCGAATATCCCGTTTGGTTTGGGGACGTTGAAACTCCTGTATGGCCGCTACCTTTACCTCCGACGGTTGTCTAAATCCCTGACCTATTTTATGTCCCAGATATATCACCTCGGCTTTTCCCCACTCACACTTCTTAGCCTTTATCGTTAGGCCTGCTTGATGCATTGCCTTGAATACCGCACGTAGATGTCCTAAATGCTCCTCCCAAGTCATCGAATGTACCGCCACATCGTCCAAAAATGGTTCTGCGAAATCGTCCATTCCCTCCAATATGGTGTCCATTAGCCGCTGAAACGAAAATGGAGCAGATTGCAGCCCGAACGCTAACGTCACTGGTTCGAAAACTCCACGATGAGTTATGAAAGCAGCATATTTACTTGCTCTTTTAGTCATCCCTATTTGCCAGTAGGCTCTTACTACATCGATTAGACTCAGGTATCTGGCCTTGCTGCATTTTTCCACACATGCTTCTATATTAGGAACAGGATGTTGCTGTGGCACCGCTCTGTAGTCGATCACAGGCCTTGGATCCTTCCCTTCAGCCTCCACAATCATCATAGGCGATGAATACTCGCTGTTACTGGGCCTAATTACTCCCAATTCTAACATTCTATCGATTTCTTTGTCGATAATCTCGCGTACCCTCTGTGAGTGTGAATACGCTCGAGTTCGGATAATTTTTTCCTCCTTGAGAGCAATATCATGTTCCACTAAGTTGGTTCTTCCGGGTCGATTTGAAAATAACCCTGGAAATTCTTGGATTAATTCCTCCAAGCTTTTTATTTGGATTTCCGTGAGTTTTCCTACCCCTTTGGCTTGTTTCAACACTTCCGAAGCACTTAAGATTTCGGTGTCTTCTATTTCCAGTTCTGGAAGATCGAGTTCTGCTCCTTCTTCCCCAGGTTGTTTGATTACTATCGCTATGACTTCAGCCTTTTCAAAATAAGGTTTCAACAAATTGACGTGGACAAGAGTTTGTTTACGTTTTCCCGAAATTTCTTTAATTATATAATTAGTATCGGAAATTTTCTCCACAATTTCTTTGGGTCCAGTCCATTGCATCTGCAATTTGTTGGTCCTGGCTTGCTGATATAACATAACCTTCTCGCCAACCTCGTAATATGAAGCCTTCGCCTTCAGATCATAATAACCTTTTGATTTGGTTTGCGCTTCCAAAGTCGCCGTTTTCGCGATTTCCTGCATTTGCCTTAGCCTATCGAGTAACTTTAATATGTACACTACTACCGGTTCGTTGGTTTCCTTTCCAACCCACAACTCCTTGATCATGTTTAATGGAGATCTAATCTGACGTCCATAAACCAATTCTGCGGGACTAAATCCGTGTGCCGCGTGCGGTGCACATCTCAAAGCGAAAAGCGCTTGATCGATATATTCATCCCACTCATTTCCGTTTTCGTAACACAACGCTCTTAGGATTCGCTTGTATACCCCGTGGAATCGTTCTACTGCGTTTGATTGCGGATGATATGCTGAACTGTGTATGATTTTTATACCACATCGGTCAAGAAATTCGGTCGTTAGATTGCTGGTAAATACAGTGCCCAAATCCATCTGGATTTCGGATGGAAATCCTACTCGTGAAAATATATTTAATAACCCTTTTACCACCGATTCAGAATCTGCTACTTTTAATGGGATCGCGTCAGGAAATTTTGTGGCACTACAAATTAGCGTTAGTAGATATCTGTTTCCCTTCTCGGTTTTCGCTAAAGGTCCTACAATATCCACATTTACTCGCTTATACGGTTCGGTGATTACTGGCACTCTACACATTGGAGCTTTTTTCCTATCAGTGGGCTTCCCTACGCGCATGCAAACGTCACAGCACTTGATCTTGTTTTTCACGTCTCGTCCCATCTGATTCCACCAATAATTCTGCTTGATCCTGTCAATGGTTTTGTTACAACCCAAGTGTCCCATCCACATGTTATCATGTGCGATATCTAGCAACTTGCTTTGTAATTTTTCTGGCACCATCACTTGCTCAAAGCTCCGACCCAATTTGTCAGTAATTCTCCTGTGCAGTATTCCATAAGCAATGTAGAATTTTGCTCCATTGTTCTCCTTCTTTGATTCTGCCATCTCAAAATACTCCTTTAATTTTGGGTCTTCTAATTGCAGCATTCTTAAGGTTGTCGGTGTTAGTTGTGTTATGTCCGAGTAATCGACATGCGATTTAGGTATTGAAAATTGTTCGTCCTTTTCCAGGCTCGGTGATTTATACCCAATCTCCTTTTCCGCTTCTTCTCCCTGTTCGTCGGAATCTTTTCCGTCTTCTGGACTCTTTACTTCGGCATTCGTTTCTTTATTTTCATCGTGAACCTTTTCCTTTTCCATTATAGCCTTCGCCTGCGCTCTCGTTAATGCGAGCACTTGTTGAATTACCACATCCTTTTCCTTCGGCAGCATCTCCCACGTTCTATTCGATAGCAGATACGTATAATCTCGAGGCAAACGATTCGCTACCGCTGCTTCAGTTTCCACCTGAATTTCTGGCAAATTTAATTTTACCTTCGCAACTGGTAACGCCACACATTCTTCATTCAGGAGTCCTTGCACATATACATATTTCCCTGTATAATCGGCTCCTTTGATTAAATTTGTGTGCACGATATCATAGCTGGCTCCGCTATCTCGTAGTAATTTTGCTTCCACTCCATTTACTTTCGCTATTATGGTATAAGGTTCTAGCAGACCTTCCTCGTTCTTGCTCTGGCCTATCGTTGCTAAAACGACTTGTGTTTTGGGAACCTTTATAGTGACCTACTGCACCACATCCAAAGCACTTCCCCGGCCTTCGTCTGTCGAAACTGCGTTTGTCCAAGTTTTCCTTGACAACACTTTCCGTTTGCACCTGACTTTTCCCTAAGTCATTTTTCAAGTTCGACGTCGTTGGCTTAGTTTCGAACTTATTTTTCGATGTCTTGAAGTTTCCATTATATTGCCGTTCTGTACCTGGTCCTCTTTTGGTGACGTATGTGTCTGCATGCTCTGCAGCTTCCTCCATCGTCTTGGACTTGTTTCGGTCCTCCACCCAAAATTTCATTTCCCCTGGCAACGAACTATAAAATTTCTCCAAGCACATCAGTTGAGTTAGCTTGTCGAAGTTTCTTTCCGCTTCTTCGCTCTTGATCCATTCCTGGAAATTGGTTTTTAGTTGGTATGCAAATTCCGCATAACTCTGGTCAGTTTTCCGTTTCCCGTACCGAAATTTCGTTCTAAAAACTTCTGCTGTTAGCTGATATTTCTTGAGCAGACTAGCCCTGACTTTGTCGTAATCTTTGCTGTCCTCTTCAGTTAATCGAGCCACGACCTCATTCGCTGTTGGTGACAACACACTCGTCAATCGAATTGGCCACGATTCCTTGGAGAAGTTCAATTGCACACAAACCCGCTCGAAATTCGTTAAATACAATCCCATGTCACCGTCATCCTTGAAAGGTTGCAATTGTTTTGTCATATTCAAGGACATATTCCTAATTGCATTGACATCATGTACCGTTGCGGCCAACTCAAAGTGCACGGCAGATTTTTAGCTTGTAATACGATATTCTAATCATAGACGTCGAGTTTTGACGTTTACGTTTGTCATCAACTGTCATAGAACTGAAAACTCGGAAAATTCCCAGACATTTGTCAGAAGCAGAGAAAATGCGAGCTATTTATTACAAAACTGGAAGAGAACTGGTCGCTGAGTCGAGTCGCAACAGATTTGCATGTGAGCAAGAGCTGCACTTTCAAAATTAAAAATCGTTGGCAGCAAAGACTTCTGCAAGAAAAGTTTTTTTAGCACCAGAGAACAAAAAATGAAGAGTACAATTTGCAACTGACTATTTGAATGAGATCGACGACTTTTGGAACACGACTGTTTTCTCAGGTGAAAGGGTATTTCAATCATTTACCAATTGACGATTAAGGATGTGTAGACCACAAAATTCAATATTTGAGGAGCAATATTATGTTCAACCCTTAAGGAGTAGTGAATGATTCTCTGTAAACGTATGGGGATGGATCAATGCTCACGGATCTTGGGCATGCTATAGAATTAATGGTCGACTGAATGCTGAAAATGATCGCAACATTTTGCAAAATGTGATGCTGCCATCTGTAAGAGAGGTCTTTCCTAATCAATTTACTTTTCAACAGGCAATATATTACCTAATTAATTAATTTTGTTTATGTTAACGTAATTGATAACATTATTTTCACAGGATAACTGTCCTGTGCATACAGCAAGGGTTGTTCATTGATGGTTTGATGAGAATAATATCAATTTATTACCATGGCCTGCAAGAAGTCCGGACTTGAATCCCATAGAAAATGTTTGGGGCTATTTAACTACAAAAATCTATACCGGGGATTTTGCACCATACGAAACCGATTAATTATGGGAAAGAATAAGAAATGCTTGGAAGGAACTGAAAGAAGGATACAATATGGAAACATTGGTCAACTCTATGCGAAACAAACTGCAAAGCGTAGTAGCCATTGAATACTGATACATATTTATTAAATACTTACATATTATTGTATAGTTTGTTCACTTGTGAAACTTTGCTAAAATACAAACATTAAAAAAGTAATACCTATTCTTATAATCACGAGCAACGCCACTGGAGAAACCCCCATTTAATAAGCCGAAAAATCGCAAAAATAACCATAGTAACAAAAAACCGTGCACTTTGAGGTGTCCGTAACTGTACATTATTTTCATTTGCCGTTTGAGCTTGGGCCTGAGCAATTTTCACTTGGGCATCTAATCTAGCTACCTCCAATCTTTCTTCTCGTTCCCTTTCAGCTAATTCTAACCTTTCTCTTCGTTCCCTTTCAGCTAATTCTAATTTATCCTTTCGTTCCCTTTCAGCTAATTCTAATTTTTCCTTTCGTTCCCTTTCAGCTAATTCTCGTTCCCTGCTAGCTAATTCTTCCCACTTGTCCTTCCGAGGGTTTTCCTCCCAGGCACCTAATTCTACTTTAATGTCCTCTACCGAATGTTGAGCCTTAATCAATTCTTCTATGATCTCTGCCTTTTTCTTTTTCTCCGGTAATTCCAACAGATTAGCAACGTATTTTAATTCGTTCACCGAAAAAATACTGTATTCGGAAACCATTGTTTGTTTTAAACAAAACACTTAATAAAATTTAAATTCTGTAAACCAGGAATTTTGCGTAACCCGTAAATTACCTATCGCTGCTGTAAAAACTCAACTAGTTCACAACCCGTCGAAAATTTACTATTACTGACAACTACGAGCAATACCTGATCCTATTATTTAAAAAAAATATATATACACAACCTTACTAAATCGCATAATAAGACCATATAATTCCGAAACAAACAACAAGTATTACTTACCCACAACTGGAATTTGCTGCTTTCCCCGCTGTGCTGTCGTCTTATTCCCACAGATCTGGACGCGCCGCCTCCCTGTTCTGAAGCCGCTTTCCTGACTTTTTTTCTGGAGTTTCCGCCGTCACTCACTTCGACACATTTACTGGCTTTTACTGCACTACACTGGTTTTTCTTCGTTGTCAGTTTTACTGACGTTGTTCCCAGAATGCTGCCTCGCCGCCCCTTCGAATGACTGCCCTCCTGTTGTCTGGCCACCTCCACGGATTCCTTGCGCCGTTCCCGGATTGACTGCTCCCGTTGGACCACGGAATTTCCTGCATTCACTCCTCGACGTTCCTGGATTTTATCTACGCCGCCCCTTCGGATGACTGCCCTCCTGTTGTCTGGCCGCCTCCACGGATTCCTTGCGCCGTTCCCGGATTGACCGCTTCCGTTGTACCGCCTCAGTTTATTAGATGCTTTTTCCCGTCCTGTTCACGTGCTTCCCCTTGTATATTTCAACGCTTGCACTTGGACCGACTTCGAAACAAAAGAAATCTTCTGTCGTGCGATTTAAATAAGTTATAAATCCCACCGTTGCCACCACTATTGCGAGACGCCTAAAGTCGGGGTAACTGGCAATCCTTTTAATTGAAACACACTCGGACACGAAGACCAAAGCTACTGAGATTAATAAGAACACTTAAGTAGATACAAATACTTGCATTTATTTTTCTGCCGTTTACAGAAACCTTAAGTTTACGTATTTACATCTTCTTATTAACTAACTTAATTCTAAGTCCATTCTGCCCAAGAAAGCTCGGTGGGCGTTTACAAAGTTCCCAATAACCTATCAGAGCTGGTCTAAATGTTGGACATTTGGCATTACGCGGACGTGACCGTTCATAATAGTTCTATGAATTTTTACAAGCTTGAGGATTTCCCACAGTGAAATGTGGCCTGTTCGGACCCTTAGTAAATTACCGCTATAAAGATTTAAATTTCTACTAAAAGCATTTGGTCCCAGCTGCAAATAGTTTTTATGATCGAGTTGCAACCGTTGCTTCTTCTAATCACGTACCGGTCATATACATCACTCAATATTTCGGTTTATGAAGTAAACGCTGCATAAACTTACTCTAAGCTTATTCGTGAGATTGGAATATCTCCAGCTTCCCAAGCGAAAGGCACGTTTCTAAACATCCGCTTGTTGTAATTTAAATATGACATTTTCCTACGAATTTTATCTTAAAATATTATACAGATGGCTTACAGCTAACTAAAGTACAGTATATTCCTACATAGTTCATTTAATTAAAGAACGCAAATCGTAACAATGCATCCACCCGAAGCAACAATTTCTTCCGTGGCGGAGGCGGCAATCTTTTTAATTTCATCCGGGATAACAAGGAACTCGTTTTGAGTTTCCATTTTAAGATTTGTATTTTGTTTACGACAGACACTATAGCAACATCACACATATTCATGATAGTCCGATTTCGATTTAGCAGTTTTTAATAATTATTATTGATTTAAAATTATTGCCTCAATGAACAATAAACTAATGATCGCATTTCGAGGGGTAGCCGTCTTAACATTTCTCACATAAATTACCGCTCTTGCTTCGCTACGCTCGCTTGAGTGGTAAAAGTATGCTCGAATGTTAAGACTGGGTTACTCCTCTAAATACGTTAATTACTATTATTTGCGCATTTTTTCGAATAAAATCTATCCATACACGGTGACCCGCGTAGGAGGTATGACGTCTTCGATGTATTTTTTACATGACAACCCCCTTTTTTTATTACGGAATTTGAAAAAATGCATTTTTTACTTACGCTTACCTGATTTTTGAGTATAGGTCACATGGCCAAAAATTAAGATTGCAAAATACTAAATTTAATTGCAATGTTAACTTCAAAAACAACTAAATTGTTCAAATTGTGTACCGTTGTCTGCTTGACAGTAGCCAAGACGACCGACATGTTTTTTATTGATTGCTGCCATTGATAAAAACGTAAAATCATACTTCCCAAAATTAAATTTTATATTTTACAATTTTAAAATAGTTTTTCTTAATTTTTGGTCATGTGACCTATACGCAAAACTCAGCTGAGAGTAAGTAAAAACATATGTTCTATCAAATTCCGTAATAAAAATAGTTGGTTGCCTTTAAAAAACATCGATGACGTCATACCTTCTACGCGGGTCACCCTGTATGTATGCATTTTATATGAAAAAATGCGCAAATAAAAATAAACATCGACGGGTGCCAGAGTTTTTTCCGAAAGTTATTCCTTGAATTGTTATCGAATTTATTCACTACTTTACGAAAGCAGTGTATAATATATCGTCGGGAGGGGTTCCAGTGCGTTTCGAAGTTTGGACTTTTAAAAATTCCTTTCGAAACGCGCACATAATAAACTGCTTTTTTGCAATTACGTCACGATCCGCTAGTTAAGTTTTCTTCACGTGGAAAACACTTTTTAAAAATTGTAACTTTATTTATAAAAAGCAAAAAATACGGAGCTTACAATCGTCTTAATGTAATGGGAGCGAATGCAGAACTAACTTCTAAAAGCTGCAGCTGAAAGCAATCGGAATATGCACATACAAAGGCTTATTATAACTTATCTACAGATATGTCCTATCTTAGCAGTGTAAGCTAGTCTAGGCATGGTAACTCCTCCCTTATCAGAGGGAATATTATATTTTGAAGTATAATATTCTATATATAAGCCGTTCACGACCTTTTTGGGACAGAGTTGGCTATGATTTTTTCTTTTCATGTTGGACTAACTGATTTGGTGATGTAGCGGATGCAACTTTTTTTTCTGTCAGTGTCTGTTCGACATTTCCTTGCCACCACATTGCCAGATTTATTATTTTAATATTCGTAAGAAAATAAATGATTTATCAAATGTGAAAAAATAATTTCAATTTCCGTCAAAGGAAAAGTCAAAATGCCCAAAATAATTTTGTTACAACTAAAAATTTCCATTAAACGATCCTATTTCCAATTTAAAAAGAACAGACCAAATTTAAAAGAACGCGAGTAGATGTGGAGACTAGAGAATATCCGGCAACAATGTACTTATTTAAAAAATATAACCTTAAACTGAAAACAACCTAACCTAACACAAAAAGTGTCAATTTCCATGAGGGAGTTTAGTTGCAACAGAGGTTCTGCCAACAAAATTACTAGATGGTCATAGCCTCACCTGACCCAAAAAGATCGTGAACGGCTTATACATATAAAGTGAACTCAATTATCCGAAGTGGATTTACAATGTACCAATGGTATTGGATCGAGTTCAATATTATTATCATTTATTTGCTGTCTTAAGGGCAGTATTCTAAGTAATTTCTGAGCGATCGATATTCGTTTACAGTAGACGTAAATGACTGTACATATAGTAATTATTAATATTATAAGAACAATAATTAAAGAACTATAACTCATATGTTTATAACTAATGGAATCGATATTTTGCAGTGTCGATATTTCATTTGTTAATTTTGTTTGACTCTGAATGAGACTATGAACGTTAACAGGTGCCAAGTCGATTTTAGCTATATCGGTTTGAGTTGAAGCAGTAGTTTGTAATTTGCCAATGGATGAAATTTGAATTTGTTTTTCTTCTGTAGAAGATGATTCGAAAGTGGTTAAAAATTCATTTTGGTTTATCAAAACAGAACAATCGTTTGTAACGTGAATTAGTATTGATCCAATAGCGGTTTTCCTGCTTACGGAATTAGTGCACTTTATGTCGATAATAGTGTCATTAGGAGAGTTGACGATCCACGTAGATGGATTTAACTTTATTATTTTGGTAGAGTATAAATGGAAAATAAACGGTTGACAGGTTTGATTGCTTTTGAAAGTTAATAACTGGGTTTCACATAGTTTGGAATTAGGTATTGCAAAGTGGTTGTCTTGCGAGCAAAAATAGTGAGAAACAGCAATTTGTTTACAACGGTTATTACCAACGGGAATGCTAAATTCGGTATTAAAAAGGAGAGTATTATAAGTTGGTATGATCATTTGAAAATACTCATTATTGAAGGCAGGAAACGGGATTAATTTGATATATTGATATTCCGAGAATGACTTTATGAGAGGGATTTCGTATATGAAAGTAAATGTAGTGTTTTTTTGGTAGGCTTTAATTTCGATTAAAGATTCATATAAATGTAAGTTTCCAGGTTTAACGGGGTAAGGTAATTTTAAAGTCCTTTTAATGGTTGTTTGTAATTCGAATAGGTTTTTCGATATGAGTTCTAAAGCAGATAAGAGATCATCATTGTCTATTAAAGATAAATGTAATTGTTGGTTTTGGGCGAAAGTCAGGGAGGTTTCTAGGTCTGTACAAGTTAAAATGAATAATTCCAAGGATTGAATTGATTGATCAAGAATGGCATAAGTAGAAAGTGTGCCTAAAATGTGATCATTATCTATTTTGGTGTTAAGGATTATTTTATTTAAATTTTCATTTAAGAGTTCTTGATTTTTTGCAAGATTTTTAATATTTGTATTGAAGGTATTGATTGTGTCGTTTAGGATTTGTGCTTGTTCTTGTAAAACAGTTTTTTGGGTGTCTGAGGATTTAATTAATTTACTGATAAGTTCGTCATATCGTCTGCCATCTTCTGCATTAAGGTTACCAGTGATAAATTTTATTATGTCGCCAAGTCCGTCTATTATCGCTCTTTTGGATCTGGTTTTAATGTGAATTTCGGGAAATAATTGTTTGATTAGTTGATTCGATTTATCTAAATATTGTTGTATTAGTAATAACTGGTTTTCATAATTGAAAGTGACTTCATGAGTGGTGGAGAGAGTATAAAGCGTAAATTGTTTATTTTTAAGCAAAGCAATAGTATTAAGCAGGTTATCTTTAAGCGTATCGTAATTATATACTAATAGTTTTTATTAGAGTCCATGAGCTTTCTTTCATAAGAGCTCTTCCTTTGGTTAGGGGATATAACCCAGGGTTGTCGCGCAATTGTTGAATTGTCACGTCACTGTAGACGAAAGTCCAGGTGAGGGCGAAGAGGGTGAGTTTCCTGAAAATGGTATCAGGTCATTAGCGTGTCTTTTAATTGTCGTATGGTTGGGTTTATTTCGCAGATCGTAAGTGTCGTGTTCATGCACTTTTTCTATTACGTAGGGTCCTGCAAAACGTGGTTCTTTTTTATTTCGAGAATTTGTTTTGACATATACCTGGTCGTTTACTTTAAAGGTATGAGTTTTACGGGGTTTGTTAATTCTGTCGTTTCGTTTTTCTTTTGTTTGGTTTTGTTTGTCTTGGAGGTCATTGTATAGGTATTTCATTTTTTCCTTATGGTCGGTGACATAGTTTTCATAAAAGGTTTTGTTATATTCAAGATCAAAGGGGTTTCGGCTCTCCGTATGACCGAATAAAATTTCAAAAGGAGTATAATTTAAATTCGAGTGAATGGAATGATTGTAGGCTGACATACAATATTGAATCTTTTTAGTTTCGGGTATGTTTTCGAGTAATCGATAATGTTCGAGAATTGTGGAATGAAGTCGTTCTACTACAGAGTTCGATTGGTGATTGTAAGGGGTTGTTACATGTAACTTAATTTTATGTAGATCTACAAAACTTTTTAGAGGTTGTTTATTGAATTCGCCATCGACGACTAGAGTGTCTGGTGCGGTAAAAGTAGTTATGAAGTTAAATATTTTTTCTGTTACGTCTATCAGATTACTTGACTCTAAATGGTATGCTTGGGCGAATTTTGAGAAAGCATCTATTATAGTAAGGTATTTTTGTCCTATCTGAAATATATCTGCGTGCAAAGTATGGAGTGGTCGATTCTGAGTAGGCGTTAAATTTAAAGGTTGCTTTATTGGTTGTCTATTGTACTTTTGTTTCTTGCAAATTTGGCAATTATCTATATAATTTTTAATATCGTTGGCAATTCCTTTCCAGAAATACTTTCGTTTTAAGTGTTCAATGGTTTCCGGGATTCCTCTGTGATTACTTTTATTTTCGTGATAATTTTGAATTTGGCTGATTCTTTCATCTTTATCTAAAATGTATGTAACTTGGGTGGTACATCTAAAAAATTTGGGGGTATTATTATTAGATATTGAAATAATGTAGTTAGAAAATTCGTTGTATAAATCGTCCGTGGGAAAGTAACCATGGTAGTTCATTTTAGGTAAACAATGTTCGATTAATAATTCATTAAATTTATCATGCTTGTTGAATTGATTGATATAAATTTGTATTGATTGGTTTCCGTCGATATTTGTCGTCTTTATTCGTTTTGGTAGGGGTGTCAATATGAATTCAATTTGGTGTGGAAAATGTTGAAGGGGTTTTCCACTTATGGGTATAGCAGGGGTTGATTCTTCTTGCGTGTGTACTGTATCTGATTCTGATATTTGCGGATTTTGGATATTTTGTTGTGATGTATTTTCGTCATTTTGTGTATCAATGTTAATAGTAGGGATGTCAAAGAGGTCAGTGAGGTTGGGCGTGTCCGGTCTATTTGGCACTACGCTACAATTATCGATATTAGGTTCTGGGGTATCAATTCTGTCAGAATTTTGCAGAATATTGTCTATGTCGTTCATGATTTCATCTGTTACGGTTAGGGGGTGAATTTCAACACGAGAGAGGGCGTCTGCTACTTTGTTTATTTTTCCGGGAAGATACTTAATTTCAAAATCAAATTCTTCCAGCTTTAATGACCAACGCGTTAATTTAGAATTCGGTTCCTTAAGGTTCCGTAGCCACACTAAGGGTCTGTGATCAGTAAAAAGTGTAAATTTAATTCCAAATAGGTACGGGCGAAATTGTTTAGTTGCCCAAACAATTGCTAAAAGTTCTCGCTCGATTGTTGAGTATTTTTGTTCCGTTTCATTTAAAGTTCTCGACGCGTAACAGATTGGTTTCTGATTTTGAGACAGAACGGCTCCTAATGCAAATTTAGATGCGTCTGTAGTAAGTTCAAATGTCTTTGTGAAGTCCGGGTATTGTAAAACTGGTTCATTAGTAAGAATAGTTTTAGTATGGTTAAAAGCTTTTATAAAGTCGGGGGTATGGTGAACATGGTTATCCTTTTTTAAACATTGAGTTAAAGGTTTGGTTATCTTGGCAAAATCCTTAATAAATTTTCGATAGTAACCCAATAGACCTAAATAGCTCTTGATTTCAGTTTTTGTTTTCGGTAAAGGAAAGTTTTGAATTGCTTGTATTTTCGAAGGGTCTGATCGTATTCCGTTTGGTGTTATTATGTGTCCGAGGTATTTTACTGACTTGTGCAGGAATTCGGATTTGTCCAACTGAATTTTGAGATTTGTAACACGACATCTCTCGAAAATGCTTTTCAGTCGTGAAATGTGTTCTGTTAAGGAATTTGAATAGACAATTACGTCGTCTAGGTAAACAAGACATTGTGTAGGGGTCAGACCTGTAAGGGCGGTATTTATCATTCGTTGGAAGGCAGCTGGGGCATTTTTTAAACCGAAGGGTAAGCGTTTAAATTGAAAATGTCCCTCTTCTGTAGAAAAAGCGGTCTTTTCACGATCTTTGTCTTCAATCTCGATCTGGTGGAAACCAGAAGCTAAGTCTAACGTTGAAAAATAGTTAGCACGACCTAAATTATCTAACACTGTTTCTATGTTGGGAATGGGGAACTTATCTTCGATTGTATTCTCATTTAGCTTACGATAATCGATAACTATTCGCCATTTCCTATTTCCGGAGGCGTCCAGCTTTTTGGGTACTATCCAAATCGGGAAATTATACGGACTTTCGGAGGGTTCAATAATGTCGTCCTCTAACATTTTGCCTATTTGATTTTTAACTTCTTCACGGTGCACGTGAGGATAGCGGTACGTTTTGGAAAAAATGGGAATTTCGTTTTTTGTTCTAATGTGATGTTTCGTTAAATTTGTTGACGACAGGGGTATCTCTGGATAATGAAAAATTTCTTTATACTCGTGACATAAATTTGTTAACAGGGAATTCTCTTCAGCGTTTAGATGATCTGTACGTAAATTATCTTTTAAATTTTGCAAAAGTAATTTCTTCGTATGATGTTTATGGGAATTTTGATTAATACGTTCGACATTATGGTTATTAATTTGAATATTGTCATTATCGTTAGTTTCTATATAATCTTCCAAATAAAGTGGATTATTAATTGTCAAAAGTTGTGGTTCGTCTGACGTATTAATAACAGTGGTACAAAAATTGTTGTTGTGTAAGCGGACTAAAGCAGACGGCATAGCCAAATCATTTGTAAAGTTAAGCTTTGGTGCAATTTTATTACCATTTTTACCTACTGCAGGTATTTTTATCACTTGTTCTGTTCTTGGGGGTATAGTATGTGCTACTATTGCATTTTTAGTGATTTCCGAAAAGTTTCCGGAGCAATTTCGTTTTTGTATTTCTTTTTCTGTTTGGATTTCGTTAAAATAAAAAGGAATTACTGTTTTTTCAGTTTGTAAGTGATTCCAACGGTAGTCAATGTTCGCGGGCAATTTTGCTAGTAAGTCCGAACCAATTAGACCTACGTATTCTGGGTGGAAGTTATAAAGATAAACTAAATTATCTCCTTCTTCATTGAAAAGACTGGGTAAAGGAATTTCTGCTACATATTGATGGTTTGTTGTGCCATGTGAAGTTATAATTTCGAATGGGTGTTCGTAAATGGATTCTGGAAAATGCTGGTAAACAAATTCGGGGGATAATATTGTTTTGGAACTGCCAGTGTCTATTAAAAGTTTTTCGTTCGTTTTTGGGATAATGATGAATGGTAGAGAAGATTTTGGGTTTATCGAAAAGGATTCAAGCTGTTCTCCGAGGCACATATTGGAAAATTTGCGTCATATGTTGGGAAATTTACATTTGTTTGTTCGTTCGCGTCATCTGCTTGTTCGGATAACATATCTGGGAAGTTATTGTATTCGTCCGCATTAGTGTATCCTAGTTCGTTTTGAGAATAATCGGTTGTATTTTCTGGAACCTAGCCGAAATTTGGATCTAGCTCGTTCTCAAAAGAAACATCTGCATGATTTAGTTCTTCACAGTGAAAGTTTCTGGGTTGAGAACTCTGCTGGATGTAATTAGTACGTTGATTTTGATTGAAGTTTGGGTAAAAAGGTCTTTGGGGTGGACTGGTACGTTGACCTTGATGTGAGGCCGGTCTTTTCTTTATCGTACTTGTATCCATGGGTTCTGGGCGATTTTGGGGTACAAAATTTCGTTTAGGGGCAAAAGCATTTTGACTAGATCCTCCAAATCTTGGATTTCCAAAATTAGGATTCATCCCAAACTGTCGAGGTGGTAAATTGGGGTTAAAATTTTGTCTGAATTGAGTAGCTTGATTTTGTTGGCGAAACATAGCATTAGGGTTGTGATTAAAAGGGTATTGATAATTTTGGGAAGGTGGTATAAAATTTTGTTTTGGTTGGAAGGTTCTGTTCTGAAATGTTTGATTTACAGGTGTTAATCTTTGTTGCGGGTAGTTGTGACTAATTTTTTGAAAATACCGAATATCTAATGCCTCTTTTACATACGTTAGGGCCGTCTCAAGGTTTTGAGGCGCTCTACTACGAAGAAAACTGCCTAGGGGTTCTAAAAGTCCTCTAACATAGGTTTTTAGGGCTAACGATTTTGAATCTTCTAGTTTGTAATTTTTAATAACTTGTACTTCCGGTCCTAGCGAAATTTTTGAGTTGAGAATAGCCAAAAGTGACCTAATCCTATTGTAGAAATCAATGGGTGATTCCTTTGGCGATTGTCTCATTCGAGTAAGATCAATACGAATGTTAAGTTCGGATCTTTGATCTCCAAAGTTACTAATTAGGGTTTGTTTCAGTTCATTCCATGAGTTATAAACTTGTCCGGCTACAACTTCTAGGGCTGCGCCTTTCAGTCGATTACGTGCTGATGACAATAGTAATTTATTTATGTACGCATTAGCGTCTTCTTGTTGAAATTGGTTTACAATGTCTTCAACAGCTCTGATATATTCTGAAAGCTCTGAAGGGTTTCCATTATATTGCGGAATCTCGTTCAATAGGCTAGTGTGAAAACCTACTGGATATCCCGCAGAGGGTGGAACTTGTTGAACTTGCGCTTGGGGAATTGGCTGCTGTTGTTGCATAGCCATTTCGTAATTTAGGCGGGGAGGTCTTAAAATTGTTCTTCTATTTATTTGAATTTGAGGTTGAGTACCCTCGTTTTCACTTTCACTAGATTCACTCTCGGATGTCCTATCGCTTTCGGACATAAACTTAAAATTATTGTGTACCTATCATGTATAATTTTAACTTAAACTAGTGCACTGCGGGTTCGTGTGCTTGTTGAATCCACAGCGTGTCTAATAAATCTTTATCGGCATTAAATGTTAGTCGCTACTCGATATAACAATGCTTAGATAAAAATCTTGTAAAATGTATTGTTTTATTGCGTCGACTGTCGTTGAAAGGTATATTTACACCCTTTTAGGCAACCTAATGACGTACGATCGACACGGGACTGTAATATATTTATTATTATTGTTTAAGGGTTGCAATTGGTAATTGGATAATAATCGTGCTACCTATTCGTCTATCGAAGTAGGAAATTACATCGATTAATTATGCCAGTTACTTGCTTAAAACTAAATTATTATT
The DNA here is from genome assembly GCA_940337035.1 of Agriotes lineatus. NCBI lineage: Eukaryota > Metazoa > Arthropoda > Insecta > Coleoptera > Elateridae > Agriotes > Agriotes lineatus. The sequence goes on from CALNHX010002161.1 coordinate 26,432, forward strand.
TTGACACTGTTGCTCTCAAAGGGCGAGCGTTACTTAGAACTAAATTTTACTCACATAAACATATTTTCTTGGCGATCCTTCGAAGCGGGTGGAATCGTCTAGGTGTCTCCAATAGACTGGGTGTCTCCAATAGACTGGGTGTCTCCAATAGACTGGGTGTCTCCAATAGACTGGGAAACTGGAACCAGCGTTGCTATTAACCGGGGCGATGTTTGTCCCACTCGAACAGCGGTGTTGGTCCTAGTTGTGATTTTTCTGAATGAAGTCGACTTCCTTCCTTCGGCGATGCTTGTCCTCCAGACAGGAATCGGAACTTCAAAGGCGGTGGCAAATTAAGACTTTGGAAAGTCAAGGAGCTGAAGTTTAATTTTTGATTTTCGAAAAATCTCACTAGAGCCCTTTTGCCATCCTACCGACTGCGCCAGTTAAGTTTTCTTCACGTGGAAAACACTTTTTAAAAATTGTAACTTTATTTATAAAAAGCAAAAAATACGGAGCTTACAATCGTCTTAATGTAATGGGAGCGAATGCAGAACTAACTTCTAAAAGCTGCAGCTGAAAGCAATCGGAATATGCACATACAAAGGCTTATTATAACTTATCTACAGATATGTCCTATCTTAGCAGTGTAAGCTAGTCTAGGCATGGTAACTCGCTTTTAAATTGTAATTTTTGCTGACTTCAATGAAAGCATTTTTCAAATTTCGGTTTACGTAATCCTTCGACTTAATCTTCCATAACGCTGAATGTTGCCTATATATTTCAATAAATTCTATTAGGTACTCTTTATTCATTTCTGCGCTTCCTAATATTGCCGAACCAAACTAACTGACCACCTTAACCAAAGTACACGGGCCGAATAAAAATGCGACAGTAAAATAGTGTGTGTCTATGGCCAGCTAATGATGGCATGATGAGCATCTAACAGCTTTAATTCCATCGTTTTCTAAGATATCCCACTGAACGACGCCCTATCGGGGAATGGTGTCTGGCTAGTGTGATTACTCTATTTTCATCCATTCTGTTGATGTATCTTGTCTTGTAACTTCCTTTACTAGTTCAGTTAGTTGTGCGTTAGATGTAGTTCTCCATATTTCAACATCCCGTTAAATATGTCAACCTTTCCTGTTAATTTTCTGTGTTTAAGTTTCCCTTGTTCTGTATCTTCTTGTTTAATATTTGGCCTTTCATCTAATATTACTGCTACTGGTGTTGGTAATTCTTGCATTTCTTCTTGTTTAGTGTACAGAAATTGCAAGTAGTGCAGCAATTTTTGTTTTTTATATAGTTTACTTCAATTACTTCTTTCACTTCGCTTCCTTGGCCTTATTTTTCACATTTCTTTCTGTAGCCCGTAAAAATCATGTTGCATCTGTTTCGGATGTAAAATGTAATAAGTAATTTTACTTAAAGAGTGCATTTTGTAGTCCTTTTTACTTCAAAAATCGTTAAACACATTATTACATTAGCGTTTTGTTTAATGTGTTTATCATCGTTTGTAACTTCAAATATTACCTAGAACTGGCACACGTTTTGCGATTATCATTTCTCACAAAAATCCAACACTATGAGAAACATAAATATTACAATAGAAAGGTATCTCCAAATTACTAAACTGTTCTTCTAATATTTTGAATGAGGATAGTAGTGTGTAGCTCTGAGTTGATACGTCTGGTATTCGAACAGAAAACAGATTCAATCCCCAGCGATGTCAGCTTTCAGAAAAATATAGTACATAATCCATTGCAATTCCCCATCCCAGCTTTGGCAATCGAGAGGTTTAATGCTTAACTCTTCTCAAAGAAAAAAAAGCATTAGAAATATTTAAAACAGAGGTGACGTTTTTCTCACACAAATCCAATACTAACATCAACAACTAAGAAAATTCTTGACAACAGAAATAAATACCTTTCGACCAACAGTTGGAATTACACTAAGAGACAGCAAAAAAGTGACGACATAATACATAGGGGGTGGGGGGGGGGGGGGGTGATTCAGAATATAGTCTATGTGTAAAATAAATAGAGTATGATGTCCATGATGACAGAATGAGCAAAAACGTAAGTGAAAGAAGGTTGTTTTAAAGACCGACTTACAAACGACCTTTTGGTCTTCGCCTGAAATGTTAGCAAAAGTCATAGACGCCAGTTTCCCCCTAATACAAAAAGAGAAGAAGACTTTTTAATCCAACAATCTCGCCACGTATTTTCAAATTACTCAAAACGTTTAGTCAAGTTGTACTCCATTCATTCTACATATTCACTCCAAAGTAATTGTCGGCGTCGTATTCACTTAAATATATTTTCTATTTTACACATTTCTCATATAGCTATGTACTTAACTTTCTATAGTATTTTTGTTCAATATCTGAGGTGTGCTTTTAATTTTCTCCTGATAACTTTATATCTCCTGTAAATTATGGTTTTATGGGGTATTTATGTTAATCCTTTGTTTCATCAAACGTTTTCTCTGCTTGTACAATAATGAAAACTATTGCAATTGTGTTCAAGCGTACTTCAATTGCATATTGCTTCAATGTTGTGCTAAGGAATACTTTATGCTAAGAAATTTTGTTATACACTTATTGTCATATCATCCATTAATGATTGCAGCTATTGGATGAAATGTATTTACGTTGTGGTTAATGATCATAAAATATTTGTTGATCAAAATTCTCTATAAAAGTTTAATGCAGTAGATATTTCGAAATTTTCATGTATTTCTCCTTCATCAACTCCATTTACTACTTTGTTCTCTATTTTAGCGTTCTTGTATCCATCATGAGAAATTTAATATTATCTTGTATTTCCTATTTTCTGATTATAGGTTATTGTAGGAGTATATTGATTAATATTTTGTTTGTCTAATGTCTGCTGCATTCTATGTTTCTACCGTTTGAAATTTAACTACAAACTTGCAACCTAATAACAGCGATATCCAACAGAAGACTCATACTATTGAACAATTTCCCTTATCTAAAATAATATGAAACATTATACGACGATCCTTTATCTAATAGACGTGTCCGCCCGGGACGCTGTTTCAGCAGCCAAACCGTAAGAGATAGAGAAAAAAGTTATTAAAGTTATATGTTTGGAATGGTCATGTCAGGTCAGGAACCGAATTTCAGTCTCTAACTTCTTCTTCTTCTCTTCTTTAGCCACTACACGTCCACTCCTGGACATAGGCCTCTTCCAATGATTTCCATGTCGATCTTTGCTGGGCGGTCTGGATCCAGTTCTTTCCAGCATGTCGTTGGATGTCGTCTCTCCACCTCGCCTGCGGGCGTCCGACACTTCTCTTCGATTCCCTTGGTCTCCATTGCATCAGGGCTGTGGTCCATTTGGAGTTGTTTCTGGCCACGTGGCCCGCCCAACGCCACTTCAGTCTCGCTACCCGCTCGATGATGTCGCAGACTCCTGTTCTTCTCCTAATGTATCCTGTCTCTCAGGCTCACCCTAAGCATTGCTCTCTCCATCGCCCTTTGACAAACTCGGAGACGATTGGCGCTCCTTGCTGTGAGTGTCATTGTTTCCAGTCTACATGTCGCTACTGGCAGGACGCATGCATAGTAGACCTTCCTTTTTAGGTTTGTAGGAACGGTTGGTTGACGGAGGATGTAGCTGAGGTTTCCAAATGCCATCCAGGTGAGACCAATTCGCAGGGAGATCTCTGCTGTTTGGTTATCTTTTCCAAGTTGGACGTTATGTCCCAGATAATTGTTTTCACTGACCACCTCTCGGGTGTGGTTCTCAATCGTGACTGTCATATCATCTGGACTCATGATTTTGGTTTTCTGAAGGTTCATTCTGAGACCCACAGCTTGCGAAGCGTTCTTGAGTTCTTGGATCATTATTGATAGTTCACTTGAGTCATTGCTAAAAAGGACGATATCATCCGCAAAGCGGAGGTGATTGAGACGCTTTCCGTCTATGCTGACGCCTTTGTGTTCCCAAAATAGACTCTTGAGCACGTCCTCTAAAGCCAAGGTAAACAATTTCGGCGAAATTGTGTCCCCCTGCCTGACTCCCCTTCTCACGGGAACCTTTCCAGTGGTCCAGTCTTCATCGATTCCTACATGTAAGGTGGCGTTCTCGTAAATGTAGCGAATCAGGTTGGTATATCTGGAATCAATGCGGGCATTGGACATCGCCTTCATCACTGTCCAGGTCTCGATCGAGTCAAACGCTTTCTGGTAGTCTATGAAGGCCATGTGAAGTGGGACGTTGTATTCCGTACATTTCTCTATCAGCGTGCGTACTGCTTGAATATGGTCAGTTGTGCTGAAACCCTTTCTGAACCCTGCCTGTTCGACTGGCTGGTAGAAGTCGAATTTCTGGCTCAGGCGATTCGTTACGATTTTTGTTAACAGCTTGTAGAAGATAGATAGCAGACTGATGGGCCTATAGTTCTCCATGCTAGTGTTATCACCTTTTTTGTAGAGGAGAATCACTTCTGCATTCTTCCAGGAATCTGGAATCCTTCCCCCTTCGAGGCATTTATTTAGCAGGATTAGGAGTGCTTCTTTGAGTGTCTCTCCTCCAATTTTCAACATCTCGCTCGTGATCTGATCTTCTCCTGGAGCCTTACAATTTTTTAGTTGTTTCAGAGCTGCCTCCAGTTCGCTCGTATCGATGGGCTCCAATTCTTCTGACCCCACGTTCAAGATTGATTTTCGTGATTCGTCTTGCGGGTCTGTCACTGATTGGCTATAAAGCTTCCGATAAAAGTTCTCGACCGTTTCTGCAATCTTGTCCCTTTCACTGACAACTTCTCCTTGGTCATTCTTCATTTTGTGGATGATCAGCTTGCCCCTAGATCGACTGGAACGAAGGACTCTCATGTTCGTATTTCTTCTTATGGTTTCCTCGATCAATCTTGTGTTTTGCGCCCTCTGGTCCCTTCTGATGACCTTTTTCACTTTTTTGTTGAGGTCTTTGTATCTGGTTGAGTCTTTGTCGGTGTTTCTTCGCTCATCTATAAGTTGCTCTGTTTCAAGGCTGAATTTCGGATTCGGCCGTTTTTGAAGTACACTGAATTTCTTTACTGCTGTTCGAATACTGTTGGTAATTTTGGTTGACAGCTCGTTTAGTTCCATTTCTCGCAAAACTTCTGTTGGTTGTAGCTTCTTGTCTATGCATCGGTTGAACTCCCCTTCTTTTTCTCTCAGCTCGTTTATGGTGGGGCGATTCTTCTTTTCCACCCGAAGTTTTCTCTCGAGTTGTGTATTGATGTGTATCCTGGCTCTGACCAGTCTATGGTCACTGCCCGTATTGAAGCGATTTATGACCGATACATCTGAACACATTCGGTTGTTTGTTGTGAGGATGTAATCTATTTCGTTCTTGGTTGTGCCATCGGGGCTTCTCCAGGTCCACTTTCTTTTCGGATTTTTCTTGTAAAAGGTATTCATGCAGTAGACACGTTCTTTGTTGAGGAAGTTTATCATTGTTTGTCCCCTCTGGTTTCGCGTTCCAAGTCCAAAATTCCCAATAAATGGGGAATCCGTGGTGGACTTCGCTCCTATTTTGGCATTAAAGTCGCCGAGTATTATGGAGAAGTGGGTGTTTTCTGTTGTCTTTGCTGTTGACAGATCCTCGTAGAACTGTGCTACTTCTTCATCGGTCGAGGTGGACGTGGGTGCGTACGCACAAATGATCTGGATGCTAAACATGTGGTTCAATTTGAGTATGACGTAGATCACCCTGCCTGATATGGACTTGGTTTTGGTGACGAGGTGTTTTCTCCTGCTGTGAACTAGCAGGGCTACTCCGCCAATGTGTGAATTTTCGTCCGTGTTATTTTGGAATAGGAGGTGTCCGGACTTATGAATGTTAGTCGCTTCACCTTTCAGCCTCGTCTCGCTGATTCCGAGCACATCCCATTTGATGTTCTGTAGTTCGTGCTCTAAGCAAGCGAGATGTTCTTCAAGCCTCATAGTGCGAATATTGTATGCTGCAGCGTAGAGAATCTTATCTAGGTTGTTTTTCCTTTGTGGCTCTTTTTGTTTACTTGTTTGAGATACTTTTGCTCTAAAGTTCGTCGTTTTTGTTGGAGTTTGGGGCGAATTTTTGCCTCCCCCAGATTCCATGAGGCAGACCCTTTTCGGGGTGTGGGAGTTATGGGCATTAGATGCTTCACCCACCTGGGGACCAATTCCGGTTTTTTCAAATTTCGCCATGTGAATATTTTGGAAGGTTTTTAGCCATAATCTTCCACGCTGGCTAAGCGGGTTGGAAGATGAATGGGGATTTTTGGGAAGGACTTATTTGGAGAGTGGGTGGAAGAAGGCGTTGGGACATTGATTTACTCCAGGTGAAGGGAGGTGGAGAAAAACAAGGCTCACGTGGGCAGGAGCGCTTTCCTGAAGCAGATCTAGCTCTACCGGGATCGTAGACCCAGTCTACCCGCTACCCTCTAACACTAATTATTATCTTAATTATAATCCTAACTTTTTAGGTTAGATTCTAGGCAAATTTTATCAAGGCGAATGCGACTGGTAGTTTGCTACCAACAATGACGTCATATACGTACGTGTGGTGGATACGCGTTCTATTTGCAAAACGGTCTTTTTTGTTTTATTAAATGAGACATTTGTCTCACTGGACTGCTAGTTTATTCAATAATAAAAAAACATAAACAATGATAAACTGCATGTGTACTCAACCATAGAAAGCTATAAAATTAAATTGTATGTTTATCTCCAATTTCTTTAATTTTTAACATACGTTGTTTCAGCAACATCGCCGATATCAATTTAAATCTCGATCTGATCATGCTCCTCATATCTACTCAGTAGCTGATAGTGCATACCAGGCAGCCTTGCATCACGAAACTGCTCAGCATATTCTATTGGCTGGGGAAAGCTCTTCAGGAAAAACAACGAACTACTTACATATCATAGATCATCTGCTATTTTTAGGCGAAAACAATAATATAAACCAAGAAAGAATAAAAAATGCAATAAAGCTGATACATGCATTTATTCATGCATCAACGCCAACAAATGACTATTCTACCAGATGTGTTCTTTATACCGAAGTTACTTTTGGCGATTCTGGAAAAAACACAGGAGCACGTTTCGAAGTAAATCAGCTTGAAAAATGGAGAGTTTCGTCTATAGACATGTAAGTTCATCTGGAAATGCAATTCAACCTTAATTTTTCAAAGCAAACTTTGTATTTTAGGGCTCAGGCAAATTTTCATATGTTGTATTATTTTTATGATGGAATTCAGGCAAATGGAGATCTAAATAAGTTTCAGTTGAGTGATGACAGGAACTATCGTTATTTGCGCATTCCTCCAGGTTCTAAACCAAATAATCGTCCAAGAGACAATCCTAAACAAAATGTTAAAAAATATCAGAAAATTCTGGAAATTTTTAATGAATTTCAATTTAGCGAAGCAGACATTGAATCTATATTAAACATACTAGCCGCTGTTTTATGTCTTGGAGAAGTTCGTTTTCATAAAGTCGAAGAGGACACAGCAGATATTGAAAACAAAGATTTTGCCATGAAGGTGGCTCAACTTTTAAAGATTGAGGAGAAGAAATTTATTTGGGCTCTAACGAACTATTGCCTTGTAGATAAAGAAACAGCCATCGTCAGAAAGCACACATGTGAAGAAGCTCGAGATGCAAGAGATGTTTTAGCAAACACCTTATACTGTAGAGTAGTGGAGTACGTTGTAAATGTGATTAATAACAAGTTATCTTATGGAATTGCCATCTTGTAAGCATTCTAATCATAACTAATACACTTCTGCTTATAAAACGTATTTCAGTGGAGCAAAATATTCAATCAAGGTTTTAGATCTCTATGGCTTTGAATGTTTCAAGCAAAACCACTTTCCAGAATTTTTAATTAATTGCACCAACGAGCAACTACAGTACCACTATCTTCAACGAATTTTTGGTTGGGAAGCCCTGGAATCTAATGAAGAAAACGTGCCATATAAACCTTTTTATTACTATAATAACAAGGATGCTCTAGATGAAATTTTGGGAAAAGATAGCGTTCTATCTCTGATTGATGATGCTTCCAAACAAGGCAAAAGCGGGAAATATGTTATTGGTAAAATTGTTTTTGCTTCTGCTAATATATAAATTTAAACTACTAGATCGAGTAACCATTATGCAATTTAAAGATGTGTAATATTTCATAATCAAATTAAATTAATTGAAATATACGTATTTAGCTTCTAATGATTCAAGAATCATTTTATCACAAATTTGAAAACATTATGGTATTTCAAGGATAAACATTCTCGTACATTTGAAACTTTCAGGAGGCACAGTCTTTAAATTAACTTTTGGAAAAATTTCAATAAATAATGACGAATACGACTTTTGCAGTTTTACAATTAGTTTAAACATGTTAAGCTCTGGCAATTCAAACTGTCAAAGCTCTGCACTAAACATTTATGTTATATATTACATATATTCGTAGGCCACTTGCAGCGCCAAGAAAGAAAATACATAAATAAAATCAACGGTTCCGAATTCTGTGTTAATCATTACACTGGAAAAGTAACCTATGACTCCAAAGACATGCCAGATCGTAATCGCCACTTTCTACCACCAGAAATAACAGAAATTTTACGTAGCTCAAATGACAGCATTGTTAAATTATTCTTTAAAAATAAATTAAACAAAACTGGCACCTTATGTACACTTTTTGATGAACCTCGTCGGCAAAAAGGTGTTACTATATCAAATCCTGAACCTTCGAAACAGGTAATTAGTTAAATTAAATCTAATATAGATATTAACTACATTTATTTCTTTAACAAGCATCCCGACGAACAATTTTCTCAAACCAAGGAAATGCGCACGTCAGCAGCAGCTTTCAGGTCCTTCAGTAAACAACTCTTGAAAGAACTGTCAGTAGGTGAAGGTGCCGGCGGGACACATTTTGTCAGATGTTTGCGTTCGGATCTTCAAGGCAATGCTAGAGGGTTCCACAGAGAAGTTGTTAAGCAACAGTTGAGAGCACTGGCAGTAGTGGAAACTGCAGAAGCTAGAAAGAGGGGTTTCCCCCATCGCACTTCTTTCCCTGAATTTTTAAGAAGGTATTATTTTTTCTCAATTCCACAGCTATATCATTTTAACCTGTATTTTTTACATTTTGCAGATACAAATTCCTGGCGTTTGATTTTGACGAGAACGTCGACATTGGTAAAGACAACTGCCGATTGCTACTTGTGCGTCTGAAAATGGAAGGTTGGATTATAGGAAACTCTAAAGTTTTTCTAAAATACTACAACGAAGAATATTTATCCAGGTTCGCAGAAAAATAGTTTCATGTGCTGCAATATATTATTTCATTAATTTTTAGACTGTACGAAACCCAAGTTAAGAAGATAATTAAAATTCAGTCCATAGTAAGATCTTATTTAGCAAAAAGAAGGACACTTAAAAAACTAAACATTACAAAACAAGGTTAGAACAAATTGAAGCATTATAATCTATGCATTTACAATTTCAAATTTAATTTTCTAGCGCAAAAAGAAATTCGTGTGGAAAACCGAAAGTTAGCAAAGGAAGAAGCGGCAGCTATTGTCGTACAAAAAGGTAAACCTAAAAACTAGCACAGTCAACAAAGTATTTTTACTTTATGCGATGTTGGTGTTACTTTGCTTGCTCAGTGGTTATCACTGTCTTAATATTTATTAAACATTACTGTGAATACATTTTTTGTACCGTCTTGTATTCATCAAGAGGTCGATGTAAAGTACTCTGTCGTATAATAAACTAGCAAGACGTCCATGCTTCGTACGGACTTCAAATGTTTATTTCTTCTTCTAAATCTTAAATGAATTCTAGAGTGTCAGTGCCCCCATCCCCCTCTCTCAAAACCCTAAACTAACAAATGCTGCAAAAAAAATATTGTAGGTGAAAATAAAATAGTATTCTTCTGAAAAAAATTCTCCGTTACCCTTTTATGCTTCACGTAAGCCCTGGAAATATGTAATTGTCTTTTCCCTTGTATAGATTGACGAAACTATAGTTTTATTCTAAACTAGCCTCAAGACGAAAAATTCAAAAGCTTTAACCTCTTTTTTAACTCCTTTTTACTTTTACCCCATTTTTACTCCTTTAGGAATTAAATTTATAAAAAAAACATTAAACCACTTTTTAAAGATCTTAAAAAACACATATATGCCCAAAAACCATCGTCTGATTCAATAAGCAGAAGAGATACGAAAGGTTCTATAATTCACCTCTGAATCCAAATTCTCACCTTTGGGAGTTGATCCGTGTAACAATCTTGAATTGCGGTTTTAGAAACTTGTATAAGGGTTGATTAAAGCAACATCCAGTAATAAGTTTTCAGGCATTTGTATTGGAAACCTTTGCAAGCAAACACCAAGTCGATGTCTTATCAGGTCTAAGACACATTGAGAAATTCGTGAAAATGCAGTTTACCTACTTTGACCTCCTTAGAAGTGCAATTTCGAAAAATTCTTTTAACCTCATTTCATTTTGAAATGGACCTACAGCGAAGAAAAATAGTTATTTTAATCCCCTACTAATCTTCAGTTTACCCTTTTTACTCTTTTAGAGGTGACATCTAAAAAAACCTTAAACCCCTTTCTAAAGATTTTAAAAATACATCTATATGTCAAAAAAAATGTTCTCTCAATAAACACAGGAGATAGGAAGGGTTCTTTAATTCACTCCTAATACAGATTTGGACGTTGTTACGATATTAAATTGATTTTACATGTCGTATCTAGAAGGCGCCGATGGCACACGTCACTTTCGGGATATTGCACTGCTTGACTTAAATCATGCATAAACTGGCTAAAACCAGGGCTGAAACGCTCAGTAAGATGGGCGGGGTCCTTTTAAAATGACGAAGTTTTAGGTCACATATACAGAGTGTTGCCACCAAGTTGGTACGGAGTTTTTAAAGAGGGCGCCACGAACTTCGGTAGTACAACACCCTTGTAGAAGTTTGAAGACCAAATGGGTCGGTGAATAATTGCTTCGGCACTCTCGCATATCGACTTCCACAACGCGAGGACTTACCCGATGCTTGCTTGCATTCCTCGCCAGGATCCGCTGTACAAAATCTATACATAAATTGCCACTAATGGCAAAGGTTCACCAAAACAATACATATACATAAAAACAACAGTTAAAGAAAACACACAGATAACAAAAAAAAGTAGGTCTATTGATCTCAAAAACATGGAACACATTTGAATTTACAAGGTTTGCCAAGAATTTAGAGGTTACTGGGTTAGTTAATTATGCATAATTAGGTTAAATTCCAGCGGCGTCGTCGTAACAACATGATGCGCTGGCGTTGTTATGAATACACTGGGCGATTCCAGTTCGCAGGTGAACACACCTGAGGGGTTCACACCCACCGCCTTAACAATAACGTAAACAAATCTAAGAATACAAGAAAAAGCCCATGCTCGAAGGCGCGTACTGACGACAGGTTAATAATGCTAACGCCGTCACTGATCTAAACCTGTTTAAACCGGTACCGATAATACACATAAATGCGCCTGAAGGGCGTACTGACAACAGGTTAATAATTCTAACGCCGTCACTGATCTAAACCGGCTTAAGCCGGTACAATAATACTGAAGGGACGCGTGGGCCCTATCTGGTTTTTAAGCCAGCACTTTTACCTCGCGAGGCGTAAATCACCACTCCGCACTTATAGAATATAAAGATCACAATACCTGCAGAGCTTCTCCTGGAAGTAGCTTCCCCACGTAGCTGGAAGTCGATGCGAGAGCACCTGAGCGGCGAAACAGAAAGGAAGTCGCAGACGATCTGCAGGGTTGCACGTTTCAACAGTGGCTCGAGACTTCGGCTGTGATATGATTATACAAATTCCCACTGGATCCTTACGCAAGCAAGCAAAATTCGTGATATTCGCCAACGGGATGCACGAACTGCAACTTGTCCCAAATACCTGCACCTCGTGAGGTTAATCCGTCCTTCGACGTTTTTGGCCCCGCTTGGCCACTACGAGACAACTGGAGAGATCAGAAGGGAAGACATCGGGAATCGGAATAACCCACACACACCAACCACTCACGCTGTGTCCTCTCTCAAGGTTCGAGCCGGAATCCAGAATTAAGCCACGCCTCTCCCGGATGAATCGCGGAACGGGCTTCCTAACGCGCCAAAAACTATAACCACACCTACCAGATGTCTGAAAGTCTCCGTTTCAACGGAAAGGTCGGGGTAGATTCTATCATGTTCGCCTCTTTCCTCTCGTACGGCCTACTCTCTCTATTCATGAATTTTACGGGTGCTCCGGAGCCGTAGACAAAATACGTATGCTGAGGTACCGCTGAAAATCTTCGAGACTAGCACAAGTTTTGAAATTCGAGCTATGTACAAATTATTACTTGTATCTATTACTACGTTGAATGAAAAATAAACAAAACTTTATTTTTTAAGGTGCTCACCCTGTATATATTTCTCTGAAATTTTTCCGGTTTCATTCCAGGTATATACATAATGTGTAGGCAAAATATCGTCTTCCTCCAGGAAATATTTTTTTAGTTATACCGCCAACAGACAGACAGACAGACAGACGGAATTGAGAAAACCTGTTTTTCGTCCTCTAGGGACCCTGAAACGTGAAGATCTGAAGAAATCTCGGAAGGTGATTTTTTCGTGCTTACAATACTTCCTTCGTCTTTCAGACTAGGGAAGTAAAATTCTTATTTCCTTGCATTTTTTGCCCAAAAAAAGTATTCTTGGTAGGTGTTGCTTCGAGCAACCGTTTCTGAGATCATTGAATTTTAATGTTTTATTGCGTAATGAAACTCGTCGTTGAAGTCCTTCACACTTTATCAAGACTTACGACTGGTCCAAAAAACTTGAAGCGTGTTTAAGGGCGAACGCGCCAACAACAATAAACATTTACATAGCAACGAGTTAATAATGATAAGAATGTAAAAATGAACTGACAAAGAACAATAGGAGTAACACAAAATCAATAACTAACTATCTCTGCATCTAACCGTAAAACGTTTACTGAACTTTATATTCCTACCCACAATTCTTCTTCAGTGGTTACAGGTCTAGAGTATACCATCTCTTTAAAAGTTCCCCATCAAAAGTAATCTAACAGCGTTAAATCTGGTGAGCGGGGTGGCCAATTTGCATCATTTCCTTTGCCCATCCATCGATTTAGACAATTCTCATTTAAATAATTTCTAAAGCGAAGTGTGAGGGTGCACCGTCGTGCATGAACCACATATTTTGTCTAGTAGCCAGTGGAAGATCATCCAATAAATTTGGAAAATTTACTCGGAGGTGTTCCAGGTAATTTAAATTTGAATCTATCAATGATTCCTGCTCATACGTTGATTTTAAATTCATTGTGATAATGCAAAACCTTCATTGCATGCGGGTTTTTATCACCATAAACACGTTCATTATATAAATTTGTCACATCCCTTCTTGTAAAACAACATTTCTCAGTAAATAAAAAATGTTTATGAAAATGTTCATCAAGTGCTCTTTGTTCATTAATGAATCGACAGAAGCCTAGTCTTAATGCTGGGTCGAAGGGTAGCAGCTGTTGTACTGCCTGAAGGTGGTATGGATGCAGCACCTGTTCTCTTAAAGTCTCTATTTACCATATCTTTCAAAACGTCAACATGCAAACCTAGGCATCTGATGCTTAGACTCGGATCTTCTTCAACCAGTTCTAAAATTTGTTCTTCAACTTCAGGTGTCCTAATAGTACGTTCCCGTCCATAATCAACAGTTGAAGAAGCAAAACCACCGGTTTATCGAAGACGTCTTTTAACAGCAGCAAATGTTTCGTGTTTTGGTACGCGCCTATTTGGAAACTCTCTCTGTATACTCTCACCGACTCCCGACCATTTCCTTGACAATAACCAAAATCTAATACCATGTCAGTCATTTCTGCGTAAGTGTAAGGTACGCCATAGCGAAAAATGTAAAAATTAAATGTTAAATTCTGAAATGAAATAGTAAAGTTTTTTCAGATTAAATTGTTTGACAATACTCTTTTGTAACTAATGACGATATTTATCAACTCGTTGATATGTAAATGTTTATTGTTGTTGGTCCGTTGGCCCTTTAAAGACGCTCCAAATGTTTTGCTCCAGTCCTAAGCCTGGATAAAGTGTGAAGGAAGTCAACGACCAGTAGGCAATAAAACATTTAAATTCAATTATCTTAGAAACGTTTGCTCGAAGCGACACCTATCTAGTACACCATTTTTGGACAAGAAATGCAAGGGAATAAGATTTTTTTTGTTAGAAATTTAATAGACCGAGTCATAAACAGGTTATGAAGCTTTCGATGTATCGAAATACTGCGGGTGGCGCCCTCTGCAATGTACATCAAAATTGTGATCAGATCTGGGCTCTCATAAAAAAACATTAATACCAAATTTCGTGCAGATGCTGCTATTATTAAGATAAATATTTAAAAAAAGTAAAAAAAAACATACTAACTGGGGTCCCAAAATGAGCCGTCATTTTAAATTTACCGCCATTTTTTTTGTGACGAACATAGAGTACTAAAACTTTGCCAGCTGTCATGAGAAATATGGAGTTTAGTCATGGAGAGATACGCGAACAAGCAACGCGTAGGTTGTAAAAATTCACTACAAAAATGGTGAGAACGTTCGCACATTATGTGGTCATTATGCCGCATCGTCTCGCAGCACTGCGGTAGAATTAATCCATAAATTTGGGAATTCTGGTTCAGTTCAGAACACTTTGGTTTTTTCTTTTTGAAGGATAAAGTGTACGCCAATGATCCACAGACCATTCAAGACCTCTAGGAAGAAATTCGACGCAATTAGTCCACAATTATGTCAAAAAGTCGTCAAAATTTTCATAAAACAGTCAACATTTGCCAACAAAGTCGGGATGGACATTCGATAGATATTATTTTCAATACATAACTTCCGTATCTGGTACTCTATGTGCAACAAAGAAATTAGAAGTTCCACTAAATAATGCGTTTTATTAAAAAATTAAAATTACCACTCATTTTGAGACACCCGTTAAATTTCAGAAATTATCAACTTTTGGACTAAGGTAAATTGGGCTAAATAGTCATAATTTAGTCTCAGGAATTTGTGCTGCAGTTTTGTACGCACGTTTTAGAGACACCCTGTATAACAACAATAATACAATAAACTACGGGAAAGTTATATTTCCACGACTGGAAATTAAGAAAATAAAATTCAGATACAAGGTGGTCCTATAATACTAGTTACAAATGTAAAGGTACGTACATGGAGCGTCTTAAAACCATTTATTGTTACTTAAAACCTTTTTTTTATGTCCACCAATTTAAAATTATAATTTGTAATTTATCGCTTTTATATTTCTAAAGTTTTATAAAACAATATTTCTTTAAAAAAAACTATAATTGTCCCAAGTATTTTCAAGCTAAAAAACCAGAGAACGATATTCGATGACATAAAAGAATATTATAGCGGAATGAAAACAGAAGAATAATTCGTAAGAATTGATGAACATACGAGGGTAAGGTGAAAAATTCTCGGCCTGACAATGAAAGACTGCAACTTTCACATATAATCTCATAAGAGCATTAATTCTTTCCGGAAATTTTTTTGAGTGCGTTCCAACAACGTCGTATTAATTTGCCCGAGCGGGACGCGAGGGCAAATTAGGACGTTGTTGAATGCACGAAAAATAATTTACGAATATGAATTAATGCTCGAATGGAGATTCGGTAAGAAAATCGTAACGACACAAACCTTAAAAAGAAGTAATGTCTACCTACAAAAAATTTCCAAGAAATTTTTTTGTTGTTTTGGATACGGCTCGTGAACTAATTTTTCTATTGGTCATTAATGAGTGTCGTACGATTTTCAGTTAAAAAATGATTTTATTTTTCTACATAATCTCCCTTGGCTTCAACACACTTGGTCCAGCGTTTCTCCAACACCAGTATTCCTTCCCGGAAGTGAGAGTCTGGCAGGCTGTGAAAATATTCATCTACGGCCCTCTTAACTTCTTCATTGGACGCGAAGCGCTTATCAGAAACAAATTTCTTCAAGTTTGGGAACAGATAGAAGTTCGAGGGTGCCAAATCACTAGAATGGCCGAGGAAATCGTACCCCAAATCCCGCAGTTTTCCCATCGCCAACGCACTCTTGTGAACAGGTGCGGTGTCCTGGTGAAAGATGATTTTTTTCTTCTTCAAGCCAGGCCTCTTCTCCCGTATTTTGGCATCCAACTGGTCAAGAAGGTTGGAGTAATATTCGCCTGTAATTTTTCTGCTTTTTGCAAAGTAATCAATTAACAGGATCCCTTTCGCATCCCAAAACACGCTGACCATGACCTCTCCAGCAGATGCGATCGACTTCGCTTTCTTTGGCGCTGAACCACCGGCTTCCACCCACTGCTTCGTTTCTGGGGGTGTAGTACTGAACCCATGTCTCATTCATGGTGACAAATCGCCGCACAAAATCAGTCGGATGCCTATTGAATCTGTCCAAACATTGCTGCGAAACTCGTTTGCGCATTTGCTTTTGATCGGCATTCAGCAAATGCGGCACCCATCTCGCGCAGAGCTTTATCCTTCCTAATCCTTTGTGCAAGATGTTTCGCACCCTTTCTCCCGATATCCCCACAGCCTCAGCTATCTCACTGACCTTCACTCGCCTATCGTCCAACACGATATCATGCACTTTTTCGATGGTTTCCGGTGTGGTTGCAGTTTTTGGCCTTCCTTCACGTGGGTCATCTTCGAGGGACATGCGACCATGTTTCAGCTTCCTACTTTTTAACGGTTGACATAGAAGGAACAGAGTTCCCGTAAACTTTTGTCAACTTCGGATGAATTTCCTTAGCGGTTAATCTATCCAAAACGAAGAATTTTATGACCGCACGATATTCAAATTTATCCATTTTAACGAAAAACACGCAAGACGTCTACGGCAAAAATTCGTGTAAACAAACTACTTGAGAGAACAAGCTGAAACTTCTCATACGAACTAATAACACTTGCACGCAGGCAGGAAAAATAAATTTTTGTAGTGTACCTGTGTGTGAAAACTGACGCAAAACATAACCTGCCAACCTCGAATTTGATGAAACTGACAACTCGTGTGTCAGTTTTACCAAAATGGTTTTTCAATATATCATTAAATCTTGGTAGCCATGAAAAAATGATCCAAAATGTTTCGCTGTTTGCTCTACTCTTACTAAATTATTATACAGGTACACCAAATTTTTGTAGAGACCTGTATATAGTTAGATAACTATATACAGGGACTCTAAATTTTTGCAGATTGGAACGCCATCTTATGTCAAGGCCGAGAACTATTCACCTTACCCTCGTATAACTATGATAATGAGTTATACCAGAAGGAAATTGATGTATATCTATTATACATAAACATGGAGAAATTTTAAACTATACATTTTTTTTAAATTTCTTGAAGGTAATCGGTCACATTTAAGTATAAGTAAAATATTAATTTAGATTGTTTTATCAAATACGAATATGTAAGAGAAATGCATCCATCGCTTAGTTTCCTTAGCGCCTAGAATTTTATTGTTTAAAAATTTAAAGAGCAAGTTTAGAAATAGTATATTACTCTACATTCTACAAGTTGAGAAAAGGGATGTTTTTCTGAACAAGTACGGCGCGGCGTGTTTGAGTACGAGCGTTAGCGAGTACTTAAACGGCCATACGAATTAAAAAAAAACACTTTTCTAACGTGTTGAGTATACTATTTTATCGCATTTCATAAGAAAATAATTAAATTTTTACACACCAGTGACACAACTGTCAAAAAATAACCAATAAGAGCATAACTCATTCCTATGTACAATTTTATCGCATTTAATTTGGAAATGTACAACGGCGGACAAATTTAGGCCGGCCTGGCATTCGCTTGGCACTGTTTATGTTGGTGGCACTGTAAGTCTATGTCAAATTCGAGGTTACCAGGTTAAGTTCGCGGAATCGAGTACTTCTTGCATTGCCAGCGTTCTGCAATTGTCATATTCGTAACATTTGACGTTTTTAATCTATAATTCAGTTAACAGTTCTATTTCAAACCGAGCAGTTTCGTTTCAATAGAAGTTAACAGAGTCATAATTGTGCCAAAAATGGAAATTTCGAATCGTGATTTTCGAGTGATGATCTTTTATGATTTTCGATAAGGTTTAACACCGCAGAAATGTGTGGAAAAACTTAGTTTGTAATTTGGGGATGAAGCACCATAGAAAACTACGGTTTACAAATGGTTCGCAGAATTCAAGCGTGGAAGACCAACGTTTGATGACGATCTTCGTGAAGGTCGTCCATGCACCTCTGTTGTCGCGAAAATATCGATGCTGTGCGTGAAATGATTTTATCAGATCGGCATGTGACATATAGTGAGATAGAGACATCCTTAGGCATTGCGCCGAAATAAATACCTACATACGATTTTGCACGATCATTTGCATGTCCGGAAGCTTTATAGTCGTTGGATCCCTCACAATTTGAAAGAAGAACAAAAACAGGCACGTGTCAAGTGGTGCAACGAAATGCTTAAAAAATTCGAAGGTGGTCGTTCAAATTCTGTATATAACATCGTAACAGGTGACGAATCTTGGATATATTCATATGAGGCTGAAACTAAACAGCAATCAACTGTATGGGTGTTTCAAAATGAACCTACACCAACAAAAGTGGTGCATTGAAGAAGCGTTTCGAAAAGAATGATTGCTTGTTTCTTCGGAAAAACGGGTCATGTTGCAGTTGTTGCATTAGATGATTGCAGGACAGTTAATGCTGACTGGTATACTTCAATTTGTTTGCCGGAAGTTATCGCTGAAATCAGAAGAAACAACGTAAACCGGCGAATCATTGTTCATCATGACAATGCAAGCACTCACACAGCACGACGAACTGTCGAGTTTTTGACCAGTAACAACATCCAATTAATGACTCATTGCCCATATTTGTCTAATTTAGCGCCCAATGACTTTTTCTTATTCGAATACATCAAAAATAAAATGCGCGGCGAGCGTTTTTCATCACCTGAAGAGGCCGTTGAACCATTTAAATCACTTGTTTTGGAGGTACGTCGCTCAGAGTGGAATAGTATATTGTTTAACGAGTGACGAAATTAGCATTTTCTGAAAACGAGAGAACAGGCTACGCCTCGTTTGGTAATGTTCTCACGTTGCAGAAAATGCTTTTCTACGAGTAAAACACTATACTTTTTCTATAACCATGGTGTATAAAAAGTTTGAGAAAATTCAATTATCTTTAAAGTAATCTTGAAGAAATCGGGCATTTAGAGATGTAACTCTTTTTTAATGCTCTCTCCAAGGGGGCCCTCCGCCCCTCTCCCAGGGGGCTTTAGGGGCTCCGCCCCGTTTCAAGGGGGCCCTCGGGGCTTCGTCCCTCTTCAAGGAGGCCCTCGAGGATCTGCCCCTATCCAAGGGGGCCCTAAAGGATCTGCCCCTCTTTAAGGGAGCTCTCGGGGCTTTGCCCCTCTCCAAGGAGGCCCTCGGGGCTCCGCTCCTCTCCCAGCAGGCCTTCGGGGCTCTGCCTCTTTTCAAGGAAGCCCTCGAAGCTCCGCCCCTTCCCAAGGGGGCCCTCGGGGTTTCGCCTCTTTCTAAGGGGCTATCGGAGCGCTGCCCCTCTCCAAGGGGGCCCTCGGGGCTCCGCCCCTTTCCAAAAAGGGGCCCTCGGGCTCCGCCCCTCTCCAAGGGAGTTCTCGGGGCTCTCCCCTTTCTTAAAAAACGAATGATGGCTAGAACTGGATATGGAAGAACGCATTTAATATCTGAAATTGCAACCACTTACTTTCGTCACTAGAGATTAAAGTTAACGTTAAGGGATATTCTATCACTGGTCCCGGAACTGGCGTTTTCGGTTGGGATAAAACGTGACAAAAGTTGTTCATTTTTAAATGGTTATAGAAAAAAAATGTTTTGCAGATTGGTTTCATCGGATGCAAAAGTATATAGATTTTAAAGGGGAATATTTTGAGAAGCAATATAGATATTTATGCATTAAGGGAGATATGAATATGTTTTTTCCCTGAGGTTGACATGTGTTACCGACCGAGGGCTCTGGCCCGAGGTCTGTAAGTCAACCGAAGGTAAAGAACATGAATATCTCCCGTGGTGCATACAATATTTTATCTACGACTGTCTAAAATTGAGAAAAGTGCATTAAGAGAAATGTCAGATCTGTCATTTTCAAAAATATTTTAGTAGGCAAATGTCATTATGTCATTCATTTGACACTATTTCAGTTAAGTAATAAAGTCATTACACAACTCAGTTGCGTAATGAAACCATTACATAACTGAGTGGTGTAATGAGCTTCATTACCTAACTGAAATAGTGTCAAATGAGTGACGTAATGCGTTACTTATCCCACTGGAGTAGATAAAATTTTGTACAATACATGTGTGATAATGCATCATTAATATACTTGTGTGCTTACACACACGTATATTAATGATGCTGTTATCCCACTTGTATAGTAAATAACTATTATTTACTAGCATATTAGTAAGAATAGCATGAAATTTAAAAATGTCATAATGACATTTAAAATTAGAATATGTAAGTAACATCAAGGATTGCCTCATTGTATGGTTGCCAAGACCTTATTTGTAGTTGCATGGTTACCACGAGTTTGAGGGAGAAATAATTTGACTAGTCCCTAGGGAGTTATGAGTAGCTTGTTATATTTTGTTTCTATGACGAAAATGTACAATGTCATGTTGCTAGTAAATAAAAGCGATTTACATAACGTAATTTGTGTTTTGTTTTACATTTGTCACCAACAACACACTTCAGTACTGCCAAACGCATAACATCAACTGGAGCTGCTTATTGTGCTTTAGTACATAGGAATGAGTTATGCTCATCTTGGTTATGTTTTGACAGTTAGTATCAGTTGTATGCAACCATTTAATATTTTACATTTCTTATGAAATGCGATAAAATAGTATACTCAACGCGTTAGAAAAGTGGCTTTTCTGAACTCTTATGGCATCACTTTTCTCATTTTCTCAATTTGTAGAGTAATATACGAGGGCCACTACCAATGTTATCTACCTGGCCATGAGAAAAACAATTGACACGATCCAGCTTTATTTGTCAAATAGTGGCGTGCAATCTAACCTTACGTGGAAAATTTGCGTTACTTGTGATAATTAGTTTGATTTTTATAAGGTGTTTTGTGAGGGAAAATGAGTGACTTGAAATTAGAATATCGCAGCGTCATTAAATTTCTTACAAAAGAGGGCCACCAGCCAAAAACCATTCTTGAAAGAATGGTCGCCGTGTATGGACATGATGCACCATCGTATTATGTTGTAAAATTTTGGTCTAAACAGTTTCGGTGGGGACGTGAATCTATCAAAGACGATCCCAAAAGTGGAAGACCAAAAACGGCCACGAGTGAGGAAATTACGCGAAAAGTTGAAGCCCTGGTGCTCGAGGATCGTCGTGTGAAGGTTTCTACCATTAGTATGACGTTAGGAATATCTGCACCTAGCGTAATAACCATCTTACATGACAATTTAAATATGAGTAAGGTGTCAGCCAGGTGGGTTCCGCGATTATTGACACCTGAAAAAAAATTGCGAAGGCTGGAAATTTCGCAAAGTCATTTGAAAACTTTGGACCAGAATTGTGACTTGTTATCACAAATTTTAACGGGCGACGAGACTTGGGTGCATCACTGGGACCCTGAAACAAAATCAGAATCGAAGCAATGGGTTCATAAAGGGTCTCCACCTCCAAAAAAGGCAATAACGCAACCATCTGAACCATCTGCTGGGAAACTGATGGCAACAGTTTTCTGGGATGTGAGGGGCATTCTTCACATCGAATATATGCCAAAAGGGACCACAATAAATGCAGATGCACTTTGAAAAATCTGCGTAAAGCAATTGTTCAGAAACGATCCAATTTTTCCAATCGAGAAGTGTTTCTGCTGCATGACAATGCAACTGTGCATAAGGCTGCCAAAGTCCGACCAATTATGCAGAAATGCAGCTTTGTAGAAATAGACCATCCTCCCTATAGTCCGGACCTGGCTCCATCTGACTTTTACCTCTTTAGACTACTAAAGAAAAACCTTCGAAGGCGCCGTTTTGACTCTGATGAGAGCCTAAAAGAAGCCGGAGACCACTTTTTCGACAATCAAGAGGAATTCTTTTTTTACATTGGTATAAGTTCATTAGAGAACAAATGGCGTAAGTGCGTTGATGTAAGGGGGGATTATGTTGAAAAATAAAAATATCAAAAAAATCATATGTCTTTTATTTCATGGCTAGGTAGATTTCTGTTCTAGTGGCCCTCGTACTAATTTTCGACGACGAGTTGAAATCCCTAATATGTAATGGTAGCTTTCCTGTGTAAGTTAGGAAAGAAGTTATGTACATTTTTTTAGAACTCTATACATATAGCGTAAATACACTGTGCTATACTGTAACACTGCCTTATTAAAAACTTGTGTTATGATCATAATGGTAGCTATACTCCATTTACTTGAAATCTGCACTGTCAAATTTTAAATAAATATCTTGACTATACTCGTACCTCCAAAATAATGTGTTTTTTATTAGACTGTACAGTAATTTAATTGTTAAAATGTGAAAAAATAGCAGTGACATTTTTGTTATTTACTATAAAATTGCATCTTGTAAATTACTATTGGCAGTACTTGATTTCAGCATATCGCGAATATTCCGAAAGAAAGGCTTGCAAAAGATTTTCTCAAACGGACATCTTTGACGAAGAGTTAAGTGAATTCATGCGGATATACTACAATAAATGGAAATCCAAGACTATCTTCCAAGTGTTATTACAGTACCGTGCATCAAAATACAACGACTTATACAATTTATCCCAACAAGTAACTATAATATATGCAATAAAATGTATGTGTATGTCATTTGCTTTTGCAGGTACACTTATACAACCAAAATGTTATAAACATACTTCAACAATCCAGCAAAATAGACTTAAAACACGTAGATTCTCGTGCTCAACCTGATATATGGTTAGGTACCAAGAAACCGTCAGTTCTAAAACTGCCTTTCCGCCTAAACGAGATACCTTACTTCGATACATCTTACATGTGTGACAGTTTAACTACCGAGTATGCAATTCTACATTGTAATTACGATAGAAATTTAGTTAATAAATTGTATTCTAGAATTGCAACTGAAAAAGAAGACGAATTATGGGACGCTCCTCTCCGTTGGAGAGAAACGGTATCAGCTCAAATAACTTCATCCATGTTCAGCAGTAGTGAAGACTTAGAAGTTGGAAGCAAACCTAGAATTGAGTTAATAGAATTGCCTTACAGTCGTAACCCTGACGAACCCGTGCAGTGTCTATGTAGTCCTGGTACCGACGTAGACGAAGAGAAACAAGATGAAATAGATGAAGGCTATAAGAAAGAGCTCAATTGTTCCAAAGTACATAACGGATCGAAATTCAAACGCGATAGCGACCATATAGGTCCAATAAATAATAACACCACGACTCCAGCAAACAGTGATTTTGAGTATATACGCCCTTCTTCTGTCACTAAATTGCCGAAAATAAAAGCTGCACCAGTAAATCCAGTTGTAGAATTAGAAATTAAAGGAAAGCGGCAGGGTGCTACCTCCGAAGATGACCCCCCTTTCAATTTTCAAGCGATGTTACGTAAAACCAACTTTCAACGAGACTCTATGAAGCGACAAGTTGATGACGAAGAACTGTCTTTGGCTAGAAACAAGTTAAAGAAAGATATGAGGAATGTGGAAACTAAAGAAAATAAGATATCAAAGTCTAAACCCGACATATCCTTTGCTAATGTCGAGGTAGTTTCTGATTCAAATACAGCAAACATTAGAAACGATGATAAACAAGAAAAATCAAACGAAAATGGTAATTCAATAGAAACTAAGCCATCAGTAACGTTTTCTGGCGTATTTACGTCAACAGAAATTGCACCAGGTGTCTTTCTAGAAGGTGTTGTTCTTGAATTATAATTGCGTTATACGTGCGTAGATTTAATGGATTTGCTAATATTAAATGTTACTAATTTTGTAAACTATATTTTGTTGAACGATTAATATAAACCAGCATCCACACTATTTAGAATATTAATCAATAAATGTTGAATATATACAGCATATTTTTTTTCTAATGTTTAATCGATCGTATATTGTTGCTGGCACTGTCAGTCGATGTCAAATTCAAGGTTAGCAGGTTAGTTTTTTTTCAGTCTGACACCAACTAACGCAAAACCTAACCTCGAATTTGACGTAGACAGCGTCACCAACATTGCACTTCGGTACTGCCAAACATATAATGAGAATGACAACATTTTTAAAACAAATAGTTTGGAATATTTCTTTAATAAAATCAAAATGGTTCTTATTCAGTATACAAAAAAAAAATGTACGACACACGCCAGTATTTGTGTTTATTACAATTATCTTTTTATTTTCCTTTACGCATCTCCATTTAAAGTTCGCGCCCTTTGTAGGCGCATTGCTTATTGGTTGAATTTGAGGAACCGCCCACAAAGTATCCATTCCGCGGAACGTTACACCTTGTATTCTTTACACCATGGTTGAATTTATAAATTATGAACTATTCCATAACCACACTACATGAAAATAATTTATTGTTGATCACACTTAACAAACACTAAATTCAAGAAACAAGCAAGAATCTACACCTGCATATTAACGTAAGCACTTTCAGGCTGCAACAATAAGTAAGTATATTCTTTAAATACCGGCTATGAAATTGGTATTATACTTCGTTTAACGAACAGATAGAAAATTTAACTAATGGGAGGAGCCAAGGCTACAGAAACCTGTTTTATACTTTACAAATTAAAAACTTGAAATAATTTAAAAATTGTTTAATTTCAACTAAATTGAGCTGCGCACAACCGGCTTACCAAAAATAATGTTCTATTCAAATTTAGCGCCCATTTATGGGAGGGGCTTCTACTCTATCTATTGGTTCAACGTAGTATAGTATTCACAGATTTCTAGAGGATGAAAGTATTCGACGGTACTGTATTTTTATAGATATCTCTCATTATATAAAAAATACAAATGGTAAGTTTTAAGTTCATTTATTGTTACAGTCATGGTTTATTATTTAATAACTACTTAATTACAATTATAAAAAACAAATTTATAAATAATCTAAGTATCGTACACACTCTACACACTAAATTTTATTCTCTTTATGAAAGACAAATTGCAGTCTTATATAGGAAAGCACAATCACTTTTTATTATCATTACTGGTTATACAAAGGGTTTCGAAATTCTGATGTCGCTTTTTTATAAAGCGGATTATCACCTCCTTGCCACTTGGCACTGGCTCGTTCATTTTCGAATTTTGCATATTCACGACGATCATGGATTGTAGTAAAAATCTTCCATATAATGAGTAGCACAATGCCTGCTAGCACTATACTTCCAATGACTCCCAAAATTAAAGCTGCAATGACACATACAGTCAATACAATAGTATTGTATTTTGATATGTTTACTATTCCTACCTATAATCTACATAATTATCAAAATAACCTAAATACTTGCCAAGAATATCAACACTTTCCGAACATATCTTAGTCTTCTGAGCCTTGACAATCAGTTCTTTATTGTCGTCATACGTATATTGAAACACTATGGTGCATCCAGAGTTGTCGGGAGTTCGACATATCTTTACGTCTTCGTCTATTTCTTTCTCGTCAATTTTGTCGACAATACCAGTAAGAAAGGAAGTACACTTTAAGGCGCAATCACCCTCGTCATATATTCCTGTTTTGTAGACTTGGCATTCTACGCAATGGCGTAATTCTTCACACCTAAAAAGTAATGTAATTATAATAGCAATTGTTGCTATATACCTTATCATTTTAAAAAAATTCATAAAATACTATAGTACATAGATACTATAATAAACTAGTAAATTCGTGAATTTTCTAATATAAATCGATGTCAGTTCAGAATAAAATTATTCTAGCAGTCTGTTCCACAATAGCCAAGCTTGAGAATATTGAATCCAATTTCACGTGTTCACGGTATTAAGCCGACGTTGAGCATATAACGGACGAGGATAAATTTTGTGGCAGAGGCCGATTAGGCCGAGGCTAATACAGTTATACCTATGTAATATCGACCGTATGTTGTTTAATAGTTTCCGTAATATCTACAAACAGCGGCCAATTGTAATATATGTGATTTTAATAACGGGTGTTCATAAACAGTCGTCATCCCAGTAGGTTTTGACTTCAGAAACGTATGTCTATTAAAATTGAGAAAAAATGCGCTATGACAGTACTCAATGACGTTTCATTGTGTTGCACGAATTAATCAAAGACATAACATTTTGTTTTTCAAAGCAACTGGGATGACGACTGTTTATGAACACCCGTTATAAATAATATAAATAAAACCTACTAGTAACCTGAGTCCCTCATGTAATTTGGTAGTGTAGCAACGGTTATAACGACCGTGGCTGTTACATTTTAACGGTCGTGTCTGTTATAGGTAACATTTCGATCGAACAAACAGTACTGATATAGTACAATAACATGCCGATATTACGGCAAAATGTTTTCAAAAACACCGTTTCACTTATCCACATATAAATAATGTATGACCTTTGAAAAGATTAAAAAATATTCGAATAAGTGGCTGAAGATAACATCATTGATTCTATGGTGCCAATTATGTTTAAAAATGCCTCCCTAACATTTCCACTAGTTATATTTTCATAGAGCTTGCAGCGTTTATAATTTCTCGTAAGTACATCGCAATATATGCGCTATTTTTATCTACGAAGTCTGTAAAGCTGATTCGCATAAGTATAGGAAACGAGTGAGATAATTGTTCAAATTACCAACTAAGTTGCATATTTTTCAAGTTGTCAACTGTAGTTACGTAAAAGATAGAAAGGAAAGAAAAAAATATAAAAGAAACAAGTGTAAGAAAAATATATTAAAAATAAGAACATGGAACATAAGGACCATGCTTAAACCTGAGAAAATGAATGAAATCATAAATTAAGTAGCTAGATATAAAATTGATACAGAGGTATTACAAGAAATACGATGGGAAAGATAAGGCGTAATAAATTCAGAAAACTTTGCAATACTCTATAGTGGAAATGAAAATAAATAAATTAATTAAACTGGATTTCTCGTACATAATAAATTGAAAAACGATATATTTAAATTCAATCCAATAAATGGAAGATAATTCGATGATCAGAATATAGGGAAACCTATATAACAATAATTATATTATTAACGGGTATCCTCCAACAGAAGAAGCAGAACAATGTGTGAAAGCACTATTTTATGATAAATTTCAAAAAATAAGTGAAACAGTACAACAATATGGCACATTAACCACATAACAAACTGTCTTTCGAAACTATTCAATACAATGATGGTACCTACTTCTTTGGGGTTTGGGTCGCAACCGTTGCGCATCTCACTCTTAAAGCTAAACACAAGTCAAGTAATTTTTCACAACGTGGAAGAGAACGCCAAAACCAAACAGGCCATAGGTATGTATACTGATAATAAGAAAGAAGTCACAACATATATGTAAAACGTAAGATCGTTTAGAGGGACAAACCCAGATTCAACGGTTATTCAACAGTGACGATAATTAAACAAAAAATAGTAATAGAAAAGATTACAACTAATAAATGAAGCATAGAACATTTTCAGTCACAAAGAGAAATTAAAATTGTAAAGACCCAGTTAAACAAAAAAAAAACACTACACTACCTTCACCGAATCGAGTCAGTAAAATCTGCAACCCAGGTTACAAACAACAGCTGTAACTAGCTTGTTGGCGAACTGATTTTACAACTGCTAGGTTTGCAAAAACATTTGTCAAATTTGATAAATAGTTATGTATGGTACAAGTGAATAAAGAGACATTTTATCCATAAGAGGAAAATCTCTCACAAGCCAAAGCCGAGTGATTTACCAAACTGTTACTTTACCATAATTTTTTTATAAATTTAAAACGACTTTACAAGTAGGTACTGGAAAAACTATATAACCTCTATATTATACGTACCATTGCGAAAATATAAAACGGGACACTAAAATTTGCTAAAAGTTAAATTGTCTGAATGAACTCATTGTTGATGTTATCCCAAGCTGCTTATATTGCATTAACCAGTTCATTTTGGTTCACTGGCACAAGATAGATGGGATTTCATAAACAATTAGTAAGGCAAAATTAGAATATAGGTACAAATCGTGAAAAATGGCCCTATAGAGTCCCGGTTTATGTTTCCGCGACTGTACATCCTATGACCTAAATTTTAATAAAATCATTAATAATTAACTTACTGCTGATATTTGTACCTTGGGTTGCAGAATTTACTGACTAGATTTGATTACTATAAACATATAGTATAGAGTTATATATCATCATTAATAGATATAAATTAAAAAGGAGTAAATATCAGAAAACCAACGTTAAATTGAGCCGAACGTACGAAGAAAGAAAAATATCGAAAACTAATAAAGAAGAAATAATGAACAAAGAAATTACAAAGCAAAGTAGAGATAGATGGAATCGGAGAAGCAAAAAGAACATGAAAATTACATAGAACTACAGAAAGGGACAACTGAAATATGTAAGTAAAAGAACGAAGAATTAATAGATAATAGAAGAAATAAAGCATAGTAACAAAACCAACAGCTTTAACAAAATTTACAGGAAAATAAAAGAACAAAGAAAGAAATGTCCTAAAAGATGAAGTAGGAATAACTGAATTTGATAAAGAATAGATAAACAGGTTATGGAAAGAACACTACGGTAACTCCTGAACAATAGAGA
Organism: Agriotes lineatus; assembly: GCA_940337035.1. Lineage (NCBI taxonomy): Eukaryota > Metazoa > Arthropoda > Insecta > Coleoptera > Elateridae > Agriotes > Agriotes lineatus. The sequence goes on from CALNHX010002161.1 coordinate 55,296, forward strand.
AGCAAAGACAATGAAAAAGCGGAAAAACCAAGCAAGGTCAAGAAGACAATCAAGAATTAATATATGAAGAAGTTGTAATTAAGCAAAGTAGGAATTAATAAAAAATGACAAAGACACATCGAAAAAAACGAGGTCACGTGACCACGTAATATATAGGCAACCCATTTAACACTTTTGCCAACCATGTTTAGAAAAGTCAATCTGGCAGTAGTAGTGGAATGCCATATTAAAGTTAGAAAATGAACACAACATGAAAATGCTAATAAGCTACATCATGAACGTCAATGCTGATAAATGTGAAATCGGCGATTAACGTATGTAACAAAATTTTTGGTACAATCTTTTTCGCTACTGAATTCAAAATGTATTATCAATATCTAGCCACCACTAAAAATAAAACTTCAGAATGTGCCTAGAGCAATAATAAACCAACGATTTATTATTTCTCTAGGAAAATGTGTCACTTTACAATTGTTAATGTCATTTCGCTTATTAATTTTGCCGGAGTATTTTCTAAAATTGAAGAACAGAACAGTTATTTATAATTTAGTTGGCCAATTTGCCAAACGAGAAATTTTAAATTTTTTTGAAAAAAAATGCTATAGAACTATTTCTCGTATAATTAGAGATTATGAAAAAGAAACTCCATACGCGAATATACCGAAAAGTTAAAATGAAGAATAGTAAATCGTCGGTATTGTAGTTGTTTTTATATTAATATCATTATTGCTTTGGTATTTACGTCTTTGAAAAGAATTTAGACATTGAGATTTCAGGCTTACAAAAGCCGAACTGGGAAACATTGTAGTGAGTTGTAGCAATTATTAATCATTGCCGCATGACAGCCAGTGACGTAGTCAGGGGAGAATCTCGAAGGGCTGCCCCCCCCCCCCCACCAATTCCAACAAATATTATAAAATCGTCCCTTACTTGTCTACTATTCATTCCCGGAATTGTGATAATATGCAATTGAAGTTACAAATATCAGCTGAAACCAGATCGCTAATATGACTTTCGATCACAGAGACATGGCCTTTTTGTTGTCTTTATATGTCATGTCAAATTTGAAAAAAAATATAACATCTAGAATTATTATACACACAACCCCTGATCTAAATGTTTATAAAATCATATTAGTAATCAACTTATTGTTGATATTTGTAACTTGGGTTGCAGGTTTTACTATCACAATTATTCAGTGAATGAACTATAGAGAGAAAATTGACAATTCAACTCTGTGTAAACTACAGTTATAGTATTCCAACCAGAAATTGGAAAGCTATTTAAAATCAGGCAACATTGAGAACAGTAAGTCACTTCGTAATTTAATTCATAAAAATTACTGTTTGATTGTCATTCAGTGACACTTCAACAGTAACCTTCAAATTTGACAGATGCACTGGGAAGTTTGGACGATATATACGTTTTTCAACATTCTATATGCTACTATACGGTTTTAAAAACTCAACTAGTACCTACTTAAATCATGCACAATGTTACAATGCCTTAACAAAACAGTTACATGTACAGTTTGCAGATGAACTGTCATTACTTCAAAGCTGATTGACATTAGAATATTATTTACTGATTGTATGAAACCAACTTAGACATGACTTACACTTTTCATGGTGTACTTGATTTTAAATAGCTTTCCAATTTTTGGTTGGAATACTATACATCAATGTAAAATCGTAACCTTTTCGCTCCAAGAGTGTAAATTTATTTCAATATTTGCTTTAAATATTTTGTTATTTGCGAGTATTTTTAAATCGGGCTCTCTGAGAGTCATGGCAGGTAATAAATCAATAAGATTGCTTTTGTCAAATTAAAATATACCATTACTAATGTTTATGATTATACAGGGTGATTCATAAGTATGATCATTAAATTTAAGTAAAATTTGAGGACATAAAATAGAGCAACTTTGCATTATAAATTATACGTAAACAATATTGTTTCAAAAAAAAACTCATTTAGGGTAAACCTTGGCAAGAAAGATAGAAAATCTAGTCATGTCTTAACTTAAGTCTGTAGGTGAATGTCAGATTGCATTTTGTTTATAAAAACATCTGCCACTGTGACAGGCAAAAGTTTACACTGCATTAAGCTTACTTGTATCAAGCAAAAAGGAAAATAATATGACATATACACAACAACGAGTGTATTAATCATAACAGTCAATAAACATTGTTTTTATTGAGCGTTTTCTATATTTTTAGGAAAATAGTTCAAGATTAAGATGTAATTTAGTTCTCTCTGACTTATGGTAGTTTATTTGCTTCAATGGGTATCTATCAAGTTATGGAAAACTTCAATTTAATCATGGCATGCTGCGAATGAGCTTTTTATTTAAAACACGCGATATAACAGTCCCTCAAAAAATAAAACTTTTAATTGCTTAAACTTATTGATGGTCACTGCAATCAATTACTATAAACATAATTTCGCAATGTAGTCGCAATAAGATCGAAGTTTGATAAAATGCAGAAGTGAAAAAGAGTTGTTTGGGTTATTTCAATCACATTTGGTGTCAGTCTCAAGCCTGGAAGGAAATGCGAAAAAAAAGCGGTTTAATGTACTCTTATCTGATTTACCTAAAGGTGTTGGTGTTGGTAAGTGGTTCTCAAAAATTTTCATCAGGCCTTAATGTGATTTTTTCGCATAAACAATTAATATTTAGTGTACTTCTACTGAGGTCAGTATAGTCCTCTTTACTTTAATGACTATACTTATAAGCCACCCTGTATATGTACATCATTTGTACTGTGTATCAATATATTTCTAATTTGAAAACTACAGTAATAATTAATTCCACTTCCTTATAATAAGTTCTAATATACTCCAAACAACACTCACAGCCCCTCCCCCATATTTTAGTCTTGGGATGGCCGCCACTGAACAAATTTTTAAGAATGCTTCCCCCCCCCCCCCCCCAAACGAAAATTCTGGATACATCACTGGACACCACCTAAAATCGAACTTGACTTTTCTGCTCAGCAAACTCGAGACTTTACTGCCACACTATACTACTACTCAATTATGTATTTCGTTTAAAACGTTACCATTTTCTTGAGTATGTATCAATACTCCTCTTAAGATTATTGACTCAAATTAAAATTGTTCACAAAATCGCTATCTTTATACAATAGTTACTTTTTTTTAAACTGTTGAAATACAAGTTATATGATAATTTTTTGTGTAGTTCCTTTCAATTGATAATAAATTGAAACTTCACATTAAACGTTAGAAATATTGAACGAACAAGATAATACACGCTTTAATGTTTACTATATAATCAATTACCTTTGACCCGGACATGAAGGACACTCTTCGCAATATTTTCCAGAATATTTATAGCCATCAACCACGTTACACTGGCATTCCCCACAAACGCAGTTTCCTTGGCCGGAACAAACAGAGTCGCCACTTCCTGGAGCAATACACGTCGTGTTGGTATCCGGGCATTCGCAGGCTTCTCCAGTCCATCCAGCCAAACATTTACACTGTCCACAATCGCACAACCCATTTTCCTTGCTGGTACATACTTGTCCATTGTTGCGTTTGCAAGAATAATTGTCGCATTGGCAAAACCTGCCATAGATAATTTGTGGAGAAGGTCGCTTGATGCATTCGCATTTTCCACATTTGCATGTTCCCAAACCCGAGCATATTTCTGTATCATTTGAATGTTGTTTGCAGACACTTACATCGTCGGTGTTGGACGTCGAGCTATCACACTCACAATTTCGCCCAAATCGTCCAGGATTACAACTACATACTCCACATTTCAAGTCCCCTTGGCCAGTGCATGTGGGCGACTGAGGGGAGAAATCGGCGTGATTGGGCTTTTCGCACGGACACTCGCAAACTACTTCCAACTCCACCTCCAGACTTTCATCTATACCTTCTGGCTTTATTTTGATTAATTGTGGGGAAGAACCTGGTTGTTGGCACTTGATAGGGCGTATTGAGGCAGTAAAGTTTATAATTTCACCGACGTGTATGTTGCTACATCCGTTCTCCTTAGGCTTGGGACAATTTGAAAAATATTTTATTTCAACTTCTGTCCCAGAATTATCAGTAATAGTCACGGAGTCTACAATTTTCTGCAAAAAAATCGTGTTTAAATTGAACAATAAAACTTTATAAAACTTACATTGTAATTTTCGGCCACCAAGCTCACTACATTATCAGAATTTTGAGTTAACCCACCAGCTGCAGAATTTTCAATTCGCTGTTGTAGTTTTTCATAGACCTTAACAATCCTATCGTCCCCTTTCCCCTTAGCTATAGCAAAAATCAAATTTATGTTGTTTTGCTTTGCGACATAATTGATGTGGGAAATCGAGGGATAATCATATTGCAGGTCATGAGTGTATTTGTTATTGGACATGTGGCATTGAGCATCGTTTGGTTCAACAACTCCGGCCAACTTGCCGTCTCCCGCAATATGGAAATCCGCGTCCGTCGAGAAAACAATCAAATGTCTAGCTTTCTCTCTCCATCCAATCTCCTGTTTGCATACCATCGCCTGCATAACTGCGTCGAAACCTCCTTCTGGAAAATCTAAATTGCCGGAAACTCTAGCCTTGCGCACTTCTGCTGAGAAAGCAACGGCATCGTCTGTTAAGGACATGTGGTTCTTGAAACTGTATGGTGGAACACACACCACGGTTCGGCCGTTCTTTCTGAGGGTGCATGGTGACTGTAACCTGAAAATGTGTTAAAATTAGTGATGGGCTTATTCGAATGAAAAATAACCGGTTATCCGGTTATTGAAATAACCTATGTAACTCGGTTTTCGTTCCAAGTATTTGAATGAAAAATAACCTCATTCTGATACGTACTACGCTTTGAATATAAAACCTCTATTCAAAGGTACTACGTGCCATATCTCAGCGACCTACGCAGTGCTCAAAATTCTGTAAATATAAATACGTCATAACTCATAAACAAAGTAGGTTGTATTGAAAACACCATTTGGTTATCGCGCAACTACCTCCTATCATAAACATTATCAAATTCTGGGGACTGAAACCTGAACGCCTAAAAACTGCAAACGCATCAAGCTATAAAACAATTTTTTATTTGCATATTTCTTTCTTTCTACACTTCTTAATAAATACCTCTTATTTTCCAATACATAACACATAATGTACGGTCGTCGCCTTAGAAATCGGGCACTACACACTATTATGATATATTTTGCATGTATTTTTTAAGTGTATAAACTGGGTTTTTTCAGTTATTATGGTTTTAATTGTTACGTCAGATTGTTTATTGTTTCTCAATTATGAAATGCCATCTCACATTAATGAAGTAACCGGAGCAAGAATACTCCAAAGACTAGAAGAACATATTACGTGTCCCGATTTCTAAGGCGCCGACCGTACATATTATGTTTTGGTTGCTCTGCTATCTGCAAGTTACGATGTCGATGCAGATGACGGTGAACCGATGTCGATGCAGATGACGGTGAACCGGCAAACCGGCTGACTTAATCGAAACGAATCGAGAGCCAAAATGTATTCGAATGATTATTCAAATAATCATTCGGTTATTAATATGATTCGAATGCAAATAATTCGGTTATGAAAATTATCCGGTTATGCCCATCACTAGTTAAAATGAAAATTTTTAAAGATATATATCTCCCATGCTACATAGGTTGCTTATTCAAGTCGTGTACTGCAATACTAAAAGTTATAAAGCTCGCATAAATATCAAGTCTCACGAATAGTGGAAATAATTTGTTCAATTCAATTGCTATTATCTGAAACAGTAAGAGGAAACACTTAGTAATGCAAATTACATCAATTCGCTAAGAAAAAGATATCGCAGCCGGTGAACTTGAAACGCGCGCTTTCAGAAGAAATCTGAGTTGTAGACAGACGCCTTGGGCGCTGGACCAGGAATGCTAGGTAAACGCACATTGTTATTCTTACATTATAAAGGGCACGGTGACGAAGTACCGATCGCGGACGAATTGCACCCGTACGGTGACGATAAAAACTTGACAGACGCCGAAACTTAGAAGCGTAGAGACACGTACACGAAGACTATAAATGATTGTAAGTCCACAGTGCTTTGGAGATTGTCATTGTTTTGCTTTTGCTGCTCAATTGTATGTGTGTGATATGTATACGCAGTATGCACTCTATACACGCATCACAAGTAAATACTGTAGTGTGCTAAAAGTGAATTAATCGGTAAGCCTACATGCTCTTACAATTCATTAAAAATAAAATTTTAATATGCCAAATCAGCTGATAGTAGTTTATGATACTAAAACAATTACAATAAAATCGCAAAGAATTTTGTTTTCCCAAAGCAGTAAAGAGTAGAGTAGTGAAGTAACGAAAGCAGTGCGAGTTAAATCTTGAAGGGAATGTAATTCTGTAATAATCTGACATCAACCGACTTGACAGTATAGTATAGCAAGGTGCCTGCCATGACAACTCAATTGTCATGCATGTCCCTATGTTCGCAGAAGCCGCCACCAATCTGTAAATAATACCGCCCAATTGTAGAATACTCCCTGGAAAACCCCTGCCTGTCGTAAGAGGCGACTATGAGGGCCATTCGTCCATACTACTCCCTGTATCTTGTCCTCGACATACTTGTTATTCTTAACTTGTTAGAACAATTTCTTGAAGTTAGTACGTTCCTGTATTTTCCGCATAACTTAAGCTAAATTCGTAGTTCAGCGGTGAAGCCTCAAACCTTGATTCTATACGAACCTTCTTTTCGCCCAGCTCGTGTATTAACGTTTTGCACTTTTTATATTCGTCGAGATTCGTTTATAAATTAACGCTTTGTTATCATATGCGAAGCAATGCAGTTTAGCTTATCGACTTCTCAGAATTTTTGTTGTTCTAACAGGCCTAAAACATCCCCCAAGTTTTTGCGAATCGCTTAGTCAGATATTGGATCAGGTTGGAATTTTCCGAGCGTTCCGCATAAGTGGGACAAAGAACGAAGTTAAACCGCGCTTGCGTGGCCTGAGCTAGTTTTTGGAATCCCGGCTTAAGCCTTTCAATTACCGCTCTGCTCTGAGTTACAAAGCACGTGTCTGAACTTCGCGCCCCCGTCCCCGCAGCCGGCGGATCATTTATCGGACTCTTAAAGGTACCAATACCAGCTTAAATATGACGTCATGTTGTATCTCGCACGTTGAAAGTTTGTCCCGTTGTTCCTGTATTAAAAGTTCCGTACGTCTGCCAACTCTTGACTGTGGTGAACATTATTTACCTCTCGTTACCGGAGTACAGCCCTAACTCAAAGGTCGTAAAGAACCTGCCTTTCTCAACTGCAGTTTAGCCGGCAAACCTTTTTGATATCGCCATCGTAACCGAGTTAGGGCCGTGTATTTTAGGTATATTTCCAGATTATGTGATAAAATCGTGTTTGTGCGGTAACAAACTATCCCATTATAGGTCAACGGGTCCTAAGCCGGACGAGACGGATTTTTGTATTTTGTATTTGTGGGTCGAGGGTGAACCAAGTTCGCGTGCACTTAGGCATTCACGTGGAATCGTGGTATTACTTCCGAGTCACATGTGTGTATATGTTTTGTGAGTCGGGAGCCACAATTTGTCTAGGGGACTGATACCAATAATTCAAAATCTTTGGTCATCCAGGTTGGGGGTTGAGATCGGACCAATGATCCAGTGCTAGTAAAAATCTTCTAAATCCCACGCTATTGCTTCGTAAACTGAACGGGTCAGACAACATACGAGTTATGAAGCGAAAAAGGCTAATAAAATTTGAAACAGATAATTCAGATAATTAGTAATAGATTTTCTGAAATACTAAGGGAAATTGAAAATATAAAAATCGACATTGCAGTGGTAACAAAAACAAAAAAAAACGCAAGGGCAAGAAAGAAACACGTATGTATTTATGTAATAGTGTTGCAAAAGACCCCGAACAAAAAGTGGAGTATCGTTATAATCAGAAAACGAAGATCTAGCAAATCCTGAAATCAAGTCAATGAAAGAATAATACAAGTTTAAACTAAAAAGACATAATAGAATTATTATTGGAGTATATGCGCCGACAGCTGATGCAGTAAAAGACGCATTATATAAGGAATTAGAATTAATTTGAACAAAAATATGAAATAGAAAAGAATAAATTATGATGCGCCACTTTAATGATAAAATATGCTCAAAAAATAGTGGCAAAATAATCAGACAGTACTGAGAAAAAATTGATAAAAAAGAAAAATGAATTGAATTATCGGCGCAATACTCCCTAAAATTCGACAAACAGATTATTTTGTTGTTCATTTTAAGTGCATTTTTTTCTGAACATTTTGGGAGAAGTACGTTTCTGTACGCTTTCAAACAAGGTTGCTCGCACGTTCTTATCACATTTCAAGAATTTAATTTTAAAATGACAGCTGCTTGTCTTATTTACTTCCGCGTGGTCCAGATCAATTGTCGTCGGATTGTCTAGACAGTTACGTGCCTTATCGTGATCTTGGAAAATTCCAATTGCAATGCGTCGATTAAACACTAACACGTGCAAAGTTATCACGCCTCACAGCTGAGAGCGTGATTCAAAATTCATTACGTTGTCGAAGACTGCAGCAGCTGTTACGCATTAAAAGCTTTGGTGCGAGAGAGCGCCCGTGATGATTAGAAAGAGATGACAGAACGCGGATCCCAAACTTTGCGCGAAACATATTCCCTTATTACCAGCTATTGAGGCAGCTAAGATGGCCGCGAACCAGGAGCGCCAAGCGATCTGGGCGGCTTTAAATTTGTTGTGCGTGAGTTAAGTTAATTTGTATCGAGTACAGACTCATCATCGAAACCCAGTGCAGTCAACACGTGCGGATAGTTTCTGCCCCAGGGGTTGTGTGTCGGATAGTCGGATGGGAACTTACGGGAATTCAGCTATCGTGTCGTTGTGTAACCAATTTCATTCACTTAAGCATTACGAATTTGGAGCGTACGTCGTTTATATAGATCTAAAAGGCGACCTAATTTCAAATTTAATCATTCTTAAAACCCGGGGCGTGAAATTTGTGGGTTAAGCAAAATTGTGGAAGCTTCAATCTTCCTTTGTGTGTCAAGTCTTCTCAGGTAATGTAGGAAAGTGCAGTGCCGAATTTGTGAATCATTTTGTTTTGTTCGGTGCCATTATGAAGCAGCGCCTTGTTCGCGCTATCAAGCTAGATGGAAGTAACGTAATTTTATTTTGTTCTTGTTGAACCTTGTAGAGCTTCAAGCACAATCATAAATGTTGGTATAAATTTGCAACACCCGTTGCATGTACGCTTACGATCATTGAAAATGAACAGGGTTATGCATGTCAAATTGACTTAACAGACGTTTTTGCAATTGCCTGCAACGTTATTTTATTATTACGATGGGTAGAGAGTTAAGACAACACGATTCTACTTTAGAGACAAGGGGAATTCAAAAAACGTAAATCAACTATTGTAATGTTGGTAGCATTTTCAATGATTCTTTGTGTAGGATTATGACTTATTTTGTTAGTCGACAACATATTTGTTTTATGTGTGTGTGTGTGTGTGTGTGTGTGTGATGTTACATTCTACAATTTTATTGCGTATTTAGATTGTATATGTTGCAGGCATTTCAAAATCAGAATAAACCGCATCTGTCAAGTTACTTTTGTGTTTCGTTTAGTGAAAGTTAATTTGTCATGAGTATAAGAAAGCACGCTCTTCAAGCGTTTGAGTTTCCTAAGTGCTTACTGTACAGAAAATTGTCAAGAAGTGTAAGGAGAGTTGACCTCCTGGCGAAAGCCTATAGGACTGTAGCTAAGAATCATTTAGTATACAAGTAAAACCCGAAGTAAGTATTTTTACACCAAACCCTCTGGCCGTGGATAAGGCAGAACCAAACAGCTAATGGTTGATTTTTTACGGTAGCGCTTTAGCATTTTACCATTTTAACTAAAATAAAACAAGACCGGACTTCACGAGTATCATGAACCACCCCTTCCCGCTAGCTAGCCAAGGACAAGCGGGGGCTTTATCCTCCAACTCATAAACCGTAACATAGTTTGGAAAATTCTTCGCCATCATCTCTTGATGTCCAAGGTTTGTGCTAAATGGGCACCTAATCTTTTAACTCGCGTGAAAATGAAAAATCGCAGCAAAAAGTCAAGCGAGCTTTTAGCCCTTTATAGCAATGTAAAATAAAGTTTGAAGAAACCCTTGTAACTCGCCACGAGACACCGATCCGATTTAATGATCCAGTGATAAGAAAAGCAGTCTAAACAATGGAAACACTGTGATTCGCCGCCTCATAAAAAAGCAAAGTGCACTCTCTCATCCAAAAAAGTGATGTCTTTATATATTGGTAGTACTTGCACAAGAGTAACATGGTAGACATGAAAAACATTGAATTGCCCGATTAGAATTGAAGCTTAGAGAGACCTATTAAAATATCAGTGTTCCTGAACTTATTAAGTCAATAGCACCACAAGAAATAGAAAAAAAGCGTTAAGAACATTGAAAAACAGACAAATCTCTGTACCTGGACGAATCGCGGTAGAACTCTTTAAAATGGACCATCAAACTTAACAAACATCTTAAAAAAAGAATAAAAGCAGACTTACATCTTATTCATTAATAAAAAAAGGAAGTAAAACCCAATGTAGTAATTACAGAGATATAAGCGTTATTCGCACAATAAGCCAATTGTAAGAAAAAGTACAGAAAAATAGATTGGAAAGGAAATTACAAGAACCCGAAGAACAAAGTTGTTTTAGGGACGGGCACTGATTACATGACAAGAAAGTTGGAAGAAGACTATAGAAATGAGGATTGTAAATCAATATAAATGAGACCGAACATCTGGTAATTGGCACCGAAGCTGATGATATAGTATTAAACGCAACTACAATTAAAAACTGCGATAGCTACAAATATCTTGGTGTTACTGTCACTACAGAAGGAAATAGCAACAGAAAGCTAATTAATAAAATAGGATAAGGGAAACAGTCAATCACATAATCCAATTCTATCCTCTGCAGTTATAAAATAATGAAGAAAAGAAAAATATCCATATTCAAATATCAAGTTGCAACATATTACGAGGGCGTTACAAGGCAGAAAATGCAAGTAAAGGTATCGTTTATACTAAAAACCATGAGACTAAAAGACTAAACTGGTACGGTCATCTGCAAAGAGTGGAAGAAAGTAAGTGGCCTAAAAGAATATAGCAGTGGGTTCCTCCACAACGATGAAGAAGGGGAAGGTCGCAAAAATTTTGAAGAGAAGGTGTATAGCTCCATGATGCAAAGAGAGATATAAGAAACTGAGACAGAGATTACTGACGTATGGGATACAAGAAGCGGTCACGGTTGTCAAACAATAATATATAATTGTATAATACATAGTTATTTTTCATTAATAATTCGGGCTTCCCATTTTTCAGGAAATCTTGGAATTTTTAAAATAAAATTCTTCTATTAATAAATAAACTACCACTTATTATTGATTTTTTTCCTATGTAGCCGATTTAAAACTAACACCACCTTGAACTAAAAAATAGATTTAGAAGGAAAAAATTAGCATGCAATTTTTATTTTATATGGTGAAAATAGATTCCTCGTAGATTTTAAATAGTGCAGTATTCATGAATATATCGTCTACTTATCTACTAGTTATTTTTATTTGCAAACATGATAAACTACCATCTAAAGTATATAAGTAACTGTTTAGAAATTCTATTTCAACAATGAAAAACTCAATATTTCGACACATCCAATTTATTTCCATTACTTTTATTAATGATAAATCTCTGGAATTGAATAGATCCGGTGTCATTTAGTTTCTCTACGACAGCTTTCGAAAGTAGACTTTTCGAAATGTCATTTGACGATAGAAAGTTGACGTTTTTCTATGAATAGCAGGTACGTCCCTTTTCGGCTCGTCCCCAATAGCAATCAGCGAATAGCTATTTACGACTTTAGGCCGGTAGCTAAGAATTAGTTATAAACGCGAATGACAATTGATGACAATTAATAATTTTTCCGTCGACCTCCCTATAAAATGTGATTTTACGAACGCATTTACGTACCAAAAATGTCACTTTTTTGGACACCATTAATTTTTCGTCCGCAAACACTTTTTGTCCCCAAATGATTTTCGTCCGCGAATGCTTTTCGTCCGCAAACACTTTACGGCCGCACTTTACAGCCGCAAACGCTTTTCGTCCGTAAACACTTTTTCGGCCGCAAACACTTTTCGTCCGCAAACGCTTTTTGTCCGCAAACGTTTTTCGTCCTCAACAACTCTTATAATTCGGACTTCACTTTCATGTTTTTTCAAATTATGACGGTCGGCGGAAAAATGTAATATGCGCCTTGGACGAAAACTGCTTTTTATGGCCTTGCCTGATTGCTCGCCTCGGCTATCGCCTCGGCCAGCAATTGCAGGCATCGTCCATAAAAAGCCAATTCTTCGTCCTTGATGTATAAATAACTATTCATTATTTCAGTGTGAAAGTAAATATTTTTCTGAAAATTCTCGACTGAACTTCTATAAACCGTACTAAAATACGAGTAGCTATCCATAAACCTATGTCAATAGTATCCAACACAGTATTTGTATAGTATCCGTAAAATTAGTTATTTATAACATGTGTGACAGATGCTAAGTATATGTCATATCCTTAACCTATTTGTTTTAGTAACTTTTTGTAAGTACAGACAAAGATGAATTTTGAAAGTACACTCACGAAATTTTGGAAATCAAAGGCCACTTTGTGTTTTTATGTTTCCTGAACAGACTATATTAGTCTATTTCTGTCTAAAGCAAACAAAGTCCATAAACTATACTCTAGCACACTTAATTACCTACCATATACAGGGTGATTCTTGACTTATACGCATAATTGCTAGGAATGATAGTTCGTGACGTGTAGTGATGGGTAATTAAAAAAAAGTTGTTAATTAACGGAAATAACGAATTAATTATGTTGAGAGTGGTGAACTAGTAAAATATAAAATTATCGCATTTACCTTGAATTGTATTTGTCACTCTCCGTCAATAGTTGCCAAATTGGAGCTTCTTTTATTCTTAAAATTTATGGCAATAACTTCACCAAAGCAGAACTCATGGGCATGGTATTGACGTATGTCCCATAAGTTTTGAGAAAAAATATTAGTAGCTATATTTTATATTACTTTAATTTTATATTAATTCAACTACAAGCAATTATTTCTACAACTATATTTAATATAATTATATGCTTAAACTACGGATAATGGTCTAGTTTTTCAACGCCAACCATATTTCCTATAATAAGCTTCGCCCTCGTTAATCAAACTGCAAATTCATGAAAAAATTATGACTTTCAAAACTAGTTATACAAATTACTAAAAATTTAGTCGAAAAGGTCTTCGGATATTACAACTGTCAAATTGACATTTCAATAAAATAGTTAAAAAAGGTGTACCTTTTTCATGAATTTGCGTTAAGAAAAATTGTACTTTCAATACGATTTTTCGTTAAAAAAAGAAGATTTTCATGCGGGACATTTTTTGAGATTTTTTTCGTTCAAATGCAAATTATTGCGTTTAAATTTCTCGAAACCAAAACTGCATTAAAAATTTGAGCAGTTTTTGTTGAGAGACATTTGCAATAATTTGCATGTTAACGAAAGAAATTCTCTTAAAAAATTTTACCTTGAGTGGCATTTGGAAAGATTATTCGGTAATTATTCCGTATGCGGTGAAACGCCAAAAAATCGATTTTTTTCGGGGAAAAAAACTCTAATCGATAGATTTCACTCCAAAGAACACGATTCCGCTGTCGGAGCGTGATTTTTTCAACTATTTCTTCTGATTTTCTAACCTCAAAAGTTTCACCGTATACGGAACAATTACCGCGGGGATATAATTCCGTATACGGTGAAACGCCAAAAATGCATCAATTTTGGTGGGAAACGACACTCATCCATAGATTTCACTTTAAAAACCACAGTTCTGCTGTCGGAGCGGCACGCCTCATTCTCTTTACATCGAATTCTATTTTTATAAATTAAAATTATAGAAGCTGCTTTCGAATTGAGTGCAACTAGCACTGGTGCAATTGACTCTGGGGTGAATTACTCTGGGGTGAGTTGCTTTGTAATTCGAACAGACGTTAGGTTACTCTCGCGTAAAATACATAACCTAACTAATTTGCTTTTGAATTGAACGTTTAAAATAAGGGCGGTATATGCAGCCTGCGCTCAAAATAGATTTATAGAACTTAATTCGTAGTTAAAAGTTTATTGAAATATAATTAAAAATGAAATTAAAAACATTTCTGTTAATTACAGTAAATTGAGACTCGGATTCTTCCAAAAGGCGTTTAAATCTGACAGCTGATTCTAAATAACACAACAGCGTATGCCAGGGCTTGTTGCACCGCAAATTTTCATGGGGCTTAAGGGGGCAGGGAAAGGAAGACTAGCGTTAGTTACTCCAAAAATTATGTTGTAATTCGAACGCTAGGTAACTTGCTCTGGTGCACTCCAGAGTACTCTAATGTGTAATGCGAAAGCAGCTAGAATCTGTTTGATCCCGATGCCGGAAAAAAGTCCGCAGGAAAAAGTTCCGCGGAAAATGTTCCGCCGGAAAAAGTGCCGTGGGGAAATAAATCCGCAGGAAAAAGTTCGGCAAGAAAAAGTTCCGCAGGAAAGCGATGCTTTGGTGTTTTGTCCATGTTACATGATTAATAAGTACCATACCATAGGGTACAAATGCATATGATAAAAATGGAAAAATTTGCTGGGCTCTTATGTATATTATATTTACATTTATAGTATTTTAAATTACTAGTGACTATATAATCACAGTGTGGCCATACAATTTTTGACTGGTACTTTTTTATCCAATATCAAAATACGATTTTGCGGAAAACCATGATGATGTAATAAAAAAATAGAATTTTTTAACGGTGTAAGCGACATTTGATAACAAAAAATTACTAAAGTCAAAATAAAATGTTACAATTCATTTGCTGAAGTGAAAGAAAGTTATTCAAAATGACTAATCTCTCAAATACAATAAAATACCACAAAGAGGTTTAAATGTTGAAGAAATATGAGTCATAAGGTGTTTTCATCAATTTATTACAATTAAAGGAAATTGGAAAGTTCGAATCCAAAACGCAAATGATATAACATCATTTGTATCGAAATCTTCTCGGTAATTTAATGTGCTTCATTAACATCTAAATTATATTAAATAGATACATGGACTAAACTCCAATCTAGCCCACTGGTGCTTAGGCGCATACGCGTGATAATGTGATTCTCAGTTTGTCGGAGGTTCTACAAATGTTCAGACAATGGAGGCAAAACACGAGAGTCTCATGCCAGACCCAGTCTTGGCTGCCGTAAAGGTGCGAATTTAGGTTAGCTGCAGTTTAACATTTGTGTGTACTTAGTACAAAAATGCCTGTGTTTCACCGTAAAACAAGCAGTTAGTCCAATCGTCGACAATAATATTGAATTTGAATTTCCCAATGAGTATTTCTCTTATTTATAGCTTAAAATCCAGTTTCGCCACTGGCATAACAGTGGGCTATACTGGAGTTTTCCCGACACTAAACTACTTGCTATACATGTTCAACCTGGAATTGCAAATGTACACCGCAATAATCTATTGAACAGTTACTTACGAATATTTAATCAATATAAAACTTACAGGAAAATATTTATTTCTCTGTTGAATGTTCTGGATTGTTTGATGTTAATACTGTTCTGAATATCGTAATTTGTGAAAAACTTCAAAATATGGTTCTTTTCCGTATAAACAAACTATAATTTGGAAAACTTATGGCCGCGGGAATACTAATGGGGGATTTCATCATGTGATACGTCCACTCAAACTTTTGACAAGTTATAAAATGCCAATGTCTTATTTTGACATTAGTAACCTTTTGGGGTGAAATTCGGTGCACGGTCCGATCTATTTCGCATCCGCTGCGAGCGAAGTAAGTTTATAGTTCGATCAGCGTGTATGTCAAAATGTTGTGGGTGCCGCTTGCCGCTATCAATGTTTAAAGCAATGCGTTGCGCTCTCGGCGGTGGTCCAGGTTAATGGTTTATGTTAGTTGTTAGGTCTTGATAATTTTTTTTAGAGAAAAAATACGAGAGAGAGTTTGTTCAACGCAATACGTTGCGCTCTCGGCGGTGGTCCAGGTTAATGGTTTATTTTAGTTGTTAGGTCTTGATAATTTTTTTTAGAGAAAAAATACGAGAGAGAGTTTGTTCAACGCAATGCGTTGCGCTCTCGGCGGTGGTCCGGTTAATGGTTTATGTTAGTTGTTAGGTCTTGATAATTTTTTTTAGAGAAAAAATATGAGAGAGAGTTTGTTCAACGCAATGCGTTGCGCTCTCGGCGGTGGTCCGGTTAATGGTTTATGTTAGTTGTTAGGTCTTGATAATTTTTTTTAGAGAAAAAATACGAGAGAGAGTTTGTTCAACGCAATGCGTTGCGCTCTCGGCGGTGGTCCGGTTAATGGTTTATGTTAGTTGTTAGGTCTTGATAATTTTTTTTAGAGAAAAAATATGAGAGAGAGTTTGTTCAACGCAATGCGTTGCGCTCTCGGCGGTGGTCCAGGTTAATGGTTTATGTTAGTTGTTAGGTCTTGATAATTTTTTTTAGAGAAAAAATACGAGAGAGAGTTTGTTCAACGCAATACGTTGCGCTCTCGGCGGTGGTCCAGGTTAATGGTTTATTTTAGTTGTTAGGTCTTGATAATTTTTTTTAGAGAAAAAATACGAGAGAGAGTTTGTTCAACGCAATGCGTTGCGCTCTCGGCGGTGGTCCGGTTAATGGTTTATGTTAGTTGTTAGGTCTTGATATTTTTTTTTAGAGAAAAAATATGAGAGAGAGTTTGTTCAACGCAATGCGTTGCGCTCTCGGCGGTGGTCCAGGTTAATGGTTTATGTTAGTTGTTAGGTCTTGATAATTTTTTTTAGAGAAAAAATACGAGAGAGAGTTTGTTCAACGCAATGCGTTGCGCTCTCGGCGGTGGTCCGGTTAATGGTTTATGTTAGTTGTTAGGTCTTGATAATTTTTTTTAGAGAAAAAATACGAGAGAGAGTTTGTTCAACGCAATGCGTTGCGCTCTCGGCGGTGGTCCGGTTAATGGTTTATGTTAGTTGTTAGGTCTTGATAATTTTTTTTAGAGAAAAAATATGAGAGAGAGTTTGTTCAACGCAATGCGTTGCGCTCTCGGCGGTGGTCCAGGTTAATGGTTTATGTTAGTTGTTAGGTCTTGATAATTTTTTTTAGAGAAAAAATACGAGAGAGAGTTTGTTCAACGCAATGCGTTGCGCTCTCGGCGGTGGTCCGGTTAATGGTTTATGTTAGTTGTTAGGTCTTGATAATTTTTTTTAGAGAAAAAATATGAGAGAGAGTTTGTTCAACGCAATGCGTTGCGCTCTCGGCGGTGGTCCGGTTAATGGTTTATGTTAGTTGTTAGGTCTTGATAATTTTTTTTAGAGAAAAAATATGAGAGAGAGTTTGTTCAACGCAATGCGTTGCGCTCTCGGCGGTGGTCCGGTTAATGGTTTATGTTAGTTGTTAGGTCTTGATAATTTTTTTTAGAGAAAAAATACGAGAGAGAGTTTGTTCAACGCAATGCGTTGCGCTCTCGGCGGTGGTCCGGTTAATGGTTTATGTTAGTTGTTAGGTCTTGATAATTTTTTTTAGAGAAAAAATATGAGAGAGAGTTTGTTCAACGCAATGCGTTGCGCTCTCGGCGGTGGTCCAGGTTAATGGTTTATGTTAGTTGTTAGGTCTTGATAATTTTTTTTAGAGAAAAAATACGAGAGAGAGTTTGTTCAACGCAATACGTTGCGCTCTCGGCGGTGGTCCAGGTTAATGGTTTATGTTAGTTGTTAGGTCTTGATAATTTTTTTTAGAGAAAAAATACGAGAGAGAGTTTGTTCAACGCAATGCGTTGCGCTCTCGGCGGTGGTCCGGTTAATGGTTTATGTTAGTTGTTAGGTCTTGATAATTTTTTTTAGAGAAAAAATACGAGAGAGAGTTTGTTCAACGCAATGCGTTGCGCTCTCGGCGGTGGTCCGGTTAATGGTTTATGTTAGTTGTTAGGTCTTGATAATTTTTTTTAGAGAAAAAATATGAGAGAGAGTTTGTTCAACGCAATGCGTTGCGCTCTCGGCGGTGGTCCAGGTTAATGGTTTATGTTAGTTGTTAGGTCTTGATAATTTTTTTTAGAGAAAAAATACGAGAGAGAGTTTGTTCAACGCAATGCGTTGCGCTCTCGGCGGTGGTCCGGTTAATGGTTTATGTTAGTTGTTAGGTCTTGATAATTTTTTTTAGAGAAAAAATATGAGAGAGAGTTTGTTCAACGCAATGCGTTGCGCTCTCGGCGGTGGTCCGGTTAATGGTTTATGTTAGTTGTTAGGTCTTGATAATTTTTTTTAGAGAAAAAATACGAGAGAGAGTTTGTTCAACGCAATGCGTTGCGCTCTCGGCGGTGGTCCGGTTAATGGTTTATGTTAGTTGTTAGGTCTTGATAATTTTTTTTAGAGAAAAAATACGAGAGAGAGTTTGTTCAACGCAATGCGTTGCGCTCTCGGCGGTGGTCCGGTTAATGGTTTATGTTAGTTGTTAGGTCTTGATAATTTTTTTTAGAGAAAAAATATGAGAGAGAGTTTGTTCAACGCAATGCGTTGCGCTCTCGGCGGTGGTCCAGGTTAATGGTTTATGTTAGTTGTTAGGTCTTGATAATTTTTTTTAGAGAAAAAATACGAGAGAGAGTTTGTTCAACGCAATGCGTTGCGCTCTCGGCGGTGGTCCGGTTAATGGTTTATGTTAGTTGTTAGGTCTTGATAATTTTTTTTAGAGAAAAAATATGAGAGAGAGTTTGTTCAACGCAATGCGTTGCGCTCTCGGCGGTGGTCCGGTTAATGGTTTATGTTAGTTGTTAGGTCTTGATAATTTTTTTTAGAGAAAAAATACGAGAGAGAGTTTGTTCAACGCAATGCGTTGCGCTCTCGGCGGTGGTCCGGTTAATGGTTTATGTTAGTTGTTAGGTCTTGATAATTTTTTTTAGAGAAAAAATACGAGAGAGAGTTTGTTCAACGCAATGCGTTGCGCTCTCGGCGGTGGTCCGGTTAATGGTTTATGTTAGTTGTTAGGTCTTGATAATTTTTTTTAGAGAAAAAATATGAGAGAGAGTTTGTTCAACGCAATGCGTTGCGCTCTCGGCGGTGGTCCAGGTTAATGGTTTATGTTAGTTGTTAGGTCTTGATAATTTTTTTTAGAGAAAAAATACGAGAGAGAGTTTGTTCAACGCAATGCGTTGCGCTCTCGGCGGTGGTCCGGTTAATGGTTTATGTTAGTTGTTAGGTCTTGATAATTTTTTTTAGAGAAAAAATATGAGAGAGAGTTTGTTCAACGCAATGCGTTGCGCTCTCGGCGGTGGTCCGGTTAATGGTTTATGTTAGTTGTTAGGTCTTGATAATTTTTTTTAGAGAAAAAATATGAGAGAGAGTTTGTTCAACGCAATGCGTTGCGCTCTCGGCGGTGGTCCGGTTAATGGTTTATGTTAGTTGTTAGGTCTTGATAATTTTTTTTAGAGAAAAAATACGAGAGAGAGTTTGTTCAACGCAATGCGTTGCGCTCTCGGCGGTGGTCCGGTTAATGGTTTATGTTAGTTGTTAGGTCTTGATAATTTTTTTTAGAGAAAAAATATGAGAGAGAGTTTGTTCAACGCAATGCGTTGCGCTCTCGGCGGTGGTCCAGGTTAATGGTTTATGTTAGTTGTTAGGTCTTGATAATTTTTTTTAGAGAAAAAATACGAGAGAGAGTTTGTTCAACGCAATACGTTGCGCTCTCGGCGGTGGTCCAGGTTAATGGTTTATTTTAGTTGTTAGGTCTTGATAATTTTTTTTAGAGAAAAAATACGAGAGAGAGTTTGTTCAACGCAATGCGTTGCGCTCTCGGCGGTGGTCCGGTTAATGGTTTATGTTAGTTGTTAGGTCTTGATATTTTTTTTTAGAGAAAAAATATGAGAGAGAGTTTGTTCAACGCAATGCGTTGCGCTCTCGGCGGTGGTCCAGGTTAATGGTTTATGTTAGTTGTTAGGTCTTGATAATTTTTTTTAGAGAAAAAATACGAGAGAGAGTTTGTTCAACGCAATGCGTTGCGCTCTCGGCGGTGGTCCGGTTAATGGTTTATGTTAGTTGTTAGGTCTTGATAATTTTTTTTAGAGAAAAAATACGAGAGAGAGTTTGTTCAACGCAATGCGTTGCGCTCTCGGCGGTGGTCCGGTTAATGGTTTATGTTAGTTGTTAGGTCTTGATAATTTTTTTTAGAGAAAAAATATGAGAGAGAGTTTGTTCAACGCAATGCGTTGCGCTCTCGGCGGTGGTCCAGGTTAATGGTTTATGTTAGTTGTTAGGTCTTGATAATTTTTTTTAGAGAAAAAATACGAGAGAGAGTTTGTTCAACGCAATGCGTTGCGCTCTCGGCGGTGGTCCGGTTAATGGTTTATGTTAGTTGTTAGGTCTTGATAATTTTTTTAGAGAAAAAATATGAGAGAGAGTTTGTTCAACGCAATGCGTTGCGCTCTCGGCGGTGGTCCAGGTTAATGGTTTATGTTAGTTGTTAGGTCTTGATAATTTTTTTTAGAGAAAAAATACGAGAGAGAGTTTGTTCAACGCAATGCGTTGCGCTCTCGGCGGTGGTCCGGTTAATGGTTTATGTTAGTTGTTAGGTCTTGATAATTTTTTTTAGAGAAAAAATATGAGAGAGAGTTTGTTCAACGCAATGCGTTGCGCTCTCGGCGGTGGTCCAGGTTAATGGTTTATGTTAGTTGTTAGGTCTTGATAATTTTTTTTAGAGAAAAAATACGAGAGAGAGTTTGTTCAACGCAATGCGTTGAGCTCTCGGCGGTGGTCCGGTTAATGGTTTATGTTAGTTGTTAGGTCTTGATAATTTTTTTTAGAGAAAAAATATGAGAGAGAGTTTGTTCAACGCAATGCGTTGCGCTCTCGGCGGTGGTCCAGGTTAATGGTTTATGTTAGTTGTTAGGTCTTGATAATTTTTTTTAGAGAAAAAATACGAGAGAGAGTTTGTTCAACGCAATGCGTTGCGCTCTCGGCGGTGGTCCAGGTTAATGGTTTATGTTAGTTGTTAGGTCTTGATAATTTTTTTTAGAAAAAAAATACGAGAGAGAGTTTGTTCAACGCAATACCTTGCGCTCTCGGCGGTGGTCCAGGTTGATGGTTTATGTTAGTTGTTAGGTCTTGATATTTTTTTTTAGAGAAAAAATACGAGAGAGAGTTTGTTCAACGCAATGCGTTGCGCTCTCGGCGGCGGTCCAGGTTAATGGTTTATGTTAGTTGTTAGGTCTTGATAATTTTTTTTAGAGAAAAAATACGAGAGAGAGTTTGTTCAACGCAATGCGTTGCGCTCTCGGCGGTGGTCCAGGTTAATGGTTTATGTTAGTTGTTAGGTCTTGATAATTTTTTTTAGAGAAAAAATACGAGAGAGAGTTTGTTCAACGCAATGCGTTGCGCTCTCGGCGGTGGTCCGGTTAATGGTTTATGTTAGTTGTTAGGTCTTGATAATTTTTTTTAGAGAAAAAATATGAGAGAGAGTTTGTTCAACGCAATGCGTTGCGCTCTCGGCGGTGGTCCGGTTAATGGTTTATGTTAGTTGTTAGGTCTTGATAATTTTTTTAGAGAAAAAATACGAGAGAGAGTTTGTTCAACGCAATGCGTTGCGCTCTCGGCGGCGGTCCAGGTTAATGGTTTATGTCAACCGGCTTTTGACACATATTCAGTGGCAGCGGGTAATTGTGAGTTGTAAAAGTAAAGGTTTCGAACTAAAAAAAAATTATTGAGAAATGCGAGGAGAAATGCATCCTTCCGACATTGAAATCCTGTTCCTTGAAGTGAAATCTATCTATGAGTATCTTTTCCCACCAAAATTAATGCATTTTTGGCGTTTCACCGTATACGGAATAATAACCCCGCGGTAATTGTTCCGTATACGGTGAAACTTTTGAGGTTAGAAAATCAAAAGAAATAGTTGAAAAAACCACGCTCCGACAGCGGAATCGTGTTCTTTAGAGTGGATTCTATCGATTAGGGACTTTTCCCGAAAAAAAAACCGAATTTTTGGCGTTTCACCGCATACGGAACTGTTACCGATTATTCAACCATATGGGTATATGACATTACCGTGTTCGACAGCACACATTTTTAACGTTTTCCACTATTAATTCAATACTGGAGCTTCTAACCTGATTATTATGACATTATGAGTTTTTAGAACGATGCCGATTTGAAAACTTCACTTTGAAGTTTTGGCGACATGTCAGTCAAAGGCTACTCACTAAATAGAAATCATTGAAACCAATCGAGCTCGAGTGAAAACACTGCGACATTAGGTGTTTTCAAAGACAGTCAATTTTGATTGGCCGTTTCTGACAAATTGAACAATTTTCATTGGTTCGTTCATTATAGTGTTGAATAATCAATAGTAATGTATTAGTGCACAGTGACTTGCCGACAATGCTAGTCAGATTGCACGACCGCTGGATGGTTTAGAAGTGTAAGTGCAATCTGGTCAGCATTATCGAAACAAGGAACTATGCACGCAATATATTTTGCGTGACGATTGCTCGAATCGATTAAAAAAATTAACCAATCATCAGTTTAATGAGTAAGGTGGAGTATTACCGATAAGTTGTTATATAACAATAATTATCGACGCAATCATTTTTGATTGGTTGAAAGTTCAAAAAACGAGTGCGATCATTGGTCAAATGACATCGTTCGACAGATGTATGCAATAATAATTAAAATATGAGAGAAAGTTGGTTAAAATATTGTAATTTCGAGATTTCTCGATTTAAAAAAAACATGTACCCCTCGGCACTGAAGTTCCCTTTTATCTCTCATGTGGCTTATTTGTCTTGGTCTTAGGGGTCTTTGTGCTCTTACTCGTTTGCAGCTCGCGCTACAATTTACATATGCGAGTACAAAGACAAAAGTATATCTGCTCTTAATGCACAATGTACTATTACGGGTATTATTCACGATAAGTGTTTTAAAAAGATTTTTTCGGTTTTACACATTTCGAACTATTATATGATGCTAGCAAGTTTCCCGTTCTTTGTACGGGCTACAAATGTTTTATATTATAGCAGAATATCCGTTTCCACCACTTGGGGGTAAAGTTTTAGAAATCCTCCTATTTTATTGTAAGAGATATTAAAAAATTCGTGAAAACACATTTTCACTCCTTAAGGGTGGAAAAAATTATTCCAGCGCTTGTTATCCTGAAATGAACCCAGGGCGAAAAAAAAATTTAACCCCCTACCTTTTTTCAATTTTCTTTTGCCGCTTTAGGGGTGCAATTTATAAAAATCTTTAAAACCAATTTCTAAAGATTCGAAAAGCACATCTATATGCCAAAAAATAATGCTCTAACTCTACAAACACAGGCGATACAAGGGGTTTTATAATTCACCCCGAATGCGAATTCGTACCTTTAAGGGTTGATTAGGGCAAAATTCTGAAATGTGTTTTAAACATTTGTATTGGGTACCTATGCAAGCAAACACCAAATCGATACCTTACCGGGTCTAAGAGATATTGTGGAATTTGTGAAAACACAGTTTACCCCATTTTACCCTCTTAGGGGTAATTGTTTCAAAATCCCTTAAACCCGTTTCTAAATATTTTAAAAAAACATCTATATGTTAGCAAAGAATGTTCTAACTCAACAAATACAGAAGATATAAAGGGTTTAATAATTCATCCCGAATCCAGATTTGCACCTTTAGGGGTTGATTAGAACAAAATCCTGAAAAACGTTTCGAGGTATTTGCATTGACAATCTTTGAAAGTAAACACAAAAGCGATATCTTAGCGGGCCTAAGAGATATTGATGAATTCGTGAAAACGCATTTTAACCCTTTTCACCCCCTTAGGGGACGAATTTCAAAAAATCCCTTCTTAGCACTACCGTAGGTAACAAATTGAACCTTCTACCCAAATTTCAAGTTCTTAGTAAGAGTGGTTACGGCTCTGCGTTGATTAGTCAGGATTGTGACTTTCTTTTACATATATGTATGTATAGATAGATAATTTAAATTACAGATTAATAGATATGTATATAACAAGTACATAATGTAGGACTTTATTTGATGAGTCTCTTTTATAGTCGAGCAAGGTCAATAAAGAAGACGACTCTTTAAAATCATATTATATACGACTTGTATACAAATTTATGTTCGACTGCTAAAACCGAAAAAAATCGAGTTTACAAACTTGACGTCTATTCTGTGAAAGAAAAAAAAGGAAAGACGGAAAGGTATTTTAGTACTAGTAAAATAAAGTAACGTACTTTATAATATTGGTAAAATAAAATAAATTTTAAATTTTACTAGTACTATAAGGAACTACAACTTTATTACTGTGAAACGATGCCATAAACAGTGCTTTATAATGCAGTCGTACATAAACACACTTAGTACACGTAATTTATGAAATTAAAGATATAATTATTTTATTTCAATCCGTTATTATCTAGGTACTTCCGCTGATTAAATAACTTGCAGATGCTACGGGCCGGAGTCATTATTAACTTATAGTCCAAATGCATATATGCGTAATAACGCAATTTGTTTGTTTTCAACGAAAAATAATCAAAATGTTAACATAACCACGTTAGTGATTATTTATAATATACCTGCCGTAGACTGTTACGCCCATTCTAGCATTTTTAAATGGAAATGAATGCATTAGTTCTACATATTTTTTAAATTTGTTTTAGAATATCTAAAAACTGTTAAGTATTACTGCTACTATCGCTACTAATAACTGTCACTACTTGAATTTCTTAATTATTAATTAAGTATTAATACCGTACTGAGCATTACCTCTGCAACAAGTTGGAAATATCGGTTTAACTACACATTATAAAATTGTATGACTAGCTATTTCTCTTTTTTGTTTCTATCAGTCGGCGTCAAAAACTTACTTAATCTACAACAGTTTCCTTGTTTGTCTTTTTCTGTCTTTAATTTATTAACCAAAATCCTGTCCTGCAATTATCAGCCACACCACAACTGCTAATCATCAAACCGCACATTTTGGTAATAGTTTCCAGTAATTGCGTACAATATTAAATCAAACTAAAGTAGCTTTTAAAATTCCTCGGAAGGTATAATTTCAATGCAGATTGCTGCAAAGTAATAAATAAGTAATTTAGGTGAGTGAAATTAACTGCTTTCTATCGCGCTGTAGGGTAGATCACACATAAATTTATGCCAAGAAATTAAACTCTAAATGTAAAGGCAATTAAAAGAAAACCCACAAACATTAGACATTTATTTCCAATGCCATACAAACTTAAATTCCGTTGAAATGAAGTAATAGGGTTACGGCCATGTTATTCACAAGGTTTACATTAATATAACACTACTAAAGATAAAACATAGAATATTTTTCACTAAAAACCATCATAGGTATAAATTATAGCAATCTATTATTTTCTGTATGTTAAATATACAAAGTGAAAGTGAGAGGCATTGATGCCATAGTTTTAAATCACCTTTATGAAAAGTGATTTACCACTATTACAGCAGCATGCAGATTAGGTAGTTCTCTAATCATTTTTATAGATACCTAAACCCACTGGGTTACTGTAGCGTGCCACTAAAGAGGCTAAAAAGAGTCAATTAATTACATAAAGCCAAATTGTGCAAAGAAAATCAGTTAAGAAGCTTTTGCTAGCAATTATTGTTTAAAAATGTTGCTGTTTATATTTCTTAGTTTGCGTATAAGTAAATCAAATTTATTTGGTGTAATTGTAAAGTAGAAACTAATATATCAGATAATATTATAACAAAATCATGATCTTGCTAAAGTTACCCTGCAATATGGGATATTATTGGTAGAAATCACGTGTGTTTCTATTTCTATCAAGAAGTGCATGATTATCAGTTATCAATGATATATATGTTAATTTAATTTACTTTCCGTTTCACTATCTTGACAGCGCTTCATACAATCACAGTTTACTCAAAAATAGAATCAAGAAATTCCCTGATATCGATTATAAAATCCCCATTATCAATTTCTGACATAATAACTCACAAAAAAACCCATTCGATTTATTATACCGTCATAATTTTTTCGAGTCCATTACAATCGCTCACAGAGCTCACTAAGAAATAAAATAGACTTGTCCAATAAAATCTTATATTATGTACTTGTTATATAAATAACTATTAACGAACAAAGCTGTGGCGATAAGGAGCCAACATAGCCAATTCGGAGTAGCAGTTAGTGTTAGTGCTTATTTTTTCTGTGCAACCATGAAACCCCTGTATTTTATTTAATAATATTATTAAAAATTTTCGCTACACTATCAATAAGCAAAACATCGACGTTTTGGACAGCAATAAAGCAACAAAATCAGAAATAACATTTCAAATAATATTGTTCCAGCTATCAGGACCCACATTGACGTATTCTCTGTTGGTATTAAATTCCTCGTATTTTTCCCGCTGCTGATCATGTAAGTCAGTGATACAGCCTTAGTAACAAAACGTGTAAGTTAGAACTTAATATTATTATTAAGTTCCTAGGATAATAACACTAACAACGCAAGACACAGACTTAGACGTTTTGTTTATAATTGCAAGTGTTTATGCGGGCAACAAGCCGCGACTTCGCCTTGGCTTGTACTTGCCTACCTCAAATGTTAATAGGTCCTTACATTCCTTGTTATTTAAATAGCTATTTTATGCAACCGTGCTGAAAAGTTGATTTTTGCGGACATAATTACGACTACAAAATTCGGCCGCAAAAATGAACTTCGCGGCCGCAAATTTATAGGCACGGTTGCTCAAACAAATTGATAATGTGTTTTTGATTGTAATATGCATTGCGATTGCACTAAAATGTTGTGTATGCCACATTCGCGAAATGTTTGAGTTCCTCGGAATAATTAGGCGGACTCGACTTCGTCTCGCTGGCTAAACATTCCTCGGTACGCCAAACAGTCGTTTCACGGCCTAGGTATACAAATAACTATTGACTTATATGGCTGGTCATTACATTCTTTTCATTAAATCATATTTATTTTTAAATGCAGTCAAGGATATCCATACGTATGTTGACTAAATTGAATTTTGTATAACTTGACATTTTACTATCGCAGTTCTCCGACAAACGGTAATAGCACAAAAGTGAGAATTACATATTTGCGATACGACATGTGTATATGGTATAATGGTCATTATCTATAGCAAAATAGTGGTAGTCAAATTTAAATTAATCACAAAAACGTCTGTTCCAGTTATCTGCTGGAGAGTTGCAAATTGCTACACACACAACCCTAAACTGAATAACTTGTGCTGCTGAAATTCCAGTTGAAAATCTTATTCAAGTAACATTAAGTGGATTTAATTATTAGAGACTTTTCTCTGAATTTAAAAAATAATATTAATTTTTTTATTATTTTTAAATATTTTAGGTATTTACTTATTACTATTTATGTATCAAAAAGTGTGTGTTTACGCAAATTGATATAAACATACTCTTTGCTCGAGTTACATGATCGCAACAGAAGTATAAAAATTTTGTTCGGTGAAACTTTTCTGCCGCAAACGTACATCGCACTCTTTGTCGTAAGTTTATGTTAACATAACCTAGAATATCTCCTACATATTCTAGGTTATGTTAACATAAACTTACGACAAAGAGTGCGATGTACGTTTTTCTTGCACGTCACCAATGCTACCGGCATACAATAAAAACTTAATTCGCACTATAAATTTAAAAGTGGTATAAACAGTGTTTATTTCCACTAAAACCTGTAAAAAAGTTATGAGTTTTGACACTACAGAAAAATTCATAAAAATAAGTATCAGTGAAAAAGTTAACTTTTTCAAACTTTTAGATCTTCTATGTATAAAGTATAAATATAAATTACTTTGAGCATATTTTGTTTAATCGCACAGTTTATGTAGATATTGTAATTTGAAGTGTTATACGAGTACTAGTTAGTAAATGACCATTATTAGTAGTTAGAATATAATTTAAATTTTAAACAATTAAATAAAAAATTTGGAATTCGTAGCTCTTCATGTGATATCTTTTTTTTTCTATTTTATATTTACGACATATGTGAAATGCCATATCATCATATTATAAGAGAACAATTTTAAAGAAGTATATTACTTATTTATAACTCTAGAAAAAGATATCCTCCGATCCTACAGGCATGTGGAGAAATAAATATTAGAAAATCCCTTTCATAAAACAAAAAATATTATATAATGTTTGCAGCTTTCGCGGTTATTCGAATTTTCAATATTAGAATTACATTTCGGCTTAGACCGTATCGCCTTTGTATATAAACACCCAGCGTTTTTTGGCTTAATGTGTCTAACACTCACATTAAGCTTGCCTCATCATAGTCAAAGTTGCTCTCTCAATTTTAACTCTTATAAAGGAAGCTGCAATGTCTTGCTAAACGTAGTCTATATGGTTGCACAAACAGGAAAAAAGCCAAATATGCCTGGGTATCCTTGTTCACAAGGAACTCTAATAACCATAATCATGGGTGGCTGCAAAGGTTCAAAAGCCAACAAAGAACATAACCATCACACAAACCCTTGCTTAAATTCACAAGGTGTTAGCCACATTACGCCAAAAAATTCTGCGTATTTTTGTACAAAGACGACGCGGTCTAAGCCAAAACTTAATTCTAATATTGACAAATAATATTTTAATTTCTAACTGAATTCCAAGTACTTCTTGTTTATACTGCCACGTTTTTGTAACTACTATTTCCAATGTCTTATATTCCAATCAAATGCTATGATTTTTCAACCAATGAGTTTTTATAGTGGTAAAACCCACTTTATTTTTATCACATACATCCCTAGCAACCACTGAATATGTTGGTTTAATCATGACGGTATTTCGGTAACGGTATTATGTACTGATGCAAAATGCACAGATATTTGGGAAATACTCCACAAAATGTACTATTTCGGGCTCATAATTTTGCTCAGAATTTTTTTTACTCAAGATTAGTTGTTTGTCTTTATTTTTGGCAACGTCTCTCGACAAACTAACTTGAATAAATTTGATTAAGTTAGTTTGTTTCGTGACGTTGCCAAAACAATAAACTTTCCTAAAAAAAGGTTAATTGCAAAATTATTCGCCGTTAAAACATTATTATCGATAAAATATTTGTCGCTTTATTTTCAGTAGTAATACTATAAGCAATTCTATATTATCCGGTTATATGTCGATAACTTGTTGCACAATAATAAAAGAATATTAGTTTGACAGGTTAAATAGTCCGACCGCGCAGCGGGAGGATTATTGTATCAAGCTCACACAATTTGTTATTGTGCAGGATGTTTGAAATGTAGAACCTGTTCGAAGTACACATTGTATTCGATTTGATTATTTTTTGAATAAATTTAAATATAGAAACACATATTTTAGTGGCAGCTCGATTTGTTTGTCTTAATCTAGCTGAAAATCATCTCCATCAAGTTGACAAAAGTTATGTATTGCGTCGCCTAGTGAAGTTACTTTAAGAATCGATTTTGTATAATCGAAATTATACAAGATAACTTAACTAAACCCAGCCTTCTGATTGGTTGAGATCGTTACGAAAAAAATAATCTGTAACATATCTATAAAACGCCTATCACTTCAAATTGTATTTAGAAAAAGGGTTCTTCGTAATTGAGTTGTAATATATAAATAAGCATGATAAAGTCTACATAGTGAATAGTCGATCAATATTTCTATTTTATATTTTTTACAATGTTTTCCGATTGCTTTTCACCATGTATCAGTTGTGTTTCGCTTTATCACAAATGCTTTTCCCTCTTGTCAACACTTGGCAATATTGACAAGAGTGAATTACATTTGACAAATAGTGAAACACAATATTGATACATGGTGAAAAGCAATCGAAAAACCCTGTATATCATAAACCGCATATCGCTGCAAATCGTAGTTTAAACACAAAATCTCTTCATAATGTAGAGAATCGGTATATTCTTATAAATTATATAAAGTGAATAACCCGATGATGCTAAGTATTTTACTTACTTGGCTGGAACAGTGCTAATAAAGGGCATGGCCGTTTTATCCACAAAACTCCCAAATCCAAGCCGAAAGTTGCTAGTGAGGTTTCTCATAGTTTCCGCCAATTTTCCTCCAAGCAGAGCCAACTTCTCCCTATGGTCTTCCATGGAAGCAGACAAATCCATGATATAATACAAATCCACTGGATAATTTTCTGCTTGTCTATACTGAAACGGAAGCACGAACTCCTCTCCCCTTCTAAGCGTGAGTTTGATTCTTTGTGGGCGAATTTGAACCGCGCTGCCGTCGCTGTGAGATCGCAGAGGATCATTTTTCAAAACTTGATGTGCTGTTTGCGGATTTATAACTTTATCCGAGGGACACCAGCTGCGTTTATCGGGAATTCTTTCGTTTACACAATGGATTGCTGAGGTGCCATTGGCAACTGAAGAATACTGAAATTTAAATAAGTTTAAAAAGTTTTATCTCGTTTGATATCTTAACTTACCGGTTGGGAGCACCAAATACAACCCGGGCTTTGTATACAGTCGCTACATGTTTCTTTGGTATCACAGTCAGCATTTTCTTGGGTTCCAACAATGCACAATAATGAAAACAGCACTACACTCGCGAATGCAGTCGACATGGTGCCCGTCAATGAACAAATCCTCGAACGCTTAGATAATCATTTTTCAACCGGAAGAATGACGATAGCTCGTATTAGTAATGACGGAAGTATATTAACCGCTATACTGAACGTCTTACTCAAACATTTTCAATGCCTAATTGTTCGCGACAATTCGCGCTAATTTCCCGACGATGATAGGCATGCCGAACAGGTTTAACATTCATACCTTGTATTTACTTAGTACGCTCGGGAAATTTTGTTTACTCACAGACGATAAGCAGACATAATAAGACGACAATTCAAAGCAGAAAAATGCAACAGTTGTGCACTTGGGAAGCAGAAAGGGGACATTTTATAAGTCCAATTAAACATATTATGTACTTCTTTGGAGGGGAAAGTGATTTGTAGAAACTAATAACGAAGAAAATTACTAAGGTCAATAATTGAAAGTATAGCTGTGGTCTGTGTGCTGTTATTAAATATGCGCCTGAGTCATCGCCAAGCTGACTAATTCCATATAGCTGTTAAACATTTAAAATGCATACTGTAGCTTCCAAAAATAGAACAAATTCATATAAATCTTGGAACACTTCATTAATAAATACCAACATTTTGAATTAGTGTTGATGGCTCATTCGATAGAAGTTCTATATTTTTATTAGGTAGCATGCTTGAAATGTAATGGAAGTCAATGTAACATTAAAAAAAATATATACGGTACCCCCCACCCAAGAAAAGCGCCCTTCCGTGCTTTCCAAGAATACTTCGATACTCAGCATCACTCCGTTTCGGTAATACAATGAAATGCTATGAACCAGTTATTTATCAAAAAAAACAAAAACCAAAAAAAATTTTGTTTGCCGACGACCATAGCTCAAAAGTTGATGTTGCCTTCATTTTCGGAGGACCTATCGTATGAAAACGATCCAAGACTTCAGGAAGGTTCCTGGCGACCGGAATCGTGTACACATACGAACATACATCCCCCGCACAGCACGTTTAGGCACCCCCCAATACGGGGGGGGGGATTGATCTAGTGGGCTGAGATCTTCACCAAAAGATCCGCACCGCCGAGACGGAGATTTGATATAGTGGGTTCATTAGTCGGTTGGCTCGAATTTTAGAGATATTTGACTCAGAGTGGTTTTCCATATGAGGGAATTTCAATACTTCGTACACTTCGTGTCGAAGTAACTACGATTTTTTTACAAATGCTTCAATTACATTTTTGTAATTTGAATGTCAAAATAGCGGAAATTATATGAAAAAAGACCAAATCCGAAATGTATTACTATATGTGTATCATTCCTTCCCTTGATGATTACATCCGGGAATGACACTTTACTCCAGAGTTATACATATGATTTTTGTAACAATTTTACATTTTATTATAAAACTATTTCTTGTATTCAGCTGTATTAATCACATTTCCTCCCGTCTCTAATGCCAACGGGAGTCAGTGTATTTATTATATTCCTTCCCACTGTCACTGGAGCCAAACGTATATTTTCGCTAGCAGAAATTCCCCTAGCAAGCGACAGAAAATTTAACTTACGGTCAATGTGTCAAAATAGTTATTTGTATAATAAGCATAGAAAGTAGAATTTGCTGCAGCGAGTGCATCGTCGAGGTAAGCAAATAACTTTCTATACACATCGTACACATGATTTTTTCCACGAGTTTAATTAAATTCAAAATAACTACAGCCCAATCTAGTTGCTATGAATAAGATTTTTGTCAAAAATTATTAACTGTCAGTTTGACAAAGCTTTTAAGGGCAAATAGAAAGTGTTCTACTTTTTGTGCCTCGATGTAAATCGACGTACAAAAAATAAATAAATGAAATGTAACATCTTCTAAGCCTCTAATGTTGTAACAGTATATTATGGTATTAGAAGTAAAAGTAATACATTGTATTGCAAGTCCGGGCGAGACACAAAGTCAGTTTTACTCAGAATAGCATACCTATGCTATTTTATTTTCAAACGCTCGAACTAATATAAATAAATATATATTTGAAAAATTACTATTATCGAGAATTGTCGTCTACGTCAGTTCCCGACTATCAAGAAGGCCAATGTCAAAAATATTCGAACACTAATCAAGTTTTGAAGTACTTTTACTCCACCGCCGTAAAAGTGACCACTTTTATACCTAGGCATAAAAGTGAAGCAAATGCCTTGTCTGTTAAGTCACATAAGTTGTCACTTCTATAACTTTTAAAAATAAAAATAGTAATTTGTATAATAAGCATAGAAAGTAGTTTTCTGCACCACCGAATCCATCGTTTGCGACCTGACCGTAGGAAGAGTTGCAAGAACACGACACGACGTGAGCAAGTAACTTTCTATGCTGTCTATATTTTTCAGGCCACGACATTGGGCCTATAAAGTGATCTTTGGAATGGCCTACCACAATCTGGCAACATGGCTTCGCCAACCTTTAACAAAAACTTGCTAGTTTTGGTCACTAAATGAAGAATCTATCAGTGCATTGTCCCTGCCATTCTGATACATGGCAGTTAAAAAAAAATCTTTAAAATCGCTGCTATTTACATCGTAGTGCGTCACTTCACCGTAATATTCGATTTCAAAACAATTCATCAGTAACTGCTGAAGAGTAGTTAATTTGACTTGCAGCTTGGTACGCAACACTTCAAAGGCATTTTTGCAACTGACGTGAACTATCCTATCAATAGTATATTAATTTACAAGGGATGTAGGTAAGATTTACACTAGGTACCGAGGACCGTTTGATGCTTGAGTGAGCGCAGCGAACGAGGGCAGAAGGTGCAAGGTAGTGTAAATCTTCCTACATCCTGTGTAAAATACATATTTTTTTCACTACCAATATTTTCTTATGTAAAATAAATGGTAAGAACGTAAAATTATTACATTTTCTAAGTTATATCTAGTAGCCTATTTCGGAGCTTGGGGCGTTGTTACAGTGCTGTAACGTTTTGTTTGACAGGTACTACAACATAATTCTCAATCCGCTGACTGTAATTCAAAAATCTTTCATTAGATGTGTAGCGAGGATATCGCCACTGACCCACACAGCGCCTCTTTTTATAGACCTACATATACTAAATATAAAAAGTGTGTGTAATAGTAGATTATATTATAAGTGAGAGAAATGCATCATTATTTGCGAGTGAGAATTTTGAATCGTGAGTGCCCCAGCACGAGCGATACAATTTCACGAGCTTACGTGTGATATACGACGTTTTATCTTACAGTAACAATTTTTGTGTCTAAATAGTTTGCGCAGTCAGAATATGTCGCGAAATAAATTTATAATTAGTCGCCTATGATTTGTGATATACGTTTGACAGTACTGAAGTGTATTGTCAGTCTATGTCAACTTCGAGGTTCGTAGGTTAGATTTTGTTTGTTATTTGACACAGACTGACGAAAAACGTAACCTGAAAAGTACGAATTTGACATAGCTTGACAGTGCTACCAACAATGCAGTAGTATAAATAATGAAAACTTACTTGTGAATAAAACTTCATTTTAGTCACTTAAAACAGTTGTATAATGTATGGTAATACGCGCTACTGTAAGATAATAGTAGATTATATTATAAGTGAGAGAAATGCATCATTATTTGCGAGGGAGAATTTTGAATCGCGACTACCCCAGCACGAGCGATACAATTTCTCACGAGCTTATAATGGCATTTCGCTCACGTGTGATATACGACGTTTTATCTTACAGTAGCAATTCTTGTGCCTAAATAGTTTGCGCAGTCAGAATATGTCGCGAAATAAATTTATAATTAGTCGCCTATGATTTGTGATATACTTTTGACAGCACTGAAGTGTATTGGCAGTACTGAAGTGTATTGTCAGTCTATGTCAAATTCGAGGTTCGTAGGTTAGGTTTTGTTTGTTATTTGACACAGACTGACGCAAAACTTAACCTGAAAATTAGGAATTTGACATAGCTTGACAGTGCTACCAACAATGCAGTAGTATAAATAATGAAAATTCACTTGTGAATAAAACTTCATTTTAGTCACTGAAAACAGTTGTATAATGTATGGTAATAGGCGCTACTGTAAGATAATAGTAGATTATATTATAAGTGAGAGAAATGCATCATTATTTGCGAGTGGGAATTTTGAATCGCGAGTGCCCCAGCACGAGCGATACAATTTCTCACGAGCTTATAATGGCATTTCGCTCACGTGTGATATACGACCTTTTGTCTTACAGTAGCAATTCGTATGCCTAAACAGTTTCAGCCGTTAGAATATGTCGCAAAACAGACAATAGATAGTTACAGTAGCACCTATTACCATACATTATACAACCGTTTTCAGTGACTAAAATGAAGTTTTATTCACTAGTGAGTATAAAATACATTATACAACTGTTTTCAGTGACTAAAATTCAATTTTACTCACTAGTGAGTATAAAAATCTTTTATCTTACAGTAGCAGCTATTACCATACATTATACAACTGTTTTCAGTGACTAAAATGAAGTGTTATTCACATGTGAGTTTTCATTATTTATACTACTGCATTGTTGGTAGCACTGTCAAGCTATGTCAAATTCGTAATTTTCAGGTTACGTTTTCCGTCAGTCTGTGTCAAATAACAATCAAAACCTAACCTACGAACCTCGAATTTGACATAGACTGACAATACACTTCAGTACTGCCAATACATTTCAGTACTGTCAAACGTATGTCACAAATCATAGGCGACTAATTATAAATTTATTTCGCGACATATTACGACTGCGCAAACTATTTAGGCATAAGAATTGCTACTGTAAGATAAAACGTTGTATATCACACGTGAGCGAAATGCCATTATAAGCTCGTGAGAAATTGTATCGCTCGTGCTGGGGCACTCGCGATTCAAAATCCTCACTCGCAAATAATGATGCATTTCTCTCACTTATAATATAATCTACTATTATACTCACTAGTGAATAAAACTTCATTTTAGTCACTGAAAACAGTTGTATAATGTATGGTAATAGCTGCTACTGTAAGATAATAGTATATTATGTTATTAGGAGCAAAAATTATATTTTATGTGGCGAGGCTGGACGGGTTATCTGCCGAGCTTGCGAGGCAGATAAGTACAGCCGAGCCACATAAAGATACTTTTGCTCCGAATAACATATAGTATTTTTTCTTCAAACGTTTTTATAACAAATTATTTACGACTTTGGGAACAAAATTCGAAGAAAATTACTTGATCTCGTCAGCGGCAGATAATATTATCTGCTGACGAGCGGCAGATAAAGTTGTCAGCGGCAGATAATAACTTTATCTGCCGCTGACGAGCGGCAGATAAAGTCGTCAGCGGCAGATAAAGTTATTATCTGCCGCTTGGCAATAAAGTGACAGTTTAGCATCATCAATCCAGCAGTATAATGCCATATTTTACTGCCGTTTGAAGAAAAAATAATTTTTTAAGAGTAAATTTTTTCAGTTTCAAAAACTGGGAATTTATAATGTTCCCATTTTTTACAAAACATACCCGCAAAGATCTTTTAGCTACTTGGCGTCTAACATTTATAATAACATTCCAAGCGAAGTAAAACAAAGTAGACATTAAATGTTTACAAAAAAAATGAAAAACTATTTCACAAACCACCCTAAAATACCAGAACATCTGCTCAGGAAAATTTAGTAAAGCTTTTTTATGTGAATTTTAATTAATTTTTCTACGACAACTACCAAAAGTAGGCCTTTTAGCACTAGCTTGTTTCACTAAAAATTATGTTTTATAAATCAGCGTGTTAAAAGTGAAATCAGCTGTTTACTTTTAGCACATGTGTTATAAAGTAAACAGCTGGTGTTGAATTTAGAATTTCGAACAGAAAGTGAGGTTGTAAAGTTATTCTAATTACTTTTTTCGTTAGAGGTAAAGTGTTTTTTAAATAATTAAAGCATTATGTAACGAATAAAGTAAAATGTGTACATTTATAATTACCTTTGATAACTAACTTTGACAGCTACCAGCTGCAGAAACAGTCACCTGCGCGTCAAGGCCATCTCTTTACTATGACATAAATTATAACTGTCATAAATGCAAACCTTTGTTAAATCGACATTTATGGATTAATAACAGTAAATTTAAGGCCGTAGATAAAATATTGTGTGCAAACTCGTGCTAAAAGTGTTTATCTACGACCACTACTAAAAGTAGGCCTTTTAGCGCTAGCTTGTTTCACTAAACGTGACGTTTTATAGTTTACCGTGGTTAAAGAAATCAGCTGTTTTCTTTTAGCACATAGGCTAAAAGTGAAGTGAGGTTATAAAACTACAATTTCGAACTGGAAGTAAAGTTGTAAAGTTATTCTAGTTGCTTCTTGCTTTACAGGTAAAGTGTTTTTGAAATAATTAAAGCATTATGTAATGAATACAGTCAGATGTGGAGTATCAATAATTACATTTCGTAACTCATCTTGACAGTACTGGCGTAGAATACAATCGCCCGCGCGGCGTGGCCTACTGTTTATTATGACATAAATTAAAAGTGTCGCAGATGCAAACCTTTGTTAAATAGATATTTATGGATTTATAACGGTAAAACTTAAGGTCGTAGAGAAAATATTGTATGCAACGTGTGCTAAAAGTCGTTTATGCACGAGACATGTTATTAAACTCAGCCTTCGGATTCGTTTCATAATTTTCATGTCTCGTGCATAATGCTTAATTTTAATTATATTAGATCAATAAAATAGTAAGTGTAGATAAGATTTAAGCTTGATCTAGCCAATAATAACCACTGTAAATGACAAAACACTGATTCTGCTCACAGCTTGGGGCTACGTAGAACGGTTTATTTATATAAAAAAGAATTTAGTATAACATCGCGAGGTTCGTTATTTGTGTATTAAATAATGACTAATTATTTTCTGTTATTCCATCCCATCCTATCCCATCCCATCCCCATCTCCGTCTCCGTCTCCGTCCCGTCCTGTGCCGTCCCGTGCCGTCCCGTCCCGTCTCCTCCCTTACCATCCCATCCCATGCTTTCCCATCACGTCCCGTCCCGTCCCTTCCCGACCAGTCCCGTCTCGTCCAGTCAAGTCCCGTGCCGCCCCGTTCCGTCCCTTCCATCCCTTCCCGTCCCGTCCCGTACAGTCCCGTCCCGTCCAGTTCCGTCCCGTCCCGTCATCTTCTATTTTTACCTTTAGGGGACAAAATTCCAAAAACTTTGAATGACTTAGTTCAAAATTTGATCTTACAAAATTCCAACCTCTTTTTTACCCCTCTAGGGGTTGAATTTTCAAAAATTCCAAAAATGTGTGATGTTGCTATAGTGCATGCATGTTAAATGAGTGGATTTATGTTAAATGTATCTTAACATTCGAGGACGCGAGTGCATGCATGTTAAATGAGTGGATGCATGTTAAATGTATCTTAACATTCGAGGAAACTGTTTAACATGATCACGTCCTCGAATGTTAAGATACATTTAACATGCATTCACTCATTTACAATGCATGCACTATAGCAACATCACACATATTCATGGTAGTCCGATTTCGATTTAGCAGTTTTTAGTAATTATTATTGATTCAAAATTATTGCCTCAATGAACAATACACTAATGAACGCATTTCGAGGGGTAACCGTCTTAACATTTCTCACATAAATTACCACTCTCGCTTCGCTGCGCTCGCTCGAGTGGTAAAAATATGCTCGAATGTTAAAACTGGGTTACCCTTCTTAATACGTTAACGCACTTACACATGGCGCGGCGTACCCTTAGAAACCAATAGTACAATCAAGTCCTTATGGAAACGGGAATGCCACATTGCGCATTATAATAAATTCACTGTATATATAGATTAGATATATTCACGAAAATAGTGCAACTTTAAAGCGAAAATATATAATTATCCCCTTTATTCCCTATTCTAAGAGGTCGATTTTATGAAAATAATTACTTATTTTTTACTGAAGTACAGCTACGAAGGTTCGATTGAAAAGTCTGTTTAATGTTGTTTTCCAATACAAACTCTGAAACCCCGTTTTACCACTATAGGGTTTTAATTATATGTCATGTCCACCATCTTGGACTTAAAAATAAATGCCATTTTCGCAATCAACATCCCAAGAAACCTCAATAACGACACCCATATCGATTTTTAGGCTATTTACCCCATTTCACCCCCTAAGGGGTTGATTTTCGAAAAATCACGAAATACGTGTTTGCTTATTTGTTTTTAGGAGTACTCCTACGAAGTTTCAAGTCGAAATGTCTATTTAATATTATTTTTCCATACAAAATTGGAACCCTCATTTTACCCCTTTAAGGGTTGAATTTCGAAATATCCTTATTCCTCGTATACATCATAAAGTGAATCTCTGTGCAAAACTTCAGCTTTCTAAGTCCAAGGGTTTGGGCTGGGCGTTGATGAGTCAGTGAGTGAGTGGGTGAGTCAGGACTTATTTTCGATTTTTCAAAAAAACTTTTTAGGTCAATAATTTGTGCTTGTCTAAAAACCTATTTAGCCCCTATCATATACAGTGTGATCCATTAAGTGTGCAACAAATGGGAAATTTTTTTATTAGTTGTAAAATCGAAATTTAAATATTGCCAAAAGTTAGTGCATGTTCGATAACCATATCAGATGCCCTTAGAATGGCTTCAAGTCAAACAATATACAGGGCAGGACAATAAATATGAAATTCGTTCAAGAACAAAGTTACCTTATTTCAAAAAATATAGCAAAATTTTATTGAGAAAAGTTGCTTAGAATTAAAAGTTATGATCAAATACAAAGTCACGGCCTCCTATTCGAATTTTGATTCTTTTTTGGAAAATTTTGTATTACCCCCGTATGATACATATTTTTATTATTTAGCTTTTATTAGTATTTAAAGTAGCCACAACCACATCCCTTTTAAATAACTTTTAGCAACTTGAAGCGTATTTGTAAAATTTACTTGGATTTATATTTTTTTAGGTAAGCGTCCACTTCATGTTTGTTGCAACGATATTTAACAGAACTTTAGAATTTCGCAAATATTCTTTTTAACAAGGCAAATGCTTTACTAATAATAATTTACATATGAAAAACTCTTAATAAAATCAGAATAATAAAAATATGTACCTATCATACGGGGATAATACAAAATTTTACAAATAAAGAATCAAAATTCGAATAGGAGGCCGTGACTTTGCACTTGAGCATAACTTTTAATTCTAAACAACTTTTCTCAATAAAATTTTGCTATATTTTTTGAAATAAAGTAACTTTATTCTTGAACGAATTACATATTTTTTGTCCTGCCCTGTATATTGTTTGACTTGAAGCCATTCTAAGGGCATCTGATATGGTTATCAAACATGCACTAACTTTTGGCGGTATTTAAATTTCGGTTTTACAACTAATAAAAAAAAGTCCCATTTGTTGCACACTTAATGGACCACACTGTATACCGAGTGATTTTTACTTATTTAAAAAATGGAGTTTTTCGAAATTGTCAAAATCGAGAAAGTGCTATTTTTCGGAAATTAAGCAATATTTCAATGAGATTTCTTTAGAGTGTGTTATTTTTAGCTAACTAAACAATCGCAAGGCTAGAAAATCCCTATTTTTTTTAACTTTAGCTAAAAATTAATTTTTCAAGTTTTTCAATATTTTTCAAAATTTCATATACAGACTTAATATTAAAGTTCAATTTTTTTTATGTGAACACTTTAAAGAATTATAATTGGTGAATATAATATAAAATGTTAATTACTTCTTTAGATTTTTTATTATTTACCGAAAAGTAGTATGTTTGCATAATTTCTACGCTTTCTATGCAAGGCGCTTTTTAGGAGAAACATTTTTCAATTCTAATTAATATCGATTTAAATAGCTTCAAGAAACTCTAATCTAGCCCTGTTAATGAATTACTGTTACAAAAATCCTGTAAATGTTCTTTTACAGTTGTCTAAATGGGGAAATTGTTTAGAACATGTAGGGCCGGTTGCAGAAAGCAATGTTAAGTCTGGTGTTAGCTAACATCGCTTCAAAGTGAACAAAATCGCATCAAATTTTGTTTACTGATGTATTAGTTACCATAAGCATTTGAGATTTGATTCGTTTTTGTTCACTTTGACGTCGCGTTAGCTAACACCAGACTTAACATTGCTT
Source organism: Agriotes lineatus (assembly GCA_940337035.1). Classification (NCBI taxonomy): domain Eukaryota; kingdom Metazoa; phylum Arthropoda; class Insecta; order Coleoptera; family Elateridae; genus Agriotes; species Agriotes lineatus. The sequence goes on from CALNHX010002161.1 coordinate 96,148, forward strand.
TCTGCAACCGGCCCGTAATTGGATAAAAAAATCTCCTTATTTAGACAACTGTAAACGAACATTTACAGGATTTTTGTAACAGTAATTCACTAGCAGGGTTAGATTACAGTTTCTTGAAGCCATTTAAATAGATATTAATTAGAATTGAAAAAAAATCTCCTAAAAAGGAACTTGCACAGAAAACATAAAAATTATGCAAACATACTACTTTTCGGTAAATAATAAAAAATCTAAAGAAGTAATTAACATTTTATATTATATTCACCAATTATAATTTTTTACAGTATTCACATAAAAAAATTGAACTTTAATATTAAGTCTTTCTATGTGAAATTTTGAAAAATATTTAAAAAATTGAAAAATTCATTTTTAGCTAAAGTTAAAAAATATTAGGGGGTTTCTGGCCTTGAGATTGTTTAGTTAGCTAAAAATAACAGACTCTAAAAAAATCTCATTGAAATATTACTTAATTTCCGAAAAATATCACTTTTTCGATTTTGACAATTTCGAAAAACTACATTTTCTAAACAAGTAAAAATCACTCGGTATATATGATAGGGGTTAAACAGGTTTTTAGACAAGCACAAATTATTGACGTAAAATGTTTTTTTGAAAAATCAAAGTCAAATTCCCATATTATGCCGATTTTTTGGCGGACACTGTATATAAGATAATTCACCTCAAGGAGTTGGAACACTTTTTTATTTATTATTACAAAAAAGTTCTTGTGTTATGTATTTTATGTGATTACAATTTTATGTTATATTATTTTTAAACAAAACAGAAGCTGCGTGGCGCAGATGGGTTAGCGCCAGGCTTGCATTACGCAAGTCCTCGGTTCGAATCCCGCTGGGGTCGGAATTTTTCCGTATCCTTGGCGATTAGAATCGGGCTCAGTGAGACCATTCACAGTTGGGCACCAAATTAACTGTGCTCTACTCAGAACCACCGACCTAAGAGATAGAGTAACAAGGTCAACACATAAACATGACACACACTTCACACAATGGTTGCTGTGCAAGCACAAAAGGCGCGCTCCAACTTTGTATCCCGAATCTGGGGAAAGTTGAGCATTGTACGGCCAGATGCAAGCACATTAAGCACCAGCAAGGTAAAATGAGGGTAATGATAATACATACATACATACATACATTATTTTTAAACAATTATGTATTCTTTTAAACAATAAATTTATTATTATTATTAGGAAAAATTGTGTATTACTTAAAATATTTAATTAATAAATTCAAACCTAATACCAATCAGATAAAAGTAACCTTCATAGCTTAGATTTTTTTTAATATGACCCCCCCCCCCCCCCCCGAATTAAATTGCGTATGACTTTGGTTAAGAAATTATAAAAATGGTGTGAGTACTGCTTTACAATAACGTAAAAAAATAAATAAACTGGTCAAAGCAAGTGAAGAGACAAGTCTTCAAAACCTAAAACAAACAAAAATACAATTCGAAAAATAGGAAGCTGAAGAAAGTACCTACAGATTTTTTGGAAGATAAAGAGCCAAAAAATTCATATCCAAAGCGATTCAAGATAATTACTTTCACATTACTAGTTAATAATTACCTACAAATATTATAGCCCTGCAGTTACATTAGATTGAAAAACGCAGCATCTGCCGAAAAAATCCAAGTGAGCTGAAATTTTACATACACCTTCATTTTGACATTACAAATAATGTCCCAAAAGTTCCCATCAATATCGTGCTTGCGTCTTGAGTTATTCCAGGTCAAAGGTGACAGAAATAAGTTTTTCGCAAATATCTCTCTTTCTATGGGTCGTATGACTTTTTTAGTTATTACAAGAAATTAAGGCTAGGAAATACTCTACAAAAAATATTATACAGGTTTTGTACGTACAACTAACCATTCAGTAAATAATACACTGTTAAGTTTTATAGACGTGCCTTACTTCCTTTTACGATAAATGAGTTTTCAACAGATTTTCACGTTTTAGAGTCCCCTGAACCCAAAAAACATGTTTTGCTCATTGGTCTGTGTGCCTGTGTGTCTGTGTGTCTGTATGTCTGTGAACACAATATCTCGAAACCGAAAAGGGGTATGGCGTTGAAACTTGATATATAAGGTTTTGTGTATTATCTAAATGCGACAGCAAGATTTTGAAGAAAATCGCATAACCGGAAGTATGGTGTGATTGTGATTTTTCAGTTTCTTTCGATTTTTTCAAAAACGGCTCTACGATTTTTTTCAACTTCACATTTTATTAATTTTGAATGTGTATTGATGTAATAAAGCTAATTTCCCAGTTGAATACCTCTAAAATGGGTTTCTTTTGTGTTTTTCGTGTTTTTTATTAACTCCTATTTTAAATATATTTTAAAACTGAAAAATCACAAGAGTAAACACCATTCTTCCGGTTATGTGATTTTCTTCAAAATCTTGCTGTCGCATTTAGATAATTCTCAAACGAATATATCAGTTTCAACACCATACCTCTTTTTCATTTTTGAGATATTCTGTTCACAGACAGACAGACACACAGGCACACAGCACACAGAGCAATGAGCAAAAACATGTTTTTTGGGTTCAGGGGACTCTAAAACGTGAAGATCTGTTGAAAGCTCAATTTCGAATTTTTGAGGTGAATCCAATACTTCTTTTATCGTAAAGGAAGTAAAAATGAAAACCATAAAATTACTCGAAATCGAAATACGAGTAGAAGCAAACAAATGCGGAAAAAGGGTACCGTATGACAACATGAAACATAACTACGAACACCTAAATTTTGAATCGCTAATACGACGATAACGTATAGCAACTACATAATGGAAATCGATGAATAATTAGTGATGGGCTTATTCGAATGAAAAATAATCGGTTATCCGGTTATTGAAATAACCTATGTAACTCGATTTTCGTTCCAAGTAGTCGAATGAAAAATAACCTCATCCTGATACGTACTACGTGCCATATCTCAGCGACCTGCGAGTAATCGAAATTCTGTAAATAATACGTCATTCATAACTCATAAGTATAAGCAAGGTTGATTGTATTGAAAACACCATTTGAGCGTCTCGCTCTACAGTTTTCTCCCTTGCTTCCTTGCCAGCTGAGGCTCGCGGTCGATCCGTCGTCATATGACATGAACATAAATCAATTTTTTGCAGCCTTTAACCCGGCCGATCGATAAACAAACGTTTTACCACTGTTTTTTATTGCGCTTAGCAAGTAGTCCCGCATATACACTTAATAAATACCTCTTAATTTCCAATACATAACACATAATGTACATATTATGTTTTGGTTATAGATCGGAAGAATGTAGGAGTAATCGAGCTAATGCAGAATAGCGAGTCGTAAAACTCATACAAATACAATAATATATTATTATTATTATTATTATATTATAAATCGCCAGCAATCGAAAACAATAAAGGTGTATCCCGATATATTTCATTCATATCCACAATTACTTATTGCACAAACTTCTTAGAAATCAAATAAAAATCATTTATACAATTATTATAATTAACGATTAACTGAGTTCCTCTGCTATCTGCAAGTTACGATGCCGATGCAGATGACGCTGAACCGCGTAACCGGCAAACCGCCGAAATCGAAACGAATCGAGAGCCAAAATGTATTGGAATGATTATTCAAATAATCATTCGGTTATTAATATCATTCGAATGCAAATAATTCGGTTATGAAAATTGTCCCGTTATGCCCATCACTAGTAATCTATATCATATAAATAAAGGATAATGATCCAAATGTGTGTGTCCGTCACGACAATTGCAGACGCAATGTCCCCCATTTGCGTTTGCATGCATTTTGCTGTCGCCTCGATTTCGCGAACGGGAGAGAGCCCCGAGGGCACCCTTGGAGAGGGGCGAAGCCCCAAGAGCCCCCTTGGAGAGTGGCAGAACCCGGAGGGCCACCTTGAAGAATGCCGAAACCCCGGGGCCCTCCTTGAAGAAGGGCGATGCCCCAAAGGCCTCCTTGGAGAGGGGCGGAGCCCCGCGGGCCCTCTTGGAGAGGGGCGAAGCCCCAAGGGCCCCTTGACGAGAGGCGGAGCCCCGAGAGCCCCTTGGAGAGGGGCGGAGCCCCGTAAGCCCCCTTGGAGAGGGGCGAAGCCCCGGGGCTCCCTTGGAGAGGGACAGAGCCCCGAAGGCCCCCTAGAAGAGGGGCGGGGTCCCGTGAGCCCCCTTGGAGAAGGGCGAAGCCCCGGGGTCCCCTTGGAGAAGGGTAGAACCCCGAAGGCCTCCTTAGAGAAGGGCAGAGCCCCTAAATCCCCCTTAAAAAGGGGAGATGTCCCGAAGGCACCCTTGGAGAAGGGCGGAGCCCCGAAGGCCCCCTTGGAGAGGGGAGGTGTTCCGAGGACCCCCTTGGAGAGGGGCGGAGCCCCGAGGCCCCCCTTGGAGTGGTGCGGAGCCCCGAGGGCCCCCATTGGAGAGGGGCGGAGCGTTATTTGAGCGGAATTTTGATTAAATCGATGCGATTTTAGAAAAGGACCCTTACCAATTCGAGTTTCTTTTTGAAAATTATGAGCAAAGCTTTAAACTACTCAGTGGTGACACATAACATGTGCTAAGCAGCGCATAGAAAAATACATCAGGATAGACCGCGCAATAGCGCGCGCAGCCCCGTTTATCTATATACATATATAAAGGAAAGTCACAACCCTGACTAATCAACGCAGAGCCGAAACCACTGGTACTATAAACTTGAAATTTGGGTGCAAGGTTCAATTTATTACGTAAGGTAGTGCTAAAAAGGGATTTTATTTTAATTATCATAACAGATACATTTTAGTAGTAACCTTGGTATTTATTCCTATTGAGAATTTTCTTATTACAGATTAAGTTTGAGTAATCAATCATTATGCTATTATTTTACTAACCAATAATAAGAAAGTTAATTTCATTATACTTTAACATGTATTTATATCCATTAATTTGCTTATATCTGACTTCCAAATTTATTTGACTAAACTGTTTCTTTAGTATTCATTTTTAAATTATCAAAGAATATAGTGTATCATAACATAATTCCTCAATTAAGAAAAACATTTTTAATAAACTTGTTTTATTTCAAATGTATTTTCTTAATTCGTTATTTAATTAATAAATTTTGTAGAACCCATCCAAATATCCTATTATCTAAATTAATAACAATCAACACCTATTTACATCTATCTATTTTAAAATTACTATAGAAACGAAATAATTAACTTTACCAACCAACAACATTTTATGCAATATTTACAGATTTTCATGTTTTCTAAGTTTTCGTTATATATGGGTAAATCATTGTAATATGAAATCTTCCTCTAATTCGTCCATCTGTATCATTTATTTAATTTCATTCCTTACTTGTTCTCTTAATGCAAATGGAATAGGATAAGATTTGCTATTAAAACCTTTCGTTTCGTCAACCTGCAACTTATGAATGTATTTCTGTGCTTGTCCTACCTTTTCATTAATAATATCTTTATTTCTGTTGATTATTTCTAGTATTCGGCCTTCATATTGCTTATTATTTTCAGCTATTTTCAAATCATTCAGCAAAACCCCCTTATAATTATTATCACTCTGTATATCACATATTACATTATTATTAATTATTATACCTTCCTTATACTTCATTGTATCTCCAATTTTATCTAATTGAACACACTTATTTTCTCGGCTGACACTATTAGTACAGTTCCAAGATTTTTTTACCCCTTTTAAATGAATACACTTTTGTGTTCCATCAATATGAATCCCTAATTACTGAATTACATCAATTCCTAACACCATATCGACAGTGAGACCTTTTATTATAAACAATCTAACAAAATCTTCCCATTGATTTATACTTATCTTTACATTTAACACTCGGTTTGTGGTTGATATCTTTCTTTTGGTTGCTGATAGCAAATCTATTTTATTTACTTTAATTATATTCTTGTACAGGACATCTAAATTATTTAAAATTACTTCCTCATTTATTAAAGATGTGATCATATTTCATAATAGAATATTGTCTTCTTTTTAGTAGTACAATGGCATCATCTATCTTTTAATATTTAATATTCATAACTATTTAAATGCTAAAATACGTGTGGTTCTTCATAAAAAAAATTTTTAAATTACTATTTACATATTTACAAGTTCCGAGTTTCCTTTTGTTATCTTAATACTCTTTTAATAATATTTTCAGTAGTCTTTTGAACATCAAACACATACTTCATTATGTCATCTAATTTCACTAAGTAGGTCATCGGCTGTTCTCCTATCCTACCTTCAAAAATGGGCAACATATCTGCTTGTATCCTCATGTAATTTCCTCTTAAACTTCCATTTTGAATTCCCGTGCCTTCTTGTATTTTCTTCAATGAATCTTCTACCCCTTTTAACTTGGTGGACTGACTTTCTTCTAATGAGTTCACTCTGCTTTTATTATCTTTAATTTCTTCTTGCATCTGGTTACTTTGACTTTGTATGTGCTTTAACTTTCCATCTAACTCTTCTTTATCCTGTACTGACTTAGTTTCCATAATCTTTGTTAAATTTTCTTCTATCTCTTTGCGTTCCTCCTGTCTTTCTTTTCTCACCTCATTCTTGAGTTCCTCCTTATAACTTCCTAATGTTTCACTCATCTTATTAATTTGTGCTTGCAATTCTTGCTTATTCTTGATTTGCACCTTATTAAATTCTTCTCTTAATCCCAATATCGATTCTTCCATCCTTTTTGCCTGTTCTTTTTGCTCCTCAATTGCCTGTTGCAAATCCTTTTTCAACTCTTCCGCATTCTTCGCAAAATCCTTCCTCAGCTCTGCTGTATCCTTATTACTTTGCTGCATCATTCTTTCCATTGACTGTAATGATTGCATTTGCATTTGCATTTGCTGCATCATTCCCATTATTTGTTTCATCCTGTCATCTTTTTCTGTATGTTCTTCCTGTAACCTTACCTGGTCTCCTTGTACTTCCATTTCTAGCTGTCCTTCTTCACCTTCTACTCCTGCGCTACTCGCCACTACTTCCATCTGTTCTGGTCCTTCTTCTTTCTCTTCTTCCACCTTCTTGCCTTTCCTTGTAACCCTTTTATCTGCCATCTTTCAGTTAAATTGTTTAAATATACATATTTTTTTATTATAACCCTTTATAATGAATCGTATATCTTTATATTTGATTTACCAATTGAATCCGTTATCCAATACTTTAGTTACTCAAATTAAATGTCCTATTCTGTTACTCTATTTTTTTTTAAAAGAACTTAGTTATGATACCCTTTTACCTTTTTACAATTCTGTTCTTTTATTCGTGATTGTTAATTACAAATTAACCATAAACCTGGTTTATCAGCTATATTCAAATAAACGGGTTTGATTGTATTTTCTAATCTTACGTTTGACTTTTCAATTACCTGACATTGACAATCTACATCAATTTGCTATGCCCTCTCGTTGCGGCGCCATAAAATTTGCTATGTTATGCTAGTTGATAAATTTATTTAAATTATCGTATTACTATTTTGCCCTTTATTTTTAACTTTCAATTCAAATCCGTATTTTACAATATTATTAATGAAACTCTCTCAGGTGGTTCGCAATATCTAGTAACCCAATGATTGACTTGTCAAATTCTCTTTGTTTAATTGCCAGTTCATTGACTTTCAAAAAAATTGACACCTAACGTCAAATTAATCAAAATTCAGAACGAATATCAAGGTTTTTACAATAAGATCTAATATGCAATTCTTTTACCAATCTCTTATGTAAGTATGAAATTCAATTTATATTTTTATACCTTCTTACTAGTTATAGCTTTATAAATGTTTCATTTAACCTTTTAAAACACAAACCTGATTTAACACTTTGCTTGTTAATACTGCCAAAATCCTTCCAAACTGGATCCTCACTCCGACTGCACTCAAACACCTGCTGGGTCCTTATCCAAACTGCATCACCTGCGATGAATGTAAACTCCCAGTATCACCTTATTGCCATCCACTTCAAAACTTCCACATCCTATACTGGATTCCTGTCGTTGTCCCCTGCTGCTGTCAACTTCAAGTCTCCTAGCTCCTGTACTGGATTACTGCGGCTCCGATCCCTCTCTGGTAAGTGTCAGCATAAATCTTGTTCCAAATATGAATTTGTCTTTTTTTTTTAGATGGTCCTGCGTCTTCAATGATACCCACAGGTTTCCCAAAAACAATTCGCTGCACGTACTAACCTCTTGTTTGTAGCTTGTATTCCATTTCCAATGTATTATCAATAATATCCTCACTAACCAAAACTTGTCCCTTTATTTCTTGTTTTTAATATTTTATTTTATGTTTCCACCTCGAAGATTTTGCTTTTAACCCATATAATTTGTACCAACCATAACATTTACAAATTATACAACATTTATTAATGTTTCTTTATTCGAAAATCACACCCATATCAAATTATGTATACATTTTTGAGTTGTTTTTTTTTAGTAACTAATTAAACAAATTACAAATTATTACTACTAGACACGATTCTTGCTGCCTCCTATATACATTTTTTTATATAATCAAAACAGATATTTTATTTTAATTATCATAACAGATACATTTTAGTAGTAACCTTGGTATTTATTCCTATTCAGAATTTTCTTATTACAGATTAAGTTTGAGTAATCAATCATTATGCTATTATTTTACTAACCAATAATAAGAAAGTTAATTTCATTATACTTTAACATGTATTTATATCCATTAATTTGCTTATATCTGACTTCCAAATTTATTTGACTAAACTGTTTCTTTAGTATTCATTTTTAAATTATCAAAGAATATAGTGTATCATAACAATATATATATGCAAAAACAAGAATGTTCTAACTCAATAAACATAGGAGATACGAAGGGTTCTATAATTCCCCCTTAATCCAGATTTGCACCTGTAGGGGTTGATTAGGGCAAAATCTTAAAATACGTTTCTAGGTATTTGCATTGATAATCTTTGCAAGTAAACACCAGGTCGCTATCTCATCGAGTCTAAGAGATATTCAGGAATTCGTGAAAACACAGTTTACACCTTTTCCCCCCTTAGGGTTAACATTTCAAATTCCGTTACACCCCCTTCCAAATATTTTAAAAATACATCTGTATGCCAAAAAAGAATGTTCTAACTCAATAAACATAGGAGATACGAAGGGTTCTTTAATTCACCCCCAATTCAGATTTGCACCTTTAGGGGTTGATTAAGGCAAAATCCTGAAATACGTTTCTAGGTATTTGCATTGGTAATCTTTGAAAGTAAACATCAAATCGAAATATTATCGGGTGTAAGAGATATTGAGGAATTCGTGAAAACACATTTTACCCCTTTTCACCCTCTTAGGGGTCGAATTTCAAAAAATCCCTTTTTAGCACTACCTTACGTAATAAATTGAACCTTGCACCCAAATTTCAAGTTTATAGTACCAGTGGTTTCGGCTCTGCGTTGATTAGTCAGGGTTGTGACTTTCCTTTATATATGTATATAGATAAACGGGGCTGCGCGCGCTATTGCGCGGTCTATCCTGATGTATTTTTCTATGCGCTGCTTAGCACATGTTATGTGTCACCACTGAGTAGTTTAAAGCTTTGCTCATAATTTTCAAAAAGAAACTCGAATTGGTAAGAGTCCTTTTCTAAAATCGCATCGATTTAATCAAAATTCCGCTCAAATAACGCTCCGCCCCTCTCCAATGGGGGCCCTCGGGGCTCCGCACCACTCCAAGGGGGGCCTCGGGGCTCCGCCCCTCTCCAAGGGGGTCCTCGGAACACCTCCCCTCTCCAAGGGGGTCTTCGGGGCTCCGCCCTTCTCTAAGGGTGCCCTCGGGACATCTCCCCCCTTTAAGGGGGATTTCGGGGCTCTGCCCTTCTCTAAGGAGGCCTTCGGGGTTCTACCCTTCTCCAAGGGGACCCCGGGGCTTCGCCCTTCTCCAAGGGGGCTCACGGGACCCCGCCCCTCTTCTAGGGGGCCTTCGGGGCTCTGTCCCTCTCCAAGGGAGCCCCGGGGCTTCGCCCCTCTCCAAGGGGGCTTACGGGGCTCCGCCCCTCTCCAAGGGGCTCTCGGGGCTCCGCCTCTCGTCAAGGGGCCCTTGGGGCTTCGCCCCTCTCCAAGAGGGCCCGCGGGGCTCCGCCCCTCTCCAAGGAGGCCTTTGGGGCATCGCCCTTCTTCAAGGAGGGCCCCGGGGTTTCGGCATTCTTCAAGGTGGCCCTCCGGGCTCTGCCACTCTCCAAGGGGGCTCTTGGGGCTTCGCCCCTCTCCAAGGGTGCCCTCGGGGCTCTCTCCCGTTCGCGAAATCGAGGCGACAGCAAAATGCATGCAAACGCAAATGGGAGACATTGCGTCTGCAATTGTCGTGACGGACACACACATTTGGATCATTATCCTTTATTTATATGATATAGATTACTAGTGATGGGCATAACGGGACAATTTTCATAACCGAATTATTTGCATTCGAATGATATTAATAACCGAATGATTATTTGAATAATCATTCCAATACATTTTGGCTCTCGATTCGTTTCGATTTCGGCGGTTTGCCGGTTATGCGGTTCAGCGTCATCTGCATCGGCATCGTAACTTGCAGATAGCAGAGGAACTCAGTTAATCGTTCTGTCCCTCTCCAAGGGAGCCCCAAAGGCCCCCTAGAAGAGGGGCGGGGTCCCGTGAGCCCCCTTGGAGAAGGGCGAAGCCCCGGGGTCCCCTTGGAGAAGGGTAGAACCCCGAAGGCCTCCTTAGAGAAGGGCAGAGCCCCGAAATCCCCCTTAAAGGGGGGAGATGTCCCGAGGTCACCCTTGGAGAAGGGCGGAGCCCCGAAGGCCCCCTTGGAGAGGGGAGGTGTTCCGAGGACCCCCTTGGAGAGGGGCGGAGCCCCGAGGCCCCCCTTGGAGTGGTGCGGAGCTCCGAGGGCCCCCATTGGAGAGGGGCGGAGCGTTATTTGAGCGGAATTTTGATTAAATCGATGCGATTTTAGAAAAGGACTCTTACCAATTCGAGTTTCTTTTTGAAAATTATGAGCAAAGCTTTAAACTACTCAGTGGTGACACATAACATGTGCTAAGCAGCGCATAGAAAAATACATCAGGATAGACCGCGCAATAGCGCGCGCAGCCCCGTTTATCTATATACATATACAGTGTGTCCAAGATAAGGAGGGCCAGTATGGGGATCTCGGTAATGGTAAGAGATACAAATTTGGTTAAATGGGAAGAAAGTTGCGCAATTAAAGGACTAAAAAAATGACGTCCAGATATCCTTGATATGATTTTTCGTTTTTGAATTATCTAAAAAAACCGAATTTTTGGATTTTCTTTTTTCTTTTTTTCTGGCGTTAATATTAAAGTTAGAGCGAAACTGATTAAACTTCTTTATAGCAACTTTTAGTGGACTTAATGATTACGTTATCAATTTTTTTATCCGACGTTTCGTCTTCGAGAAACCATCATTAACTTCATTTTTTTAAATACGGTCCTCATTTTTTGATGCCAAATTTGCAAAGCCCTTGTTACTCTGAATTCAACAATGTACCACATATTATGATTTAATTACGTTTCGAGCTTTTTACTGATCATCATCAGAAAATTTTTTAGATACGGACCTGCATTTCTCATAATTTTGTAAAAATAAATTTATACAGTAAGATAGGCGTTTTTAGATGCCGTTAAAATATTAAAATGCACATCATAATGTCATAATTCTGATACATTAATTTAATAAGCAACCAATAACTATTAACAATAAACAAAAAAGAAATGAACAAAAGATAGACAGAAAGAATAACAAAACGAACATCGAAACCATTTAATAGGTATTAAATGTACAGAAGGTATTCAAAAAAGTTGCCATCATTCTCTATGCATAAATAACATCTTCTAACTGTAGAATCTAAAACATTATTCAGCAATACTGGCGTTATACTTTGAAAGGCTTCAAGAACCAATCTTCTAAGTTCTTCTTCTATTTCAAAACGTTAAATACCTATTACATTGTTTCAAGTCTTTCAAGCCTCGTTTTCTCATTCTTTCTGCCTATCTTTTGTTCATTTATTTGTTGTTTATTGTTAATAGTTATTGGTTGCTTATTAAATTAATGTATCAGAATTATGATATTATGATGTGCATTTTAATATTTTAACGGCATCTAAAAACGCCTATCTTACTGTATGAACTTATTTTTACAAAATTATGAGAAATGCAGGTCCGCATCTAAAAAATTTTCTGATGATGATCAGAAAAAAGCTCGAAACGTAATTAAATCATAATATGTGGTACATTGTTGAATTCAGAGTAACAAGGGCTTTGCAAATTTGGCATCAAAAAACCAGGACCGTATTTAAAAAAATGAAGTTGATGATGGTTTCTCGAAGACGAAACGTCGGATAAAAAAATTGATAACGTAATCATTAAGTCCACTAAAAGTTGCTATAAAGAAGTTTAATCAGTTTCGCTCTAACTTTAATATTAACGCCAGAAAAAAATAAAAAAGAAAATCCAAAAATTCGGTTTTTTTGAGATAATTCAAAAACGAAAAATCATATTAAGGATTTCTGGACGTCATTTTTTTAGTTCTTTAATTGCGCAACTTTCTTCCCATTTAACCAAATTTGTATCTCTTACCATTACCGAGATCCCCATACTGGCCCTCCTTATCTTGGACACACTGTATAAAGGAAAGTCACAACCCTGACTAATCAACGCAGAGCCGAAACCACTGGTACTATAAACTTGAAATTTGGGTGCAAGGTTCAATTTATTACGTAAGGTAGTGCTAAAAAGGGATTTTTTTTTGAAATTCGACCCCTAAGAGGGTGAAAAGGGGTAAAATGTGTTTTCACGAATTCCTCAATATCTCTTACACCCGATAATATATCGATTTGATGTTTACTTTCAAAGATTACCAATGCAAATACCTAGAAACGTATTTCAGGATTTTGCCTTAATCAACCCCTAAAGGTGCAAATCTGAATTGGGGGTGAATTAAAGAACCCTTCGTATCTCCTATGTTTATTGAGTTAGAACATTCTTTTTTGGCATACAGATGTATTTTTAAAATATTTGGAAGGGGGGTGTAACGGAATTTGAAATGTTAACCCTAAGGGGGGAAAAGGTGTAAACTGTGTTTTCACGAATTCCTGAATATCTCTTAGACTCGATGAGATAGCGACCTGGTGTTTACTTGCAAAGATTATCAATGCAAATACCTAGAAACGTATTTTAAGATTTTGCCCTAATCAACCCCTACAGGTGCAAATCTGGATTAAGGGGGAATTATAGAACCCTTCGTATCTCCTATGTTTATTGAGTTAGAACATTCTTGTTTTTGCATATATATATTGTTATGATACACTATATTCTTTGATAATTTAAAAATGAATACTAAAGAAACAGTTTAGTCAAATAAATTTGGAAGTCAGATATAAGCAAATTAATGGATATAAATACATGTTAAAGTATAATGAAATTAACTTTCTTATTATTGGTTAGTAAAATAATAGCATAATGATTGATTACTCAAACTTAATCTGTAATAAGAAAATTCTGAATAGGAATAAATACCAAGGTTACTACTAAAATGTATCTGTTATGATAATTAAAATAAAATATCTGTTTTGATTATATAAAAAAATGTATATAGGAGGCAGCAAGAATCGTGTCTAGTAGTAATAATTTGTAATTTGTTTAATTAGTTACTAAAAAAAAACAACTCAAAAATGTATACATAATTTGATATGGGTGTGATTTTCGAATAAAGAAACATTAATAAATGTTGTATAATTTGTAAATGTTATGGTTGGTACAAATTATATGGGTTAAAAGCAAAATCTTCGAGGTGGAAACATAAAATAAAATATTAAAAACAAGAAATAAAGGGACAAGTTTTGGTTAGTGAGGATATTATTGATAATACATTGGAAATGGAATACAAGCTACAAACAAGAGGTTAGTACGTGCAGCGAATTGTTTTTGGGAAACCTGTGGGTATCATTGAAGACGCAGGACCATCTAAAAAAAAAAGACAAATTCATATTTGGAACAAGATTTATGCTGACACTTACCAGAGAGGGATCGGAGCCGCAGTAATCCAGTACAGGAGCTAGGAGACTTGAAGTTGACAGCAGCAGGGGACAACGACAGGAATCCAGTATAGGATGTGGAAGTTTTGAAGTGGATGGCAATAAGGTGATACTGGGAGTTTACATTCATCGCAGGTGATGCAGTTTGGATAAGGACCCAGCAGGTGTTTGAGTGCAGTCGGAGTGAGGATCCAGTTTGGAAGGATTTTGGCAGTATTAACAAGCAAAGTGTTAAATCAGGTTTGTGTTTTAAAAGGTTAAATGAAACATTTATAAAGCTATAACTAGTAAGAAGGTATAAAAATATAAATTGAATTTCATACTTACATAAGAGATTGGTAAAAGAATTGCATATTAGATCTTATTGTAAAAACCTTGATATTCGTTCTGAATTTTGATTAATTTGACGTTAGGTGTCAATTTTTTTGAAAGTCAATGAACTGGCAATTAAACAAAGAGAATTTGACAAGTCAATCATTGGGTTACTAGATATTGCGAACCACCTGAGAGAGTTTCATTAATAATATTGTAAAATACGGATTTGAATTGAAAGTTAAAAATAAAGGGCAAAATAGTAATACGATAATTTAAATAAATTTATCAACTAGCATAACATAGCAAATTTTATGGCGCCGCAACGAGAGGGCATAGCAAATTGATGTAGATTGTCAATGTCAGGTAATTGAAAAGTCAAACGTAAGATTAGAAAATACAATCAAACCCGTTTATTTGAATATAGCTGATAAACCAGGTTTATGGTTAATTTGTAATTAACAATCACGAATAAAAGAACAGAATTGTAAAAAGGTAAAAGGGTATCATAACTAAGTTCTTTTAAAAAAAAATAGAGTAACAGAATAGGACATTTAATTTGAGTAACTAAAGTATTGGATAACGGATTCAATTGGTAAATCAAATATAAAGATATACGATTCATTATAAAGGGTTATAATAAAAAAATATGTATATTTAAACAATTTAACTGAAAGATGGCAGATAAAAGGGTTACAAGGAAAGGCAAGAAGGTGGAAGAAGAGAAAGAAGAAGGACCAGAACAGATGGAAGTAGTGGCGAGTAGCGCAGGAGTAGAAGGTGAAGAAGGACAGCTAGAAATGGAAGTACAAGGAGACCAGGTAAGGTTACAGGAAGAACATACAGAAAAAGATGACAGGATGAAACAAATAATGGGAATGATGCAGCAAATGCAAATGCAAATGCAATCATTACAGTCAATGGAAAGAATGATGCAGCAAAGTAATAAGGATACAGCAGAGCTGAGGAAGGATTTTGCGAAGAATGCGGAAGAGTTGAAAAAGGATTTGCAACAGGCAATTGAGGAGCAAAAAGAACAGGCAAAAAGGATGGAAGAATCGATATTGGGATTAAGAGAAGAATTTAATAAGGTGCAAATCAAGAATAAGCAAGAATTGCAAGCACAAATTAATAAGATGAGTGAAACATTAGGAAGTTATAAGGAGGAACTCAAGAATGAGGTGAGAAAAGAAAGACAGGAGGAACGCAAAGAGATAGAAGAAAATTTAACAAAGATTATGGAAACTAAGTCAGTACAGGATAAAGAAGAGTTAGATGGAAAGTTAAAGCACATACAAAGTCAAAGTAACCAGATGCAAGAAGAAATTAAAGATAATAAAAGCAGAGTGAACTCATTAGAAGAAAGTCAGTCCACCAAGTTAAAAGGGGTAGAAGATTCATTGAAGAAAATACAAGAAGGCACGGGAATTCAAAATGGAAGTTTAAGAGGAAATTACATGAGGATACAAGCAGATATGTTGCCCATTTTTGAAGGTAGGATAGGAGAACAGCCGATGACCTACTTAGTGAAATTAGATGACATAATGAAGTATGTGTTTGATGTTCAAAAGACTACTGAAAATATTATTAAAAGAGTATTAAGATAACAAAAGGAAACTCGGAACTTGTAAATATGTAAATAGTAATTTAAAAATTTTTTTTATGAAGAACCACACGTATTTTAGCATTTAAATAGTTATGAATATTAAATATTAAAAGATAGATGATGCCATTGTACTACTAAAAAGAAGACAATATTCTATTATGAAATATGATCACATCTTTAATAAATGAGGAAGTAATTTTAAATAATTTAGATGTCCTGTACAAGAATATAATTAAAGTAAATAAAATAGATTTGCTATCAGCAACCAAAAGAAAGATATCAACCACAAACCGAGTGTTAAATGTAAAGATAAGTATAAATCAATGGGAAGATTTTGTTAGATTGTTTATAATAAAAGGTCTCACTGTCGATATGGTGTTAGGAATTGATGTAATTCAGTAATTAGGGATTCATATTGATGGAACACAAAAGTGTATTCATTTAAAAGGGGTAAAAAAATCTTGGAACTGTACTAATAGTGTCAGCCGAGAAAATAAGTGTGTTCAATTAGATAAAATTGGAGATACAATGAAGTATAAGGAAGGTATAATAATTAATAATAATGTAATATGTGATATACAGAGTGATAATAATTATAAGGGGGTTTTGCTGAATGATTTGAAAATAGCTGAAAATAATAAGCAATATGAAGGCCGAATACTAGAAATAATCAACAGAAATAAAGATATTATTAATGAAAAGGTAGGACAAGCACAGAAATACATTCATAAGTTGCAGGTTGACGAAACGAAAGGTTTTAATAGCAAATCTTATCCTATTCCATTTGCATTAAGAGAACAAGTAAGGAATGAAATTAAATAAATGATACAGATGGACGAATTAGAGGAAGATTTCATATTACAATGATTTACCCATATATAACGAAAACTTAGAAAACATGAAAATCTGTAAATATTGCATAAAATGTTGTTGGTTGGTAAAGTTAATTATTTCGTTTCTATAGTAATTTTAAAATAGATAGATGTAAATAGGTGTTGATTGTTATTAATTTAGATAATAGGATATTTGGATGGGTTCTACAAAATTTATTAATTAAATAACGAATTAAGAAAATACATTTGAAATAAAACAAGTTTATTAAAAATGTTTTTCTTAATTGAGGAATTATGTTATGATACACTATATTCTTTGATAATTTAAAAATGAATACTAAAGAAACAGTTTAGTCAAATAAATTTGGAAGTCAGATATAAGCAAATTAATGGATATAAATACATGTTAAAGTATAATGAAATTAACTTTCTTATTATTGGTTAGTAAAATAATAGCATAATGATTGATTACTCAAACTTAATCTGTAATAAGAAAATTCTCAATAGGAATAAATACCAAGGTTACTACTAAAATGTATCTGTTATGATAATTAAAATAAAATATCTGTTTTGATTATATAAAAAAAATGTATATAGGAGGCAGCAAGAATCGTGTCTAGTAGTAATAATTTGTAATTTGTTTAATTAGTTACTAAAAAAAAACAACTCAAAAATGTATACATAATTTGATATGGGTGTGATTTTCGAATAAAGAAACATTAATAAATGTTGTATAATTTGTAAATGTTATGGTTGGTACAAATTATATGGGTTAAAAGCAAAATCTTCGAGGTGGAAACATAAAATAAAATATTAAAAACAAGAAATAAAGGGACAAGTTTTGGTTAGTGAGGATATTATTGATAATACATTGGAAATGGAATACAAGCTACAAACAAGAGGTTAGTACGTGCAGCGAATTGTTTTTGGGAAACCTGTGGGTATCATTGAAGACGCAGGACCATCTAAAAAAAAAAGACAAATTCATATTTGGAACAAGATTTATGCTGACACTTACCAGAGAGGGATCGGAGCCGCAGTAATCCAGTACAGGAGCTAGGAGACTTGAAGTTGACAGCAGCAGGGGACAACGACAGGAATCCAGTATAGGATGTGGAAGTTTTGAAGTGGATGGCAATAAGGTGATACTGGGAGTTTACATTCATCGCAGGTGATGCAGTTTGGATAAGGACCCAGCAGGTGTTTGAGTGCAGTCGGAGTGAGGATCCAGTTTGGAAGGATTTTGGCAGTATTAACAAGCAAAGTGTTAAATCAGGTTTGTGTTTTAAAAGGTTAAATGAAACATTTATAAAGCTATAACTAGTAAGAAGGTATAAAAATATAAATTGAATTTCATACTTACATAAGAGATTGGTAAAAGAATTGCATATTAGATCTTATTGTAAAAACCTTGATATTCGTTCTGAATTTTGATTAATTTGACGTTAGGTGTCAATTTTTTTGAAAGTCGATGAACTGGCAATTAAACAAAGAGAATTTGACAAGTCAATCATTGGGTTACTAGATATTGCGAACCACCTGAGAGAGTTTCATTAATAATATTGTAAAATACGGATTTGAATTGAAAGTTAAAAATAAAGGGCAAAATAGTAATACGATAATTTAAATAAATTTATCAGCTAGCATAACATAGCAATATCTATTTTTAAAATATTTAGAAAGGGGTGTAAGGGCATTTGAAAATGTTAACCCTAAAGGGGTAAAAGGAGGAAAAACTGAAGAGGGGGAGGGGGGTTAAAATTATAATTTTTTTTTGTTGTGAGTTCCATTTCACAACAAAATGGGTTAAAAGGGATTTTTTTAAATTTTACCCCTACGGGGGTGAAAAGGGGTAATATGGGTTTTTACGGGTTCCTCAATATCTTTTAGACGCGATGGGATAGCGACTCGATGTTTACTTCCAAAGATTTTTAATGCAAATACCTAGAAACGTATTTCAGAATTTTGCGCTCATCAACCCTTAGAGGTGCAAATCTGGATTCGTGTTGAATTAACGAGCTCTTTATATCTCCTATGTTTATTGAGTTAGATCATTCCTTTTTGGCATATAGATGTATTTTTAAAACATTTTTAAAGCCGTCGAAGGTTTTTTTAAATATTACCCCTAAATGGGTAAAAAAGAGACTAAACTGAAAAAGGGTAGGGGGTTAAAATTATTGATTTTGTTTTCTTATGGATGCATTTTAGACTAAAATGAGGTAGAACGGGTTTTTAGAGATTTCACCCACAAGGAGATGAAACGGGTATTCCGCTATAATCTATATGTATAAAAGATAAACCACCAACTCAACAACGCGAATCCGTAGTAATCCTTGGTAACCAGGAACTTGAAATTTGGCAAGAAGAGTCCTTTACTTACGTAGCGAAAAGCTAGGAAAGGAGTTTTCGAAATTTCACCCCTAAAAAGAAGGGAAGAGGTAAAATGTCTTTTCACGAATTTTTCAATATCTCTTAATGCCCTATAATACCTATATCGATTGGTTTTTACTTAGAAAGGTTACCTATACAAGTTCCTAAAAACGTAATTCAGGATTGTGCACAGATAAACTCCTAAAGGTGCGAATTTGGATTCAGGGGTGAATTATAGAACCTTTCGTATTTCCTGTGGTTCCTGATGACCACTGTTTTTGGGCATATGTGTGTTTTTCAAATCTTTAAAAATTGGGTTTAAAGTTTTTATTCTAAATTTTATTGTGAAAGGAGTAAAAATGGGGTAGAAGTAAACAGAAGTTAAAAAATCTGGTGTGATACACGCACACAACTTTCTTACAAAATAGATTGTTAGTTCAAGAGACAAATTTTCTCTAGAATTTTAAGCTGAATTCAAAAATGTAATAATATACTGGGTGTTCTATTTAAAATAGGAGTTAATAAAAAAATAGAAAAGAAAACAAAAGAAACCCATTTTAGAAGTATTCAACTGGAATATCACCTATCTCACATTAATGCGCATTAAAAATGTAACAAAAATGTAAAGTTTAAAAAAAATCGTTAGAGCCGTTTTTAAAAAAATCGAAAAAAACTGAAAAATCACAAGAGTAAACACCTACTTCCGGTTATGCGATTTTCTTCAAAAGCTTGCTGTCATATCTACATAGTACACAAAACTTATATATGAAGTTTCAATGCCATACCTCTTTCCATTTTTGAGATATTCTGTTCACAGACACACAGACCCATGAAAATAATATGTTTTTTGGGATCAGGGGACTCTGAAACGTGAAGATCTGTTGAAAACTCAATTTCGAATTTTTGGGGTAAATCTAATACTTCCTTTATTGTAAAAGGAAGTAAAAAGAGGTTAAAGTTATTGATTTTTTCCGTGTGCAGTTTAGAATAAAATAGGATTTCTGAAATTCCACCTCCAAGTGGTGGAAACTGCTAGAATTTATGAATGCAACATTTATAAGTACATTTATTATTTTTACTCTCATTGTTATACTAAACCTATAGTTTTATCAATCTACACAAGGAGAACGACAGTTACATACACATTTCGAGGGGATGAAGAACTTTTTTCGGAAGAATATTGTTTCCATTTTACCTACAATATTGTTTTACAGCGTTTGTTAGGTTATCGTATTGAGTGAGGGAGGAGGGGAGCATTCTAGAATTCATTTAAGATTTGGAAGAAAAACATTTTTAGTCCGTACGAAAAACGGGCATCTTGTTAGTAATATAATAAATCTGAGTGCTAGTGTACACAAATTTTCGAAAACACTAAAATTAAGCATTTAAAAACAAACCTAAAAGGATCATTAGCAAAAATATAAATAAGCCCCCAAAAACAGCAATTAAAGAAAAGCAAATCTGTAAAGAAACCAGACACTTTTACGAACAATATAAAAGAGTAACACAACGGGGGAAATGATTCTTGACCCGTTGTGTTGTGCCTCTAGGTAGCTGAAGCGTAGGCCACGGTCTGTGGACTATATCCAAATAAAGCAATCGAAAATAAAACTTCTATTAATGCGAATAGTACAATAAACAATAATAAAGTAGTCTTAAATTAATTACAACCAGATATACAGGGTGATTCAGCTAAGATAACGAGCCTTACTGTCATTCCGATGCAACTCAAATTACATCTGCCATAGCCACTAGAATTAATCAAAAGACGATAATTAAGAATAAACTAATATTCATGAAATAAATGAACTACGAATGACATTTATAGTTTTTTAGGCACTCGTCCTGAAAAGCACGCATTAGCGTACCATGTTTTAGGCTGGAAAGTACTTCTTTACGGAACGATTGTGTAAATGTTTTCTTTACTGGACGATTTTAGAAAATTGTCATTTTGTTTGGTTTGTAACATTTGTTGACTGTGGTTACTAAGGAAATCAACTACAAATATCTCTAGATTTCTACAGAAGTCGAAGTGTAATGCTTGTTTGTTATTGTGATGTTTCAATATTTAAGTAAAATTAAGATGATACACAAGTGCCTAAAAAATTTACTTAACTCATGCGGAAATGCCATTTACATAACTTGTAGGCTTTCAGGCCTCGCCTTCGGCATCGATCTGAAATTTGCCTACTCGTCCTGTTAAGATGCTCTTTCCGGACTTGTTGCATAAACTACTAGTATTATACTATTGTATGCATATTTTGTTATTTTTCTTTACATAATGTTCCCGAATCAAGAAATACAGATATGACTATAATTTTCGGCGAATGCTACAAAAATGCAATAATGGCTACTAATCTGTATGCACGACGCTATCTCCAAATAAGGCATCCAACAGATAAAACGTTTCGTCGTTTGGAATCTTCTTTGCGCGAACGTGAAACATTTAAATCAGATATTACAAGTCGAAAAAGAATTGTTGCAAACGAAGATAATGGCGTGGCAGTAATTGAATCTATAGATGAAGATATTCATGTAAGCCAAAGAACTTTAAGTAAGCGGTTGGGCAATGCCTTTTGGGGGGTGCACTGAAACAACTAGTTTACAACACTTTCGTAATTAATTTAAACGATTTGAAACATAAAATAACGAACGCATGCAAGTCATTTACACTACAGGTAATAGCTCGAGCTAGTAGGTCTTTCTTAAGGAGAATTACAGCATGCGAAAACGCCAAAGCATGCCAGTTTGAATATGCTACGTTAAAAGACCTAAATTCTATTCACTGTTATTGTTATTTTGTTGATATAAAATTAAAATAAATTAGTTAATAACAGTATAGCATTGATGACAATTAGTCAATTTATGCAATTCATAGATATACTGAACTGGCAATATAATTGATAGAGCTGTGTGACTAAATAAAAATTAATGTAAAAATTTATCAGTTATGCTACCCTTTAATAATTTATCAATCACACTGCTTAATTCTTTTGCTCCGACTAGGCGGGTTCTGGACCACTTCGCATGTCACCCGAACGAACGGGGTCATTGGCCTTACCTAGGTCACGTGATACTTCCGGGAATTTTTGGGCTAAATGTCAAACTTTGACATTTTTACAAGATTTCTACGCTTAGCCAGGCTCGACAGGATGTGACTCATCGTCTGACAGACATGTCCATACTTGCAGGATGTTGTTATCAGTAGGGCTAAATGTCAAATTTTGAAATTTTTACAAGATTTCTACGCTTAGCCAGGCTCGACAGGATGTGACTCATCGTCTGACAGACATGTCTATTCTTGCAGAATGTTGTAGAACAATGACATCCATTGTTTGAGAAATCTGCACGACATTGGACAATGAAGCCATTGTTGTCTGGAGATTAAAATGTGCAAAGCTGGTAAAAATAGAACAATGACATCCATTGTTTTAAAATCAGCACGACATTGGACAATGAAGCCATTGTTGTCTGGAGATTAAAATGTGCAAAGCTATTAAAAATTCAACAATTAAAGCCATTGTTTGAGAAAAAATCGGCACAACTGCTAAAGTGAATGCTGTCTTTGTTTGAAATTTTTTTGCTGACGCTGTTAAAAGTCTAATTTTGAAATTTTTACAAGATTCTCACGATACATTTTGGAGGTAAAAGTCTAATTTTTACAAGATTCCCACGATGAATTTTGAGGTTAAGAGTCTAATTTTGAAATTCCTATACCGGATGTGAGTCATTGTCTGGAAATGCCAGACTTGTCAAAACCTGCCTGCCTGCCTGTTTATCTTCTGCGCAATTAAACAATGAAGCCATTGTTTGAGAAATGTGCAATGTTGCAAAAAATAAACCGAATTAATTGTGGTCTAATAGTATATATCGAATTATTTCCAGCTAAAAAGATGCAATATGAAAATTCAAACCATTTTAAATACCTTGTTAGGTTTTTGTTTTATTACACGTTCAACGAGATGTATGTCTGGATATTTAACTTGAATAGGCCGATTGGAAGCATCTTTTAGTAGATAGGTAATGTGTTCGATCCATCTGGAGGACTGTTTAAGCGGTAGACAGTATTTAATATAATACAAAAGTGTTGGGGTGTTAGAGACATTGTTTGTAAGCAAAGTAAATATTACGTGCTTTTTCCCGTACTTTATTAAATACACAGTCTCGAGCCGATAGTTATTTATTTCGCTTGGATTTATGTACAGCATCCCTTCACTTTAGCAATAAGCAAGTTCCTAAAGAAATATTATTATGCTGTAGAGATTTACAGGTTACAGTTCGGAGTGTAAACTGAGTTAAAAATTTTGGATATTAGCAACAGTACCATTTAATTGCATATTGTTTTCTTTTACCAAATTTTAGATTCCATTGTATTAATATAGGTTCGAAAGCACTGCTGACAGACAGACAGAAAACTTGTAAACCGGACCTTGTCAAATATCGAACAGCAATATATATTAGTAAAAAATACTCTTCCAGGTTAAAAGTTTGATGTAGTTTTAGCCAATCTTATACACATTCAAGCAGTAAACTCTGGTAGGAAGCGGAGTCTTAGACAGCAGAATTTTTATAATACAAAACGAGGGGCGATAAAATAATCGTCAGCATTTTTCAGTTTATCCGATTCGGCAACTTCCGCATATCGCAAAAACAAACACCTTCTTTGTTCTTGTGTTAGCACCTTGGCTAAGAATGTTACGAAATCCGACGCCACAGCACTATATGTTTTAACTACATTTTTTCAATAACTACAAAAATAAAAAGCAGCTTAAAATATTGTTCCTAAAAGGAGTGGTGCTTGTAAGGGAAGATAGACGGTCGGCCTTACCTTTTGGCGAAAGTTATATTGGTTATTTTGCCGGCTGGTAACTATCGGCCTAATTGGGCTAGCTCGCCGCGAGGGTCGCAGGGTTCCAGCTATGCTGAAAGAGAATAAAAAAAAAGGAGTGGGCGCCAGGTCCTAGACTCAGATCCAATTCCTTGTGCCGGACCTTACACAAGGTCGAAGATAAAAACCAGCAAGTCAAAAATAAGCAACTCAACAACCAATGAATAGATCACAGCTTTATTTTAAATATTGATAGGTACTATAGTGCAAGGCTAACATAAATATATATCAATCACAGCAGGCAATATTTCTAGCAACACCAAAGAAAACACACAGTATGCGACATGCAATAATAAATATAAATACAAATATAAATATAAATATCGAGCAAACAGTAGCCCACGAGCAGCAATGACTATGACCTGTGAATGGGCTAATACATTAAAACATCGCGCGGTTAAAAACGGAGCGTAGCGAGTATTAAAGTAAAAAAAAAATTAATCCCTGTGAGGCAGGATATAGCAGGGCCAGGTTATGCAAGCGCTCAGCTGATGCGAAACCCCGAATATCAGCTCAGAAAGACTCTAAAGTAATTATTCCAAAATTTCTAATGTCAAAACTACCAGAATTATGGCCATATAGTGACAGAGCAGTTTTCTTAGTGTAAATACATCAGGTGCATAAATGAACGCTAAAGCAATCGCTTGAATAAACCTTCGGCAAACTTGTACCTACGTAGAGGCTCGCAAATAAATTACAATAACGCGGAAAAACCGCGGGCGCCGCGAACAGAGTTCCGACAAAATAATTAACGGGTTCACGCGACTCCTAAGTAAGGCAATCGGCTACCGTAATCGGTTCTCTAGCCACCATACGCTAAATATGACGTCAGACAGTTTTATCATTGGAATTTCAATTTCTTACAACGGTATTTGTAAATAGTCCAGTTTTTTTTGTTGCAACGAGCATAGTTGTAGCAGAGATTTCTGATGAATAGAAGATATAAACAGACAGTAATATTAATCTAAAATTGAATTAACTAATATTATTAACAAAGTTGTTAAACGCATGATACAGGCAGTTATTAATTACTTAATATATACAATTGTCCTATATCCGGTATTCATGGTTTATGTCTTAATCTGATTTTAATAGTCGATTAGAGTCGAATAACTAAGGTTATTACAATGCTAAAGACTGTGCGCAAAAGGTAAGATATCAAAATTTAAAATAAAACCCAGAGAATAAGAATTAAATAAAATAAAGCCAAGTAAAAGCTATTAGATCACTGCAATATATTAGTAAAAAATACTCTAATTAATAAGGATGCTATACTCAATGGTGAGGGACAGTATAATTTTGCCGGATAAAAACTTATCTAGATTGGTTAAAAATCAGATGTATAAGAGTAAATCTCAAACTTGTTTAAAAACATTTTGTCAGACCTGTCCAGACCTGTGGATGTGAGTCATCGTCTGGGAATGTGCAAGGTTGCTAAAAATAAACCGGTTGTCTGAGGTTTCTGCGTAGGTCTACGCGGGAGTCTGCGCGGAGGTCTGCGCGATGGTTTGGCGGAAAATTCAAGTTTTGCGTAGGTTTTGGCGGTAAATTCTGTCTAGGTTTTGGCGGGAAATTCAAATTATAATCAGTGTTTTTGACGGAAAAATCTGGGAGTGTACAAGGTTACTAAAATGTATGGGGTCTTTGTCTGAGAAATTTACACCAGATGTAGTTAATGACCTCCATTATCAGTGTCTATAAATTTGGTAGACCGACAGACAGACAGACAGACAGACCGACAGGCAGACAGACAGACAGACAGACAGACAGACAGGTAGGCAGACAGACAGACAGACAGACAGACAGACAGACAGACAGGCAGACAGGCAGACAGACAGACAGACAGATAGACAGATAGACAGACAGACAGACAGACGGACAGACAGGCAGACAGACAGACAGACAGATGGACAGACGGACAGACAGGCAGACAGACAGACAGACAGAAGGTTTAGGCGGAGCTTTAGTTAGTTTTAGAGAAAAGTAGAGTTGATCAATTTCAGCGACAATGCATACATGTCCATTCTTGCAGGATGTTGTTATCAGTAAATAGAACAATGGCATCCATTGGACAAAATTGGAGAACAATGAAGCTATTGTTACGCTTATCAAAATTTTCTCAGGCTCGACCGGATGTGACTCATCGTCTGACAGACATGTCTATTCTTGCAGGATGTTATCAGTAGAACAATGGCATCCATTGTTTTAAAATCAGCACGAAATTAGACAATGAAGCCATTGTTGTCTGGAGATTGAAATGTGCAAAGCTGGTAAAAATTCATCAATGAAAGCCATTGTTTTAAAATCAGCACGATAATTGGACAATGAAGTCTTTGTTGTCTGGATGAATTTTTGCTGACCGCCATTATCAGATAAACAGGATGTTATTGTCTGAAGCTTCAGACATGTTCAGACATGTTTGAGAAGCTGTTAAAAATTGAACAAAGGAACCCATTGTTTGAGGAAAATCTACACAACAGCTAAATTGAATGCTGCCTTTGTTTAAAATTTTTTGCTGACGCAGGCCTCCATTATCAGCTGCGACGATGAATAAATAGACCGGCTCGGCTGCCTGCAAGAGTTAGTATTACAACCGCACGCGCGCGAACATGTCTGCAACAGACAGCGTTACCGAATTAAGTTCGAACTCAACAAAAACCATCAGAGACGCGATAGCGATTGTAAAATATAGTGATGAGGCTGACAAATGGATTAAACATGTAAATAAAACCATTTTAATTGTTAGTCGATTTATACGTAAACATAGTTTTAAAAATGAAAATCCATTCAGGCTAGAGGCAAATTTAAGTTTATTAAAGGGGCAACGGCAATTATTGCGAAATTTAAAAGCAAAATTAGCAAAGAAGGGAGCTGGTGTAGGGAGTGGTCAACAACAACAACAACAAAAGAACAAGTTGGTATGGGAAGATGTAGAATCTTGTTTTAACAGTAGACTAAGAACAGGTATGATTGTAAATTTAGGTTATAAGGAACCACAAGAATTTCTTGCAAAAGCATACAGAAGTTTCTCAATAAAAGTAAAACAAATTATAAAAGATAAGTTAATGCTTAAAGCTAATGTAATATTTAGTGCATATTTTATAAAACCTAGTAGTGGCGAAATAGATTTAAAAACGTTTGCTACTAAAAATGAAAAAATTGATTCTGGCACCAATTTAAAAGAGTGGTATGCGACTAATGTTGAGAATAAGTTGTTGACGAAATTAGAAGATTTTCAAGAACGTGATTCAGGTTGGAGTTTGCTGGAGATATTACATTTAAAAGTAAATTTAAATCATTACACACCATTAACAGTAGGTAAATATATTGAGTTACCTCAAGATATTAAAAATAAAAAGGCTGTCATTAACGTAAAAAATGATGATGATTGTTTTTTGTGGTCGGTAGTGTCAGCATTATATCCTGCAAATAAGCATTCTGATAGAATATTTACATATCCACATTTCAATGAAGTTTTAAAGTACTCGGGACTAGAATTTCCAATGAAATTAAAAGATATATCAAAATTTGAGACAATGAATTATTTACGTATAAATGTATATACGCTAGAAAGAAAAAACAAATTTGGTAAAAATTCAGTATTGCCCATCTATATTAGTAAAAATACTCAAATTAATAAAGATGCTATACATTTACTAATGATATCCAACGATGAGGGGCAGTTTCATTTCTGTTGGATAAGAAACTTATCTAGATTGGTTACAACTCAAATGCATAAGAAAAAATCTCAAACTTTATTATGTGATACATGTTTAAATCATTTCGTAACTAAAGAATCATATTTAAATCACATTAGAAATTGTAATAATGTAAATGAAACTAAAATCAAAATGCCCGAAGAAGGTACAACAATAGAATTTAAAGACTATAAATACCAGGAAAAAGTACCATTTTGAATATACGCGGACGTGGAGTGTGTTTTAGAGAAAGAACAGAATGTTGTTTCCGAAAATGCGGGGGTTTAACAAAAACATGTTCTATTTAGTATTGCACATTATTTTATTTTATCCTATTATGTTATTATGACAATAACTCCTTAGCAACAAGTTGCGTTAAGATGCATTGAACAGCACTAGTGTTGTTAAGAAAAATAACATAACGATACTTTATTAGCATTTGATCACATGTTGACAGCACTGAAGTGTATTGTCAGTCTATGTCAAATTCGATGTTAGTAGGTTAGGTTTTATTTGTTATTTGACACAAACTGACGCAAAACCTAACCTGAAAATCTCAAATTTAACATAACCTGACAGTGCTACCAACAATACAGTATTGAGTTTTTATCTTACTAGTGATACCACTACTCGCTGTTGTAAGTGTCATTAATAACCTTTTTTCCTATTTTTCTTAAAAGATTAGTATTTTAGGATAAAATAAACCGTGTTACGATATACGTAACGTTATCTGCTGTCTACATTACTCGAGAATTTTAAAGAACTCGCTCCTAACGTCGCTCGTTCATTCAAACTATTCTCTCGTAATGTAAAAAGCTTGATAACGTTACTTGTATCGTAAATTACTATAAAATGTTCATATGACGATAGTTTATCTCGATTTAATATATATCGTGGTGCCGACTGTATGGAATGGTTTGTAAAAGAATTACAATCTATAGCATATCAAGTAAATAATATACTGACAAATATACAGCCTATGGATATTAGACAGCAGGAAAACGATTCATTTCAAAAATCGGTATGCTGTTACATTTGTAAACAACCTTTCACCTTTCATCAACACTGTAATCTTAACTATAAAGATGCACATTATATTCCCGTTCTCTTTCATAATCTCAGCGATTATGACGCTCATTTTATTATAAAACCATTGGCAAAACTGATTATGGGAGATATTAATTTGTTGCCTATAATTAAGGAAAAATTTATATCATTTACAAAACATGTGGATGGTACAAATATTGATTTCAGATTTTTAGACTCGTTTCGATTTATGCCTAGCAGTTTAGAACAATTGTCATTAAATTTACCGAACAATTTAAAAATCATTACACGTAAATTTTGCAAGAGCCAAGAAGAATTTGAATTACTACTACGTAAGGGTATCTTTCCATACGACTACCTAGACAATTTTGAAAAGTTGAATGATAAAAGTCTTCCTGACAAAACACAATTTTTTAGTCAGCTGCATGGAACAGCCATTTCAGATGAAAATTATGAACATGCACTGCGTGTTTGGAACACATTTAATATGCAAACTCTAGGTCAGTATGCTGATATGTACCTTACAGTTGATGTTCTACTCTTAGCTGATGTGTTTGAAAATTTTAGAGAAAATTGTATGAAAACGTATGGATTAGATGCTCTACATTTTTACACAGCACCAGGATTGGCATTTCAGGCAATGTTAAAAACTACTAAAGTTAAACTTGAGCTGCTGACAGATGTAGATCAACTGTTGTTCATGGAGAGGGGTATTAGAGGAGGGTTAGCACAGTGTTCGAATCGATACGCTAAAGCTAATAATCGATATATGGGTGAAAAATTCGTAGAAGCCGATCTTGAATCGTATATCCTATATTTAGATATTAATAACATGTACGGAGCCGGGATGTCTGAATATCTACCGTATGGAGGGTTTGATGAGTAAATGATTTAGATATTCCTAAAATTGATCATTTAAGTACTCCGGAAAATTCTGAAACAGGCTATATTTATGAAGTCGATTTAGAATACCCTCAAAATTTATTTGAACTTCACAAAGATTTGCCTCTATGTCCTGACCATTATACACCCCCAACATCCCAGCAATCAAAATTGACAACCACATTATTTAAAAAATAAAACTACGTAATACATTACCGCAATCTGCAGCAAGCTGTAAGTTTGGGGCTGAAAATTGTAAAAATTCACAGAATATTAAAATTTAAGCAATCAGCTTGGCTTAAACCATACATAGATTTAAATACAAAATCAAGACAAGCCGCCAAAAATAATTTTGAAAAGGATTTTTATAAACTTATGAATAACGCTGTATTTGACAAAACTATGGAAAATGTTAAAAAATACAAAACAATAAAATTAATTTCTAAATGGGAAGGTAGGTACGGAGCCAGTGCATACATATCAAAACCAAATTTTCACAGCTGTACTATTTTAGATAAAGACTTGGTACTTATAGAATTAAATCAGTTGGAAATAGTTTTTAATAAGCCAATATACGTTGGATTTTCAATCCTAGATATTTCAAAAATTTTAATATACGATTTTCATTATAATTATATTAAACAGAAGATGGGTAATCAAGCAAAACTGCTGTACACAGACACTGATAGTCTCATATATCACTTTACCCTTCCAAATATATACGATTTTATACGGAAAGATATTCACAAATTTGATACAAGCGATTATCCTCCGAACAATCCATATAACCTTCCACAAGTTAATAAAAAAGTAATAGGTCTAATGAAAGACGAAATGAGTGGTAAAATAATTACCGAATTTGTTGGTCTACGTGCAAAATTGTATGCTTTCAAAACATTAGAGGATGCTGAGGAATGGAGAATTTAAAATTTCAAAGAAAGCTAAGGTATTACCAGAGCTGCTTTGAATAGGAATTACATTTGACGATTACAAAGACTGCCTGTTTAATAACGAAACAGTATTTTGCGATCAGAGAACAATTATATCAAAAACTCACAACGTATTTTCTTTAAAACAAAGAAAAAAGGCTTTAGACCCACATGATGACAAAAGAATAGTCAACTGTATGTATCTGACACTTTGCCTTGGGGCTACTGTCCACCAAGCACATTATAAACATGTTCGAATATTTAAATACTAACCATATAAGTTATATATTTCAGCCTAGCCTTGTTCGCCACCACACAGATATTTTTAAATGGCTTGAGGAAAATATCAGAAAAGCTCAAAATGGTGAAGCCGTTGGTTGGAGAAGCGGTCCATGTTCCGGTCCCTTGCCTTCAACAACACCTCAAGACTATATATTGATACTTACACTTTGTTAAATTCTGTTTCCCTTATGTATAAATAAGATGTGTGTGTATATTAATTGAATAAAGCATATATTTAAGTGTACATTTATTTTCCCTCTCCTTGTCAAGTTTTGCTTTGCATATGAGATAAATACGGTGTATATCTCTCTCAACAACAACAACGGAGGAGGAGGAAAAGAGAGAGATTCTCTCTTTTCCTCCTCCTCCGTTGTTGTTGTTGAGAGAGATATCTTTATGGGATTTAAATCTAGAGGCAGTGTTGGTTCAGGAAGTGTAAAACTATATGTTGCTTGAAACGAAGGAGGTGGTGGTGGTGACGTGGTTGTGGTGGTGGTGACACCTGTTCCAGTTCAGATTGCTGTACTGGTGCGCACCCCTCAAAATTTTGTGTTGGGCTTAACCACCCCTGAATGTTGGCACAATTTATACAGCTGCAGCCCTCCACCTTTGTTATGGTAGACGACCAGGAGTGTGGTTGTCCCATTGGAGGAGGTGGAGGAGGAGGAGACTCCATATTTTCTTTAGTTTCACTCCAGAGTATAACCTCCTCCTTCTCCTCCTGGCTCCACGGATCGTCAGCCCATGAGTCAAAACCCCAACTATAATTTGAGAAGCAGTCTTCGGTAAAGGCTTTCAACACCATTGTTACCGTAAAACTAATATTTCTATGATTTGTATTCTTATATATAATATTTTCCCTACCTTACACCGGCTGCAGGAAGTGTTTGCGTAAGCTATAACAGGTCTGGACAAGTCTGAACATGTCTGAACAAGTAGACAGCAGATGCGATAACTGCGATTAATGGTTCTGATTATACCACTTGTGCAAAATGTGAACATTTTGTATGGCACATTGAACCCGTTGTGAACTAGTTTGAATCTGTCAGTCTGTCTAACTGTCTAGCTGACTGTCTACCTGTTTACCTGTCTAGCTGTCTATCTGTCTACCTGTCTAGCTGTCTACCTGTCTACCTGTCTAGCTGTCTACCTGTCTAGCTATCTACCTGTCTACCTGTCTATCTGTCTGTCTGTCTGTCTGCCTGTCTACCTGTCTAGCTGTATAGCTGTCTATCTGTCTGTCTGTCTGTCTGCCTGTCTGCCTGTCTGTCTGTCTGTCTGTCTGTCTGTCTGTCTGTCTGTCTACCTGTCTGTCTGTCTGTCTGTCTGTCTGTCTGTCTGTCTGTCTGTCTACCTGTCTGTCTGTCTGTCTGTCTGCCTTTTCAACAGCTTCTCAAACATGTCTGGACATGTCTGAAGCTTCAGACAATAACATCCTGTTTATCTGATAATGGCGGTCAGCAAAAATTCATCCAGACAACAAAGACTTCATTGTCCAATTATCGTGCTGATTTTAAAACAATGGCTTTCATTGATGAATTTTTACCAGCTTTGCACATTTTAATCTCCAGACAACAATGGCTTCATTGTCTAATTTCGTGCTGATTTTAAAACAATGGATGCCATTGTTCTACTGATAACATCCTGCAAGAATAGACATGTCTGTCAGACGATGAGTCACATCCGGTCGAGCCTGAGAAAATTTTGATAAGCGTAACAATAGCTTCATTGTTCTCCAATTTTGTCCAATGGATGCCATTGTTCTATTTACTGATAACAACATCCTGCAAGAATGGACATGTATGCATTGTCGCTGAAATTGATCAACTCTACTTTTCTCTAAAACTAACTAAAGCTCCGCCTAAACCTTCTGTCTGTCTGTCTGTCTGTCTGCCTGTCTGTCCGTCTGTCTGTCTGTCTGTCTATCTGTCTGTCTGTCTGTCTGCCTGTCTGTCCGTCTGTCTGTCTGTCTGTCTGTCTGTCTGTCTGTCTGTCTGTCTGTCTATCTGTCTATCTGTCTGTCTGTCTGTCTGCCTGTCTGCCTGTCTGTCTGTCTGTCTGTCTGTCTGTCTGTCTGTCTGTCTGTCTGCCTACCTGTCTGTCTGTCTGCCTACCTGTCTGTCTGTCTGTCTGTCTGTCTGTCTGTCTGTCTGTCTGTCTGTCTGTCTGTCTGCCTGTCGGTCTGTCTGTCTGTCTGTCTGTCTGTCTGTCTACCAAATTTATGGACACTGATAATGGAGGTCATTAACTACATCTGGTGTAAATTTCTCAGACAAAGACCCCATACATTTTAGTAACCTTGTACACTCCCAGATTTTCCCGTCAAAAACACTGATTATAATTTGAATTTCCCGCCAAAACCTAGACAGAATTTACCTCCAAAACCTACGCAAAACTTGAATTTTCTGCCAAACCATCGCGCAGACCTCCGCGCAGACTCCCGCGCAGACCTACGCAGAAACCTCAGACAACCGGTTTATTTTTAGCAACCTTGCACATTCCCAGACGATGACTCACATCCACAGGTCTGGACAGGTCTGACAAAATGTTTTTAAACAAGTTTGAGATTTTCTCTTATACATCTGATTTTTAACCAATCTAGATAAGTTTTTATCCGGCAAAATTATACTGTTCCTCACCATTGAGTATAGCATCCTTATTAATTAGAGTATTTTTTACTAATATATTGCAGTGATCTAATAGCTTTTACTTGGCTTTATTTTATTTAATTCTTATTCTCTGGGTTTTATTTTAAATTTTGATATCTTACCTTTTGCGCACAGTCTTTAGCATTGTAATAACCTTAGTTATTCGACTCTAATCGACTATTAAAATCAGATTAAGACATAAACCATGAATACCGGATATAGGACAATTGTATATATTAAGTAATTAATAACTGCCTGTATCATGCGTTTAACAACTTTGTTAATAATATTAGTTAATTCAATTTTAGATTAATATTACTGTCTGTTTATATCTTCTATTCATCAGAAATCTCTGCTACAACTATGCTCGTTGCAACAAAAAAAACTGGACTATTTACAAATAAAACTACAGCACCACTCCTTTTAGGAACAATATTTTAAGCTGCTTTTTATTTTTGTAGTTATTGAAAAAATGTAGTTAAAACATATAGTGCTGTGGCGTCGGATTTCGTAACATTCTTAGCCAAGGTGCTAACACAAGAACAAAGAAGGTGTTTGTTTTTGCGATATGCGGAAGTTGCCGAATCGGATAAACTGAAAAATGCTGACAATTATTTTATCGCTCCTGTTTTGTATTATAAAAATTCTGCTGTCTAAGACTCCGCTTCCTACCAGAGTTTACTGCTGGAATGTGTATAAGATTGGCTAAAACTACATCAAACTTTTAACCTGGAAGAGTATTTTTTACAAATATATATTGCTGCTCGATATTTGACAAGGTCCGGTTTACAAGTTTTCTGTCTGTCTGTCAGCAGTGCTTTCGAACCTATATTAATACAATGGAATCTAAAATTTGGTAAAAGAAAACAATATGCAATTAAATGGTACTGTTGCTAATACCGGTATAGAAATATCCAAAATTTTTAACTCAGTTTACACTCCGAACTGTAACCTGTAAATCTCTACAGCATAATAATATTTCTTTAGGAACTGGCTTATTGCTAAAGTGAGGGAATGCTGTACATAAATCCAAGCGAAATAAATAACTATCGGCTCGAGACTGTGTATTTAATAAAGTACGGGAAAAAACACGTAATATTTACTTTGCTTACAAACAATGTCTCTAACACCCCAACACTTTTGTATGATGTTAAATACTGTCTACCGCTTAAACAGTCCTCCAGCTGGATCGAACACATTACCTATCTACTAAAAGATGCTTCCAATCGGCCTATTCAAGTTAAATATCCAGACATACATCTCGTTGAAAGTGTAATAAAACAAAAACCTAACAAGGTATTTAAAATGGTTTGGATTTTCATATTGCATCTTTTTAGCTGGAAATAATTCGATATATACTATTAGACCACAATTAATTCGGTTTATTTTTTGCAACCTTGCACATT
The DNA here is from genome assembly GCA_940337035.1 of Agriotes lineatus. Lineage (NCBI taxonomy): Eukaryota > Metazoa > Arthropoda > Insecta > Coleoptera > Elateridae > Agriotes > Agriotes lineatus. The sequence continues at coordinate 131,121 of CALNHX010002161.1, forward strand.
TCTCAAACAATGGCTTCATTGTTTAATTGCGCAGAAGATAAACAGGCAGGCAGGCAGGTTTCGACAAGTCTGGCATTTCCAGACAATGACTCACATCCGGTATAGGAATTTCAAAATTAAACTCTTAACCTCAAAATTCATCGTGGGAATCTTGTAAAAATTAGACTTTTACCTCCAAAATGTATCGTGAGAATCTTGTAAAAATTTCAAAATTAGACTTTTAACAGCGTCAGCAACAAATTTTCAAACAAAGACAGCATTCACTTTAACAGTTGTGCCGATTTTTTCTCAAACAATGGCTTTCATTGTTGAATTTTTAATAGCTTTGCACATTTTAATCTCCAGACAACAATGGCTTTATTGTCCAATGTAGTGCTGATTTTAAAACAATGGATGTCATTGTTCTATTTTTACCAACTTTGCACATTTTAATCTCCAGACAACAATGGCTTCATTGTCCAATGTCGTGCAGATTTCTCAAACAATGGATGTCATTGTTCTACAACATCCTGCAAGAATAGACACGTCTGTCAGACGATGAGTCACATCCTGTCGAGCCTGGCTAAGCTTAGAAATCTTGTAAAAATTTCAAAATTTGACATTTATCCCTACTGATAACAACATCCTGCAAGTATGGACATGTCTGTCAGACGATGAGTCACATCCTGTCGAGCCTGGCTAAGCGTAGAAATCTTGTAAAAATTTCAAAATTTGACATTTAGCCCAAAAATTCCCGGAAGTGTTCGGGCGACATGCGAAGTGGTCCAGAACCCGCCTAACTACACTGCTGACTAGCCATTAGGTTCGCAAAACCCTTATCCCAGGGTTGAGTTTCACCACAATTGAACATTTACGCAACTTTATGATAATTGCACGAGTATAGCGAATGCTTCTTAATAATGGTAGCAAAACGACACAAAATTTTGTGTTTAATTTTACCTTTAATCCAAGAAAGCTGTTGATAATTACATCACAGGTAAATAACAATGAAAATAAATGCAACTCCATAACTATGCAAACCTGTTTATCTGTAACCAGGGACGCCGTTTGATCCAAAGCTGTCTCGACCGGAATTTCAAAAGGACGTCAACCTGCTTCAGAGCCTTTTTTGGGCCCAGATGCTGGAAACTGCTCAAAATGCGCTTTTTACTTTCACTCTGCTCGTCGTCTGCAACCGCTTTGCCACAAATTGCCGGAATCTCCCTGGACTGCGACTGCTTGCCTGCCATCGCTGGTACTCCCAATATCGCTGCTATTCACTGTATCTGCTCCAAAGCTTTGTTTGCTGCTCTAATCGTCGCTGCGCTTCTCCAGATCGTGGCAGTGTGTCGGAGTCGGAGTCTTGCTGCTCCAATCTTTATTATTAACTGATTACCGAAAACACTGCACATGCACAAACTTGTCCCCGTCTGAATAACAATAATACAACCAGTTGGAACTCAAAAGGACTTTAATTACACGAAGGTTTACAACAATTTAATTTGGAAGCCAGCACACAACCTTCTACTTGCCTTCGCTTGGGCGAGCTTTCTTTTATTCTTATTTACAAACGTTGCTTAGTAACCTTCTACATTCTATTATTTGTGAGTACACATACTTGATCTTATAAATTAAATGTTTGTTTTGTCGAATTGTTGCGCTAACAACTAAACACTGCCACTCTCACTGACGTTAGAGGTTGCTTTATGCGCTGAGTCATGTTATATAATTTATTTAGTGTATATTTACCCGTAACAGCATTGACCACCAGCCTAGCATGTCGCTGTGAATTAAAACTAACTGCACTTTTTTTCTGTGACGCTTCGCCACCATTTTTACTAACACAATATGATTAGCATGTCTTACGTTACTTCAAATAGCTGAGTACATATTTACCAAAATTATAGTAGCACTTATCATATTAAATCATAATACTGGATTAACTTAAACGAAACCCTGCCGATATTGTTTTTCGGAACCTATTTGCTATTTTTTAGTCTAATTAAATTCTAAATTACTTATTACGGTTTATAAATGTATCAATGTTTAATCCTGATAATATATCTATATGTAGCGATTAATAAAGTACCAATTCTATTCATATCTGATTTCCATTTAATTAACATTTATTGAATAATAATAAAGAAGCCAGAATTGCCATAGGTAGCATACCATATCAATACTTGATCATTCATAATATTGTTTTCTATTTAATTCATTATGATGGCTATGACAAAAGTAATGTCGGTTGAACCATTTTAGCTGAACCACTCTGTATATATATATATATGTACAATTAGTAACTGTTCTTGATTTATTATTGTACCTCTGAATACAATTTTTAATTTAATCGACTAAATGAATAGTTCTTATGGTATTATATGCCTATTTGACAACAAAAATACATTAGACTGCAAACACTTTTATATTGTCAAAAGAAACAGAAGAAGAAATCATATTATGAAATTTGTTTTGACAACAGCATAACATAATCAAATGCAACCAGTTGAAAAGCTAAATATTAACTTTATCGGGTATCAATTACGCGTTGCACAATGCTTTTAAACATAATATGTATTTATGCGTATACTGTGCGTTCTTTTTAAAAGTATACATAGGGGATACTCGTATGTATACTAAAAAGAAGAATTCTCTAATTTTTGCCACAGCAGTTTTAAATTAAAACTCTTACAATTAAAGTTTGCTGTATAATTGGTTGCCTACATATAGGGTAAAACAATTTTAAAAAATCTGTAAAAGGCTTTGCCCAGAACTTGCCTCGTCGGCATTGTGACAATAAATAATTTTAAAAATCCAATTAAGTTACGAGTAAGTATATCTTTACTTTTCTAATAAATTAAATAAATTTTCAAATTAAAAAAACGTTACCGGTGGTCGAATTCGAACGGCAGGCCACGAAGCACCGACCTCTCGAATTCCTGCGTCGCAGATATATTTAGTAAAGCGCTAATTTGTGCCTCGTTTTTGTTTCGTAAAACATTTATTCTGTATCTATTAGCTCCCATTTTTGGTAAGAATAAAGCCTGCACCATGTACAAATTTTTACTTGCATCTATTACTAAGTTGAATGAAAAATAAACAAAGTGTTATTTGTTTAAGGTGCTCACCCTGTATATACTTGTCTGAAATTTTCCCGGTTTTATTTCAGGTAGGTATATATAATGTGTATGCAAAATATCGTCTTCCTTCGACAAATACATATTTGGCGGTATAACTAAAAACATTTTTAGTTATACCGCCAACAGACAGACAGACAGACAGACAGACAGACAGACGGAATTGAGAAAACCTGTTTTTCGTCATCTAGGGACCCTGAAGATCTGAAGAAATTTCGGAAGGTGTTTTTTTGTGATTCTTTCAGACGGGGGAAGGAAATTTTTCTTTTTAGTATACAAGCGAGTATCCCCTATGTATACTTTTAAAGAGAACGCATGGTATGTATGTTTTGTATGAGTATGGTTCTCGACACTGAAAGGTAACTGAGACCAAAGATAATGAATGAATGAATGAATCTATGATAATAGTGGTTTTATTCAAGCACATGAAAAGAACAAACACAATAGTTATTTGTGTACCAAGGTCACTATGAAGATGTTTATGCCTCAGGGATATTCACATAAAGTAGTACATGTAGTGCTTACTACGTTTTATTTTTCACTAAATAAATTGAAAAGCTTGAAAAGCAGCCCGTAACGCTCTAGGGCATAATGGGCGGCAGTTATCATTACGCCAGCTCTTTAAACCCAAGGGCATTATAGACTGGTTTATATACCTCGTATCACAGACATAAACAACAAATAGTAGATCAGTGGAAAATAAAAGCTCTTTACTGAATATGCCTACAGAACACGTACTAAAATGTCTAGTTTAAGCTAGTTTCACATAGCAGTAGACCAATAGACTCTGTAAATGTCGGGTATCTTTTATTTTCATCGGTGTTGTTATAGACTAATTGCCAAATCAATTTTTATATCTTTAAGAGCTTTATTACCGCATTCAGTTCAGTAATAGATATTACCGCACTCTTTTTTACAAAACAAAGAATTCATTGACATAATTTATTGATGAAGATAAAATATTAAACTATACACGTTTTCTTACGGCTCAAATTCGAGGTTAGCAGGTTAGGTTTTGCGTCAGTTTTGACACAGACTGACGCAAAACCTAACCTGCTAACCTCGAATATGATATAGACTTACAGTGCCACCAACATATTATTCTCAATCTACTCTCTTTCAATATGGCCGCCATAGCTTAAATCGGCTACTTAAACATCAAAGGTGCCGCCGCGAGTGTCACTTCTGAGTCCGTTAGGTGTTTATTCAACAGTAATATCACAAGTGCATTAAAATAGCCGATTAAAGTTTAACGTTTTCTGTCAGATTGTTTTGCTAAGAAATTTGTCAAGTAAATTTGCCGCTCAACAAGAATCCCAAATGCGTAGCACGGGGGATTTTGGGGCGAAAAATTTACGAGATATATTTCTTCAGAGAAAAACATTCTGACAGAAAATCGTCAAAGTTTATTCTGGCTAGTTTACATGCACGCGGGATGTTCGGCGTGATTATTTCCTGAATGAATAGATAAAATTCAGGTGGTGAAGCACATTTAATAATCAACAGTAATATCCCAAGTGCATTAAAATAGCCGATTAAATTTTGACATTTTCTGTCAGAATGTTTTGCTAAGAAATTTGTCAAGTAAATTTGCCGCTCAACAAGAATCCCGAGTGCGCAGCACGAGGGATTTTGAAGCGGAAAATTTACGAGATATATTTCTTCAGAGCAGAACATTCTGACAGAAAATCGTCAAAATTTATTCAGGCTACGTTACATGCACTCGGGATGTTCGGCGTGATTATTTGCTGAATAAATAGATAAAATTCAGTTGGTGAAGCACCTTTAATTATCATGTTAAAATTATGCACAAGCGATTAAATTTTGACATAAATTTAACCGCGGTTAAATTTTGACGTTTGAATTTTAGTCATTATTAAACTGACAGAAACCATGGTGATTACGCATTATTATGGATATGAAGGAAATAATCATGTTAAAATTATGCAAGGGTGATTAAATTTTGACACATATTTAACAGCGGTTAAATTTTAACGTTTAAATTTTTGTCATTATTAAACTGACAGAAACCATAGTGATTACGCATTATTATAAATATGAAGGAAAAAAACATATTATAATTATGCATAAGCGATTAAATTTTGACACATATTTAACCGAGGTAAAATTTTGACGTTTGAATTTTTGTCTTTATTAAACTGACTGAAACCATAGTGATTACGCATTATTATGGATATGAAGGAAATAATCTGTGATAATAGATTAGAAAGCTTGTGTTGGCTGATCAACTATTGCTGTGAATGCATCGACCCATCGAGGTACGTGATTGGTCAGAAATTTGACGCTTGCCATTTCTGACAATTCACTCGACATAGACTTACAGTGCCACCAACATAAACAAATTTTTAAAAGTCGTTCATTACTAAAAAAACATTCGTTAATAAGGGTCATTAATAGACGATTCTCTATACATTAATGGAACCCATAAATAAACGATCAACGGAAAAAGACAATAATGTACTAGTAACACAAATAAGTTAAAGATCATATTATTCGTAACGGCCGGCGGCCGTTATAACTCTTTATATGTTAGTTTAGTTCTGTTAAAATACAATAACGGTATAGTATTACGTAAAAAAGTATTTATTTCAAAGTCATTTTTAAGCTTACTCCAATAGAGCCTTTCTGAATTATAGTTTCTTAATCATAATATGGACATGAAAATGGAAGATACTGCTTCAGACTGTTATATCTCGCTCTACTTTCTTAGTCTAAGAGCTGGTGACATTTTTTAGTGATCATTTAGTTAAGGCCTATTTTTTAAGAGAATGTTGCTGAAGGCATGTATAAGTGTCTTCTGTAAGGATTCTCCTTGATAGCGATATCGGAGTGAAGCAGAACACCCCCAATTTTCACTGTAAGTATATGTCAAATTCGAGTTTAGCAGGTTAGGTTTTGAGTCAGTTTGTGTCAAAACTGACGGAAAACCTACTATGTCTCTACTAAATCAATAGATCAAATATTGTTGATTAACAAATAACATACATCTTAAATAACAGACTCATAATAGTAATTTACGATACAAGTAACGTTATCAACCTTTTTACATTACGAAAGAATAGTTTGAATGAACGAGCGACGTTAGGAGCGAGTTCTTTAAAGTTCTCGAGTAATGTAGAAAGCAAATAACGTTACGTATATCGTAACACGGTTTATTTTATCCTAAAATACTAATCTTTTTAAAAAATAGGAAAACTGGTTATTAATGACACTTACAACAGCAAGTGGTGGTATCACTAGTAAGACAAAAACTCATTACTATATTGTTGGTAGCACTGTCAGGTTATGTTAAATTTGAGATTTTCAGGTTAAGTTTTGCGTCAGTTTGTGTCAAATAACAAACAAAACCTAACCTACTAACATCGAATTTGACATAGACTGACAATACAATTCAGTGCTGTCAACATGTGATTAACTGCTAATAAAGTATCGTTATGTTATTTTTCTTAACAACACTAGTGCTGTTAAATGCATCTTAACGCAACTTGTTGCTAAGGAGTTATTGTCATAATAACATAATAGGATAAAATAAAAACAAAAACAACATTTCAGGGATATCCTACAATGTATTGCTATTTTAAGGACAAATTAACAACAATTTTTACACAATATAAAATGAGTTACAAAAGATGATTCACAACAATCACATTACTTATTACAAGAGCTTTCTTTTTTGCACTTATAATATGAAAGACAAAATACACAAAGACATATGTACCTAACAATGCGTTTGAATTTAATGACGACAATAGTCGTCAATCAACGTCATCCATTTTTCCTTTTCTTGGCGGTGAACAACTTCTCTTACCACGTTCAAAACCCTCGTGGTGTTTCATGCAGCATTGATGCACAAAGTTGCGTTTCCTTTTTACGTCCTGAAATATTTAAAATGTAAACACTGGTACATTACTTAGACACAGCAATGTAATTATCTATCAGAATGTACCGATAATGAATCTTAATTAATATTAACTAATGAATATTCTACCTGAACGGTCAATTCAGTGTAAAATGAAGTTGTTTGACTATCCGTTGGCAGTTGTGCATATGGATCGTCTACCGCTACAAGTGTTTGAGGTGTTTGAGCTTTGCAAGGACAAGGTGACTTTGGCATTTTTCCTTTAGTGCGTTGGTCTAATTGCATTTTTAGCATCATTTCGCTGCTTACAGTCTGCTCTAATTTAACTCGCATACACTGGAATGGAATTCATTTTTGTAACGTTATAATGAATTTTCATATAAAAGTAAAACTGAACATCAAATTAACCCTTACATATGAGATTTGACAAATTCAAACAACATAGTTATAGAAATAGATAAACTTAGTGAAACCAGTGTTCAATTTTATGCTTTAAAATTTAAAAAAATTAAGCTTATAAATACTGACTTCCAGTGCGCATGCATCCTTTTTCTGCTTTTGTTTGGCTCTATGCAAATGATCTTCTAGATTCCTTACTCGCGACTTCCCTTCTTCACAACAAATCCTGTAATAAAATATTCAAAAGAAAAGGCATTTATAGGACTACCAACGGATACTAACATGAGTTGTTGAAGCTTTTCTTCGTGCATAGCGCTCTTCTTACGCATCAAATCTCTTTCCGTTTCCATACTGGCAACGGCTCGAGACTGGGCGCCAATTTTACACATCAGCTCGCAATTTCTTTGTTTCTCATTGTCCAACATTTTCTTGAGCTCCTCCAGCCGCTGTCTCTCCGTCTTTATAGCTATCTGAAGAGCCCCAACTAAGCAAAAAGACCAGTTACTATACGTTCATATAAGTTAATATAACACCACATCCACCTTTTTGTTGAGCATGTCTCTGTTTCCGCATTAAATCGTTTTCAAGTGAACTAATGCGTTTCATTAGAACCCCTTTTTCACCTCTTTGCGGAGAAGTATCTCTGGTTTGAGGTGCCGAAGGTGTTGTACATGGAGGAAGACATGGGGCGTTCGTTGTTCCACTAGACGCTCTACCAAGCAATTTAGCAGTTGCTTCGCATGTTTTGTTATGTAAATATTGAAGTTCTTGGAAGTTCAGTGACTAAAACAGAATATTTTTCTTTTACAACTAATATATTTCTAAGCTATGCTAAAGCTAATCTATTTTGTAGCAGCTTGATAAATATCACTTCGTGCTGATTAAAATACAACAAATTATCTTTAAAATCTTGACTGATGCAATTTAGTTGATATCTAAGTTCAGAAATGATTTTGTTAAAGCTAAAGTCGTAAAACTACAATAAAGCTATTAGCATTCAATCAAGAGATTATTGGCCTAATTCTAGGTAGTTTCCTAGGAGGTTTCGCGTAATAAATTATTTCAGCCCAAAACTACTGTAACGACAATCTTTCTCTACAATGAAATATTAATCAGAAATTACCTATTATGGTCATAATTACGTAAACGAGCAGTTGTAATTCAAAGCTTAACCAAAAAATCTTGAGAATCAATAAAATAATAAAGTTGTTCTCTGAATGTCATTTTTTAGCAGTGGTCTATTATGATATGTTTTATCGGACTTTTTCCACTGTGTAGGGTGTATATCGTTTCCGAACGTTTCGGGAGTTTTGATCTACTCCCATGTTCAGGTGTTCCTAGTTAGCCCTGGTGGCCTAATGGTAAAGGTGACAGGCTAGTAATCACAGCGATCAGCGGTCCTGGGTTCAAATCCCGGGGTAGGCACGAGTGTACGTATAAAGACGTATAATATATCAGTCCTTCCCAGAACTAACTAGGAACACCTGAAGACGGGAGTAAAGTACATTTTTTTTTATAATAATTTTCAAGGTCAACTTTCTAGGGGATAAGTTGCATTCCTGCAGGGTCCCTAGTTTTAATAATGTTGGGAGATAGATTTTTAGTTCTTTTCTTCCACTAAAAAAATCATTGTCATTTTGACAGATATGTCATAATTTAATATCGCTTGCTTCATTTTTGCATTTAAAATATTTCTTGGTTTTCTTTTTCTTTTTTATTGATGATGATGATTCCATGTTAAAAAAAGAAATTTGTCAAGTGTTCAGATAAGAAACTTTGGCATTCAAAATTGACACATAACCATAATTTTGAAAAAGTTCTACCAACACGAGGTATAAAAATTTTCTAGCGTTTTAATCACATATCTACCAACATTGTAACACTTTGACAGTTATTATAGAAAAAAAAAAGTACTTTAGATACGTCGTGTGATATACACCCTAGACAGTGGAAAAAGTCCAGTAAAACATATCAAAATGATAAAGGTCACTCACAATTTGAATGATGTCGTTTTATAAGATAATTACATAAAATAAAACAATGTTTTTCCACGACCGGGAGTAGAAGTCGGTCTCTATAGCATCAAAATTGTGACAGAAGCAAAACATTTACTCCCTAGAGACTAAATAAGACAAAAATTTCCCTAGGGAGTTTTCATTATGACTGACACACTGACACTTCGAGGTTATCAGGTTAGGTTTTGCGTCAGTTTTGACACAAACTGACGCAAAACCTAATCTGCTAACCTCGAATTTTACATAATTGTGAGCTCTTGTCATAATGACTTACAGTGCCACCAACTTTTAAAATTTACCATAGGCTACTAATTTTAAAATAATTGTAACTAAAATGTCAATAAATGACGTTTTCCTACGACTGCTTCTAAAATCAAGCTTTCCGCCTTGTTGACGTACGTCAAAAATTGATTGTTTTGAATCAGTTCATCGCGGCAGCCGTCATACGTAAGTATATAATCGTAAATCGTAATACATAGCAACATACATAAATTTTATATAAGCTTTCATGATTATATACCGAAGTCGGCTAGTGGTCAGCTATTTGAAAACGTCAAAGTTGACAGCTGTCACTGTGAATTTGATTTAAACCTTTTTTCGCGATTTAAAGTTACTTTTGCTTTATTTTGTGTATTGTCGGTGTTTAAGTGTCAAGAAAAATAAGAAATGGGCGATAAAATATCCAATTCTGATGTAAAAATTTGCACGTCGCTGGAAATTATAGAAATGGCAAAAAACACCAGTTTAAACCTATTTTCGAAAATTTTACAGTCGTAGGAAAAATTTTGTATGCAACACGAGCGAAAAATGCATTAAGCGTTCGTTCGAGTTTTTTCGGACCTCGCTTCGCTCGGCCCGAAACTTTCGAACTCACGCCTAATGCATCATTTTTCGCTCTAGGTACATAAATAACTATTAAAAAACGGGTTTTTCGTTTTAAATCTTCCTGCAACGTGAAAAAAATAGTGTATGCAACTCGGAGAGAATGCTATTTTGCTTCAGTGCAATTTCTGACTCGAGGGCTTCGCCCTCGAGTCAGAAATTGTACCTCAGCAAAATAACGCATTTCTCTCCCTCATTGCATAATCTACTATTATCTTCCATCTTTTTCATACATTTTAAGCATGGGAAAATTAGTATTTTGCAAATTAATAGTATATTATATCATGAGGGACTAAAGTGCACCATTTAATCCTGCGAGTGGAGTTTGCTGCCTCGAGGGCGAAGCCCGAGGGCAATAACCACTCAAGGGATTTAGGCACTTTAGTCCCGAGGTATATACGCTATTTTTTGCACTTTTGGGAACATTATCATCAAACATTTCCAAAATTTGGAATCTGCCAATTTGGAAACTGACAATTATAATTTATTACAAACTGAATTGCAGCAGGTCCTGGATAGCCTGAATCAGTTGGCAGTACTGAAGTGTATTGTCAGTATATGTCAAATTCGAGATTTGCAGGTTAAGTTTTACGTCAGTGTGTGTCAGATGACAAACAAAACCTAACCTACTAACCTCGTGTGTACATAAATTTACCATAGTTACGGTATCATTTTTACTTTAGTCCCTAGAGATTAAATGAGTTACTTTAGTCCCTAGGGATTAAATGATCTACTTTAGTCCCCGTTTACGGGGACTAAAGTATCAACTTTAGTCCCGGAAGTGCAAAAAAGTTGTTATACATTTTCTTTATCCTGCTCTTAATGCATTACCGCCCGAGGACAATATTACGTAACTACAGGCCCTAACGTTTCAAGTTTAATTTCAACTGCACCGTATTCGATATACGATAAGTGTTGGTGTATTTAAAACTATAAAAATAATACTCGACAAGTGTGGCAATTTATAAAAGTTTAAAAACAAACCTCTATTCCATCACTAAGAATCTTACGAAGAATGCTTTCAAAAGTACCACCACATGTACACGTTCGCGTTTTGCCTCCTGGCGTATCGCCGGATGTAATGTCTACAGCCTTAACAGTTTTTACAGTTAACGAAGGTCTCTGAGCCTACAAAAAAGAAATTATTCACTTTCTTGAAAATCCTAACGAACCGTCTTTTACCATTGTTCCTTCGGAAACTGTTATACTCTGTCCGCGTTTTCCCAAAGTTTCAAGCATCGCTTTACTGACACGTAATTCGGATCTCAGACTGTCAACTTCTTTTTCATGTTCTTTTCCTACATCCCTTAAAATTTCTTCGTGAGATCCCTGTAATTTAGCGATGCCATCATTGTATTTATTGTGTAGATTCTTATTATCACGATCCTGTTGTGACTTCAACGAGTTTATAGTATCTGCACATTCCTTCTTTTGCCGTTCAAGTTCCTTTCTCAAAGATGCTATTTGATCTTCATAAGCATCTTTCATTTTCTGCAAAGCAGCGGCATCTTCATCACTTAGATTCATCGACTGTTCAATATTTTCGTTGGTAGCTTTGAGCTTTTCTTCGTAAGACTGTGAGAGGCGCTTAATCTCAGCACTGTATTCTGATGCCATATCTAAAGAGATTAATAATCAAAACAAAATTACTCGATCAGTTTCTAATTTTTACAAAATCTTTACCTTGTGACAAGCGTTTAAGACCAGAGAAATCTGACTGCACTTTTGACAGCTTTGATTTGAGTTCTGCATTTTCTGCTTCAAGTTGCTTTATCTTTTCCTTCAAATCGTTTATTTGTGCTATTAATGGCGAATCGTCTCCAGCGGCAGCACTTAACAGCTGCTTATTTTCACCTTCCAACTCCTTTATTTTCGCTTGAGAAGCCTGCATTTTCTGGTCACACTCTTTAAGTTTATCCCTCAAACTAGCTAATTCGTCCAACAATGGTCCTTTATCTGCACTACTTGCAGCTTTCTTCAAATCAGCAATTTCTTTCAGAAGTGCACTGTTATCAGCTGCCCCATCACTAGGTGCACTAGGTGTACTAGGTGCAGTAGTTGCACTAGGTGTACTAGGTGCAGCTTTCAATGCGGCATTTTGTGCTTCTAGATCTTTAATTCTCTGCTTCAAATCAGCAATTTCTTTCAAAAGAGCTGTATTATCTCCTACACCAGGAGAACTAGTTGCACTCGACACGCTAGGTGCACTTGGAGCACTTGTGGCAGCAGATTGACTTGGTTTTTCTGTTTGCAAGCGTTTTAAAGACTCTTCGCAAGCTGCCGCTTTAGCTTGTTCTGCTTCCAGCTGAGCTGTAAGTTTTGCAATGGCATCATTGACTGCCGAACTGTCTGAAACTGTTGGCGGCGGAGGAGCAACACCTCCTTGTTCCATTGCATTAATTTGACCTTGTAGACTCTTAATTAAATTCTGGAGATCCTCTTTTTCCTTACGCTCTTTTTCAATTAATGCATCAGCTCCTCCAGCAGACACTTGAACTAAATCGCTTATTTCTTTTTTCTGTTGCGAAACTTGAGCTAATAACGCTTCTTTTTCCTTCCTTAAGGCATCCAACTCAGCATTATCACCAGAAGAACTTTTCGCAGTTTCCAGCTGTTTTTGTAGATCCGCAATCTGCTGCAGAAGTTTCGCATTGTCGTCAGCCATTTGAGAAGTTCGCCGAACTGCGCTGTCGCCCATATCTTTCGCAGCTACTTTAAGCTGTTCATTTTCTGCTTTCAATTTTCGTAATTCTTCTTCAGTTCCAGCTGCCCCTGCCTCTGCCTTCTCTGTGGCACTCTTCAAGCTTTCTTCGGCTGCTTGGCGCAATTTCATTTCATTCTGAAGTCTTGCTTCCAACTCTGCTAACTGATCTCTCATGGCACCGATATCGGGCCCACCTTGCTCTTCATCTTTTTTGTATTGTTCCACAAGTTTTCCCAGCTTATTCTTTTCCTGTTCTAATTCTTCTAACTGCTTCCTTAGTCTGTCAGCTTCCTCTTGTGCTGCCGCTGTTTGAGTGCCTCCTGCTGCTGAAGGAGTTGTTACTGCCTCCGAACCAGATCCAACTACTGCTGTTGGTACTGATGGTGTAGCTGTTGCTACTGATGCTGCTTCAGCTGCTGCAGCTGCTTCAGCTGCTGCAGCCGCTGCAGCGGCTGCCGCTTCTAGGTCGCCTCCTGCTTCCGTAAGTGATTTCATGAGAGAAGCATTTTGAGCTTCCAGTTCTGCTATTCTCTCTTTAGCCCTCCTTAGGTGCTCTATCAACTCTTCTATTTGCTCTTTAGCTACTTCCTGTACTTCATTCGAATGCCGTCGAAGAGCACTATTTTCAGCGGTTAACCTATCAACTCCGCTTGCTCCTTCAGTCAAATGAGCAATTTTTTCATTTGATTTCGCGAGTTGTTGTTCCAGCTCTCGAATTTTGCTTTGGAGGTCTTCAGCACCACCACCTATTGCTGCATCCTTCATCGAGTCCCATTCTTCATAATGCTTGCCCAATTCTTCTGCCACTCTTTTCACCGCCGTTTTAGATTGTCTCAACATTGTTTCGTAGTGCTCATCTCCATCTTTACCTTGCTGCAGTTCCTTTTGTAAATTAGCTATAATTTCGTCTTTGCTTTCGGTAACTCTAAGTTCCTCGCTGAGAGAATGAATCAGCCCATCTTTTTGTATAACTGTATCGCTCAATCTACGTACTTCATCGTGCTTTTCCCGTAATTTTCTCTTGGCTTCTTTCAGTTGATTTTCGAGATCCTCAATGCGCGCTCTTAAGCACGTGGTTTCACAGGATACCTCTGCAATGGTGTTCTTCAACTGATGTTGCACTCCTGCCAACTTTTCTTCCGAGACTGCTATGAGGCTGGTCTTCTGTTCAAGTTCCGCTCTCATATCACACAACGCTCGCTGCATTCGATCCTAATGACACAATTAATAAACCACAATCACATTTACTGCAGCTTCTTTATGTGTATTTAATGCCCGCTCTATTTTACAGAAATTGCCACACTTGCTTACGTATACAAGGTGTTCTTCAAATATATCATCATAGAACAAGGAGAAATTCATAAGACCAAAGCTTTTAACTTAACTATAACAAATATGTTTTATATCAGTATTCAGCTGTTTATGTTTTAGCTTCTCTTTAGCTGCAATTCAATATTAATAATTATTTTAAAAAGATTCTTTGCTTACCCGAGTATATATTTTTACAAAGTGCTTTTTATACAAATTGTAAAGTATTATAATGTGATTAACGAAACGAGGCACGAATTAACAAAGCAATAATATTTTCTCTATGAGTCTCGTTTGGAAAATATGTTTTGATATATAACTAATTGGTTTTTTTTCTTTCATCAAGAAACTGATATATATATATATATATATATATATATATATATAATATAATATTCTATGATGATAGTATTAAGAACATCTTGTAGTCTAATACAAAATTACCTGTTGTTTATTTGTTCCTTGACTCAATCGATCTATGTGACAAACAAGTTTCTTAATTTCATCCTCTTGATCAGCAATACAGCACTCGCAGTCTCGCACTTGTCTGATTAAAGTGTCCCGTTCAGAATCTACTTCTTTAAACCTCTCAACTTGGGCTCTCAGCATATCACATTCACATTCTAATCCTAACAATTCCTCGTATTTCGACTTATACATTTCTCGTTCAGATTTTATGGTCTCGAGGCATTTAGTTTTGTCTAATAGCTGTATAAATTCGGATTCCAGACAGGCCAATTCATTCAATCGCATTTTCAATCGGTCTCTTTCTATTCTTAGAACTTCTGCTTCCTTCGCTCGACAACGAAGACATTCAAGTTCTTCTTCTGCCGCCATCCTATCTCCTGTTTGCTTGCGAAGCATATCTCGTTCTCTATTTGCATCATCTTTTTGGCTCTTCATATTTTCAATTTCTATGGCCGAAGATCGCCTGACTTTTCCAATTTCTCCATTCAGTTCTTTTAGTTGACGTTCGAGCTCATCGACTCTATCGGCTTTTTTCTTTAATTCTGCTATTTCTTCCTCCAAGCCCATTAGCTTTCCAAGCCGTGCCTGAAGATTATTGCGTTCGTCTAACACATCGTCTAATAACTGCGATTTTCGCCTAAAGACTTCAATTTCTTCAGGAAGGTCGCCATACTTTGATAATTCTCCTTCAAGTTGTTTAACCCTTTGCTTCAGCTTGTCTCGTTCGTCCATAATTTCAGTAAGCTTTGCAAACTTTCGTTTTAATTGATTCAATTTATTTTTCAGTTCAACTGGATCGTTAGTTTCCTCCTCAGCTATAACACAATAACGTGAAAAAATATGTTAATAAGTTCTAATGGCCATTATTTACGTAAATGTACCTTCAAAATTTCCTGGAATACCTGACAGTTCATGCAGCCTATCAACTTGAGTTTTTAACCTACTGTTTTCTTCTTGGATTTTCGATAATTTAGCACAGTACTTTTTCAATACGTCAATTTCTTTACGAATTACTTCTGCTTCTTCTTCTGGAGACAATTGACCTTTAACTCGTAACCTCTCGATTTCTTCTTCCAAAGCTGATATTTCTCCTACACAAGGATCTTGGACACGATTCTAAATAAAATGGAAATTTTAATAACTTTATTAATAAGCTAAATGATCAAAACATAGGTACCCTTAGCGTTTCCAGCTCATGAGCCGATTCTTCCAATTTTCTTCGTAAATGATCTCGCTCTTCCACAATATTTTTAAGAGCTTCCAGTTGTTCGATTGCCTTCCTAGCTATCATATATTGCTGATCAAATTCTGCTTGCTTTGCCTGTACAGAATGCAAGTAGATATATATTGCTAGTTATAACATTAATATACAATAACAGTAATACATTCTAAATAATTGTCATATTTACAATTAGTTCCGCATCTTTCTGAAGTACCACATCTTGAAGTTGATTTACACCCAAGCCTGCCAGTGCCTCTTTAGTTAAGGCAGGTCGGGAAATGGCAGAAGAAGTGGGGCCAGAAGCAGCACCAGACGTGGGGCCAGAAGCAGCACCAGAAGTGGGGCCAGAAGCAGTACCAGAAGTGGGACCAGAATCAGCACCAGAAGTGGGGCCAGAAGCAGCACCAGAAATGGGACCAGAATCAGCACCAGAAGTGCCGCCAGAAGCAGTACCAGAAGTGGCAGCACCAGTGGCATCAGAAACAGCAGAAGCACCAGAAGAAATATCATCTTTTTTATCCTTCGCAGCACATGTTCTGGATAAAGCGGCACATTTCGCTTTTTTTCCATCCGCTCCCGCACCACCCGGTCCTCCTATGCCCCCCGCTCCTTCTGCGCCTCCTAGACCTCCACCACTTTCTGATTCTCCTCCTACGCCCCCCGGTCCTCCTACACCCCCTAATCCTTCTACACTTTCTGATCCTCCTCCTACGCTACCTGGTCCTCCTACACCCCCCTCTCCTCCTACACCCCCCTCTCCTCCTACACCCCCTTCTCCTCCTACACCTCCTGGCCCTCCTTCGCTTTGTAATCCTTCTATGCTCCCTGTTCCTCCTACACCTCCTGGCCCTCCTTCGCTTCCTAATCCTTCTAGACTCCCTGTTCCTCCTACACCTCCACCCCCTGGTCCTCCACTAACCCTTGATCCTTCTACGCTTCCTATTCCTTCTGCGCTTCCTGATCCTCCTACACCCCCCGGTCTACCTCCAGATATACCCCCTCCTGAAGCTGTTCCACCTATTCCTCCTGCCTTAGCACCTTGACCTTTTCCACCTCCCATTTGTGCATCTGATTTTGTTCCTCCTGCTCCACCAGCTCCTATGGCACCTGATCGGCCTTCGGCCTGCTCAATTTCGTTTTTCTACAAAACATTGTGTCTGGTATATTAACCAATAAAACGGTTCCACTTACCAGTCCTTCCAGCATGCGTCTCTGGTCTTCTGTGAGGGGTATTTTCGCGTAAGCGTCTAGCAGTCTTTGCAACCTTTCAATATCAGCATTTTTATTGGCAAGGAGTGTACTGATAAGTACATCAAATGGTACATATTTGCCCAATGCACACTAGAAAACCATTAAATTATATAACGTCTGAGATGTATTTCACTGATCGATCCAGTTGATAAATTACCTGTTCATGATTGGCTTGAATTAATTCGAGAATATATTGTCTGCGTTCTTCGGTTTCATCACACCAAGCTCTAGCGTCTGTAGCCGAAGGGTAAGTTTTCATGCGCCCCTCCGACCTCTTACGTACTAATATCGGGACATCGCCGAAATCGCGAAATGCACGCGATTTGTGCCCAACGTAAGACATCCCGGCTAGAAAGCTAACGCACTGGAATTTTCAGTTAGCTAACCATACGCAAAGGTTGAATAAATACAATTTTCTGGATACTACAATATTTGTCAACAAAAACAAAATCGAGCACTTTTGTCAATACTCATTTTACAGCTGACATTGATTTTTACGAG
Source organism: Agriotes lineatus (assembly GCA_940337035.1). NCBI lineage: Eukaryota > Metazoa > Arthropoda > Insecta > Coleoptera > Elateridae > Agriotes > Agriotes lineatus. Next base: position 148,867 of record CALNHX010002161.1, read on the forward strand.
TACGCTATATCCACGACCATCTGATATTTCGACAAAATAATACATGCTCCTCGACGCCGAACGGTAGAAGTGACTAAAGATAATGAATGAATGAGTAAATATAAAGTTAAAATTCACTCTTTGGTTTTAATTCAAGGGCATTCAGTGACTGTATTTGCACTAGCACTCTCATAATCATAGCTTGTATGCGTTCCTGGCATTCTTTTAAGTCGAACAGCTTCCATAAACACATGACCTAACATGAATCGTGGAAAAAACACTAACCGAGTAAAAACCTTTATTTTATTAAACAAGAAGTACAAAAAAATAAGTGTCACAGTTACACATCATTTTCTATCCTGAATTTTCAATATGACCTATTAGCAACCACCTTCTCACTCTTCATGAAATCGTGGTGACAACTTCATAACAGAGTCAAGATCATTTTTACGATGTTGAAGGCCTGAATTATTCGATTCATCAAATTATCTCTAGTGTTCGTCTTTACTGAATACACCAACGACTTCGTATCGTCCCAGAGATAGTAATGCAATGGCGTTAAATACGATTACCTCTGGGTGATCAATTAACGGAACCCTGTCTTCAAAGATCTCAGTTTTTAAATGCAGTTACCTTTCTAATGTTTAGAAATATATCTTCCAACACTGAATCTTCCAGAAAGCGGAGGTAATGCGGAAAAGTCAAGTAACCTGAAATACAAATTTCCTAATCATTTTATTCCCGTTGGATTTTCCAGCAGCCGTGGTAGAACTGCTCAATGTTCATGTACAATGTAATCATTTGATAAAGGGGACTTGACTGTTTGTACATGATATAGAGGCAATCGAAAATTGTGAATGGTTCTCCATACCCCCATTCGATTAGTAGGACAGTAGCGATTTGGGCGGCCATCCGTCGAACGCTAGTAGGTAATTTGACTTCTTTCAATCCTGTTGAGTATGTTTTTCTCTAATTTTAGATTTCGCCTGTGATCGTTCGCGTTTTGATTGTGCTACTTCACCACTTTCTCTAATAGTACGATGCTGCTGCACGTGCATTCGCGTCGTAAAATCCATAAACGTAATGCATATCACCATATTCTTCGCAAGAAAACATTGCCATACTACCAACTTTAATCAAAACTACTGTTTGCATTTAATTATTGTTATTTTGACATCTGACAGCCTTTCAAAGACAGTAACACTTTTTTCAAAGCCCTCTAGAGCATATTCTGTTTATGATGAACGACTATAGTCTGTTCAGTAAACATAAAAACACAAAGTGGCCTTTGATTTCCAAAATGTCAAGAGTATACCTCCCCAATTCATCTTTATCTAGGAATGTACTTACAAAAAGTTACTAAAATAAACAGGTTAGGGGTGTGACATTTGCTTAGCATCTGTCACACATGTAATAAGTAACTACTTTGAAAGATTTATACAAATACTGTGTTGGATACTATTGACGTAGAGTATATTAATAGGCATTTTTATTCCATTTTATATAAGTTATGGAGAATTTCCTGAATAAGATCTACTTTGACAATGAAATAATGAGTAATATTAACTGTCGTTGATTGTCATTTTTAAATTCAAACCAGCCTTTATGCAGGTGTGGAAACATTTGCAAAAGAAAATACAGAATCCCTAATACCAAAACTGAATGCATATGCCAACTTCAACAAAATTAAGATGTTTTTGTGTTTACTGAATGGCCTATACATGAAATTTTTTAAATGGGAATAACTTTGTAACGATTGATTTTGGGCCATATTAAATTTATCATGTGCATTACCGCACTTATCACACTAATATATCACAAAACAACGGACACCCTGTTAAGAAAACTTTTGTGGCTGCTGTTTGCAAAATTCTTGCACAGCTACCTGCACTTCTGAGTCTGGCAAATAATGACCATTCTGAAACATAGTTGTGTAACTTCACTACTTAATATAACTAACTATTCCCCTCAGATAATATAAACCAATCCCGTCAATCAATATTCAAAATTTGAACCAATCATAGTCGAATACAGCGAATATTTTGCACTAGTACAATACCTGGGTATTTGCACAAGTGCAATATCGAGTATTTGCGGGAAGAAGAGCAAATCAGCTAGGTACACAAGAAATTTCAGAAAGAAAACTGAAAACTCTTTAAAAATGAATAGTGTGGTATAGAAAGAATGACATATCTTCGAGGAATAGTCTTGCAATATTCCCTGCGTGCATATTTCTCGAGAAATACTCGAATATACAGAATGCACTAGGTATATAACTACTGATGATATATGTACTGCCATTGACAACAATGACTTGTCAATTATTTTAATGCTCGATTATTCCAAAGCATTCGATACAATCAAGCATGATATTTTGATATCAATATTGCATCACATTGGGTTTAGTATTTCAGCAATACAGTTTATTGAGAGTTATCTTACAAATATAACTCAGGCTGTTATTCTAAATAATTACAAATCAAATTTATTGCCAGTCACACTTTTGGAGTCCCCCAGGGATCAATACTTGGCCATCTTATATATATAATATATACTTATAATCTAAAAACTGCTCTAGACCACTGTGCATTTCATATCTATGCTGACGACACGCAGTTGCAATATAATTTTAAACCAGAAAATGTTGAGAAAGCTAATACAGAAATTCATTCAGACCTAAACAGTCTAGTTAACTTCTCTGAAAAGCATGGCTTAAAATCCAAATAAATGTTATGTTATTCTATTTGGATGAGTAAAAGCAAGAGAGGCTATTTGAGATAGTATTATAATAAAAATTCAAGAAACAATACTACCAATCAAAGATAATGTAAAAAAGTAAAAAAACCTTGAACTTACCTTTGACCAAAACATGCCATTTAAAAAACATATTTCTAATATCCTTCAAAAAGCATATCTCAATTTAAAAATTATTTTTTAAAACACATTTTCTTTAAGCCCAATGGTAAAAACTATATTATGCGAATCTATGGTTTTGTCGTAGTTTAGTTATTGTGATTGTGTGGCTAATCGAAGAAAACTTCATTCGGCATGTTTCTACCAAAAAATAATTATGAACAAGTCACCTACTTATGTACTGTTTGAGGCTTTCGCGGTCTCAAACAACACGAGCCACCAAAGAGCATGGCCATCGCGCGGCTTTTTGCTCGACTTCACAAGGTGCAAGGCACATTAAGCCAGAAAATGCTGGGTGTTCATATACAAATACTACGCGGTCTAAGCCGAAATTCTATGCTAAGGAGAATAAGTCACCTACTTATTTATTTAATAAAATTAGTTTCAGATCTCATCTACACAATATAAATATACGTTATAAAGATTTCATAAATATTCCATTTAATCGAACTGCTCTATTTGAAAGATGTTTCTCTTATAATCTAGGTAATATACAGGGTGAGTTTTTTTTTAATGTTTAGCATGGGGATCTCGGAAAGTATTGGAGATAGAGAGACGGTTAAATGGGGAAAGAATTGCAGTTTTACGAGCTCAATTTAATGAGCTTTTTGTTTTTTTTGGAAAAAATGCAAGGCTAACTAGATATTTCGCAAAAATTATTTTTTCTAATTTTGCTCGGTGCCTATAGTTCTATTATTATTGACTTTAGAAAAAATGTGTAAAGGGAAAAGTTGTGCTTAATAAGAGGGCTGCCCAAAACGTCGAATGCCCAAAACGACGATCCGATAATTCGTCCAAAACGCCGAACGACGCCAACTGACCTCACGTCGTTCGTGGGCTTGGCGTCGGAACCGAATATAAATCTAAAATTGTATTTGGTCCAAAACTCCGACTGCAGATCTAGTCGGCACTTTGGCCATTCGGTAAAATGTGGACTGTCCAAAACGCCGAACCGATAATTCGACCAAAACGCCGACTCCCAATCTGCCGACCGTGTCCAAAACGCTGAACGGCGCTGACCGTCGTCACATCGTTCGTGAGGCTAGCGTCGGAGCCGAACGCGAATCGAAATTTATATTTAGCCCAAGACCCAAGATGCGGACTGCACATATATTCGGCACTTTGGCCATTCGGCAAAATGGCCTAGAATGCTAGTACGAGCCTCGCCCAAAACGCCGACCGCGTTCGGAGTCGGCAGTTTGGCCGTTCGGCGAAATGTCTTGCAAGGTGATCGCTGTCATGACCAAGACGCCGACTGCATGTACCAGCGGCCGTAAACAGTTTTGAAATTGCATTCTTGTAGAAGTAGATGGCGTTGCAATATGGTGACCAGTAGAGTACCTGTATATAGTAAGAGTAGGGCAAACGATGACATTTAGGGATCCATGAAGCGAAGTTAGTCACAATTTCACAGTCGACTACATTAATATAATGAAGGGATTCATCCTGTGAAGTTAGTTACTACTGTCATATGTTATAGTTGACTATTAATTATTTTGTATTTAGTCGTGGTAAGAAGTTGAACCTAAATTTGCTTAATGCCATGTAATTCACTTTTATTTATTAACTAGTAAATACAGTGGTATTAAGCCAACTTTATATTCATTTTATGTTCACATCTAGACCTGAGGAACATAGATTGAATAATATTTAAATGTAGGACTCTTAATAGTGATTCAATCTTAACATTTTATACTGGCTTGCTTCCATCTACTTGTAATAACTCCTAAAAGTAAGGATTAATGAAATAAAAAGAAAATGAAGATGGCACTAGTTTTCATATCTAACATAAAAACTAAAGCCTACTCCAAAACCCTCTGATACTTTCCAAAATGATTTTCACATATTCTTGGTCGTTTGGATTTATAATTTTCTCTGTCGATGCTGTTTAACCAAACTTGTTTTGTTGCTGGATTTTTGAGTATGCTTACAGGATGTATACCATTTTCTGAACGGTTATTACACTCCGGCACGCAATAACCGGTCATGATAATGAAATATGTACTTACTTCGAAAGTGCAATAAATCTGACAATTTCAATGTCACTAATTAAAAAAATCGAAAGCACACGTGCCAACTAAATTTTTAAATTCTAATGGGATCCAAAAGGGATCCAACCAATGAAATGCTGTTGCCGCGTTTGCTCTACTCTTGCAATATACAGGTACTCTAGTGACCAGGACCGCGCCAGCATCAATGGCCGCCTGTGTGTAGAGCCAAATTTGCCGCCCCAAAATTTACATTTTTGTTGTAAAATATAAATTTTATGTAGTACATACCTAGTTTAACTGTAACAAATCAAATTAATTTAAGTGAAAAACAGAAATTTTAAAAAAGTTTTATTAACAATAAAATTTACAAAAAAAAATAGTGGAATAAAATTAATAAAAAAACAACAAAATTTTAGAAAATTATAAAAAAGCAACTTTCCTAGCTTTTTTCTGCGCAAATTCTTTAATTACTAATTCTAAATCGATGGAATCCATCGTGTCGCTTTCTATTGCTATTATAGACAGATTATTTAATCTGTTTTGTGACATTGTGGATCGCATATAATTTTTAATAATTTTTAGTTTGGAGAAATATCTCTCACCAGACGCAACTGAAACTGGTAACGTGAGTAATATTCTAAGAGCTATTGACATATTTGAAAATGATGCTATGAGCTAATTTTCAAAAATATATTCAAGAATGGACTGGGGCTCTAACTGATGCTTTTCAGCTGAAGTAGGTTTAAGATGTAATTTTAAAGATTTTATCTCTTCAAATAATTCTATTCCATCTACATCTGATTCCTTTCTAGAATCAGCAGTTAGATGAAGATGTAAATCTTTACAACATTGTAATAGCTCGTTTTCCGTCAAATCAAACATATTATAGAGAAATCCAAACATAGTATTATATCTTGTTATTCCCTCAAATCTGTCTCTTAAAGACGATAAATTTGGGTTTTCTTCGTGGTCTAACAGACTGAACAGCAGGGAAATTAGGTTCAATACCGAGTTCATCCGCAAGTGTATTAGCGTCAGTAAGGACATTATTGAATTCTTCATATGATCGAAGAGCTAAGAAAAAATCTAACAAATTTTTAAAATTCTCTAAGCAAGTTTTTGTATTTATAGTAGGAATTTGCATCATGGTGCTCAAAACATTAATTTTGATTAAAATATTGTACCAAATAATTGTTGGGCACAAAAATTTATAACTCTGAATTTTTAATGCCAAAGATTTGGCTTGATGTGAAGCACTGTGGTCTTGTAAGGATAAACGATCTTCAATTACTTCTACCAATGCATCATATATTTGCCCAATTTGGTAACGCAGAAGCTTTACAGCGTCTATTCTACTAGACCACCGTGTATCACTAAGTGGTTTTAATTTTAAATTTGTTGTGTGTTTTTTCAGAATTGACCATCTTTTTACCGACGCAGAAAAAAAACAAATAATTCTTGAACTATATCAAAATAACCAGAAGTCTCAAAAGAAACTTTAGCAGCATCGTTCACTACTAAATTTAATGTATGGGCTGTGCACGGCACAAAAAATGCTCGCGGATTTATTTCTAAATTTTTTTTTGCAAACCATTATGTTTGCCGCGCATATTTGCCCCATTATCGTACCCTTGGCCACGCATGTCGTAAATATTTAAATTCAACTTTGAAACTAAATTCATTAAAAATTCACTTAAACCCACTCCAGTTGAATCATTAATAGGACAAAATTCTATAAAATGCTCGCGTATTTCAATTTTTTTGAGGACTCATTCAACACTGTAAATCTAAAAATTATAGTCATTTGTTCGATATGACTAATATCCGGTGTACAGTCAAGAATGATAGAATAGTATTTACATTTTCTAACTAAATCCAAAATATTATTTCTAATTTTGTTACCAATGACATCTATTATTTGATTCTGAATTTTGTCCCCTAAATAATTTACCATTCGTGTTTCATCTTTTTGTGACTTTTGAGTCCGAAGCACATGTTCTGACATAACAGAATCAAATTTTGAGATCATCTCAACAGCTTTTAAAAAATTACCGTTATTGCTTTCAAATAATTTATTAGATTGCCCGCGTAAAGCAAGACACTGTCGTGACAAATATTGTATTATTAAAATTATTCTCTCAATCACAGCATGCCAGTGCTTTGCTTCTGCATTCAACAAACGTATTTGCGTCTGGTTTACAGTTTGTTCTTTTGATAACAATTTTATAAGTTCTAACTGATTTTTAACATTTGCATTGTATCACTTTTTCGTGCCTTGAAATCAATAGTGACAAATGCTGCCAGTCAGAAACACCTTCCTTTTGCGAAAAATTGTTTTTAATTTTACCAAATATTGTACAACAAAAGCAATAAACTGCATTATTTTTTATTGAATAAACTAACCACGGTCTATTAATTTCTTCTCCATTTGGAAGAGAACGGTAGAAATATTTTTTCGAAAACCTTCGACCATTTTAGTTGGGAAATTAAATTGCGTTACCTGAACAGGCCCTCCTTCTACTAAAATTTTTGTTAATGTTGTTGATATTATCTCAGGCCACTCTCCAGGATCATCTGAGGTTGCTGTGTCCTGCTGCGACTGCTGTGAATCTGATGAGCAGCCAAATTTCTTTAGTTCAGAAAGCCTTGATGAGGATGACGTGTTGGCTTCTTCAGCGTCACCAACTTCTCTTCTTTCTGGTTTTGGAGACTCCGAGGCAGATGAAGTCACCTTCTCTTCCCTAGATTCGGAATCTTTCCTCATAATTTTCATTTCGACTTCTTGGACGCACGGCTCATTAAGTGGCCCGGAAAGAGAACTAGAGCTTGATTCTAATGCTTCCGCTGACACATTTTCTGGCTTCAAATATTTTTCTAAAGTATAGGCCAGTTTTTTCTTTTCTTCTTTTTTTTTGTAGACTTTGTTTTCGATACTGAAAACCCGACAGCCTTTTCGTTTTTCTGTTCTAGAAAAATTATAACAATTTTATTACTTACTACAATTTAAGAATATGTAGGTAACTATCTGTGTATTGCTTGATATATGATTGATATGTATGTAGGTACTTACCATATTTATAACTTTTCTTCAACTTTCTTCAAAACACAATCACTAACAAAATTCATTTTCTCTACTCGATCTTCTCTGCAGCCAATTCAAAAATTAAATGACCAAATAATTATCATTGCACCCATATTACCATAGCATTAATGTAAGCATCATATAATATTGTATTTCTTAAAATCAGCTTTAAACAATTAGGTAGTACTTACCGACAAAAGAGATCGCCGACACCCCGATCAAAAATAATATAAATACCTACTTCATAAATACGATATGTTTCACAGTCAATAAAAGCCGCCAGCCGCCAGTTTTCTGAAAAGTCACGTTTTGTTGCTTCTGATAAATATCCGGCTTTTTTGTAATCATTGCATAAAGATGCATGGAAAGCGTTCCTTCAAGTTGGCTTCGTTTAACAATTAGCCGCCACGGAATAAAAACTAACTTCGAGAATTTACATAAACAATAATCCAGGTAACCATATTATCAGGTGTTCATTTACACAATAAACATTTTTTATACCTATATAAGTACATATTTTTGAACTTCTAAAATTTGTAAAGTAAAAAAATTTTACAATTTTTTTTTTTTGTAATTTGTATATAATTTTTAAACCTTTTTGGCCGCCCCTAAATTTGGCCGCCCGTGTGCGGTGCACACATTGCACACTGGCTTGGCGCGACCCTGATGGTGACTCATAAGATCACTATATCAAAAGGTACCGCCATTAGTGATTTTTTATATCTATCTTTGTCGCACAATTTTCTCCAACTGAGGATAAAAACAAAAACTAAAAATAATTTGATTTTACAGCAGTGCCATTACACCAAAAAGAAAATCCCCAAAAACTAATGTCTTCCTTATTGCACTTGGGAAATTTGTATTTGTTATCTTTACCTCACAATTTGCTCACATTCTCACGCGAGGAATGGAATGGCGTTATCTTACACTTAGGGCCGGTCTTTCAATGTCCAGATAAACTATCTGTTAGCTATCTGCCGGAGTTATACTACAGATAACGAACACTTCTGTCTTTCCACCTTCAGATATGTTGTATCTGTTAGTTACTGCTCTTATCTTGTGGATAATTTAAACAGCCACTCAAAGTAGGCGTTAACTTGTCTATCTGTCAGATAAGGCGTTACCGATGAGTAACATAACCTCGAAGTGTTTTATACGAGTTTTGGTTTGTGTTGTTTTTTTTTTTTTGTAATAATTACGACATGGATGATTTTATTAATGATGTTTTGGAAGTAGAAGAAATAGAAATTATAAATGAGTTCAATCCAGATCGCCGGCCGTATACCGTTGGCGAACGTAGGGATCATTTTGAGATATGGGACAACGTTGATTTTTTTCGAAGGTTTCGCTTAAAAAAACCTACTGTGGAAATATTGTTGCAACAAATTGAAGCCCACTTGCTACACCGTACTAACAGGTAGTTACTATATTAACATTGTTTTATTTGTGTAGCTACAACTTCTTTACCACATTTCTTTCAGAAATCACTGCATTACACCTATTGCTCAGCTTCTTCTTACATTGCGGTTTTATGCAAGTGGATCGTTATATATAGTTGCAGCAGACTTTGCTGGTGTAAGTAAAGCCACAGCAGGGAAGATAATTGCAAGAGTAACAAATGCAATTGCAAGCTTGCGGCCTCAATACATTGAATTGCCAAATACTGAAGCTGAACGAAATAGGAGTATTGAAGATTTCTACAGATTAGCCCGTTTTCCTCTAACTGTTGGTGCAATAGACTGTACCCACATTCGGATTCAGTCGCCAGGTATTAATAAACACACCATTAGTACATATATGTATGTAAATTAGTTATTTTTTATTGTAGGTGGAAATTTAGCAGAAAATTATGCAAACGTAAGGGATATTTTTCGATTAACGTCCAATGCGTTTGTGATGCACAGCTAAAATTTACAGATATTGTTGCTCGTTGGCCTGGTGCCTCACATGACAGCAATATTTTTGATCATTCTGCACTTCGAGCTCGTTGCGAGAATGGGGAGTTAGGCAATGCCATCTTAGTAGGTGACAGTGGCTATGCGGTTCGCACTTACTTAATAACACCTTTAGCTGATCCACATACTCCAGCCGAAAACCTATTTAATGAGTCTCAAATTCGTACACGAAATGTGATTGAAAGAACATTTGGTGTATGGAAACGACGGTTCCCAATTCTGTCTGTGGGCATGCGTTGTCGTATACCACTGACGCAGGCTGTAATTGTAGCAACAGCAGTACTTCACAATTTAGCTAGAATTGAAAATGAAGAACTGCCTCCAGATGACGATATACCTCCAATGGAGTTAGAAGACCTACAAATATTGCATAATCCGCATGCTGCTGCTAATGCGCACGATAATAGTATACAAAGACAATTAGTGCAATATTTTGCAAATTTACTCTAAGAATTGCGTAGTCATTAGATGAATGTTTTATACTACCCACCTCTAATCAAATTACTTATAAATTAGTTAAATACATATAAAATGCTTTTCAATTAGTGCAATTGTGGCTGTTAAATGAATGTTTTATGCTACCTATAATCAACTTTTTAAATAAATTATTTAAATATTCATAAAATGTTTTTATTGAATTTATTAATATTAATACATTATTTTTTAAATTACTGCTTAAGCATGTCTACTTTTAATTTGTGCTCCTCTTCTTGTTGCTCCATGCTTCTTAAAAGTTTTTGCTTTTCTAGTACTTGCATTTCTTCCTGGTGAATTGCTTTTGCATTCAAAATTTCCAATTCTTTTTTGGCAATTTCCATTTGTAATGTAATTAGTTTGGATCTTTCATTCGCTAATAAATCATATTTATTAACGATAGTATCCTTCTTCGTTACCTTGGTGTTCTGCTTACGAAGAACTGCAGATTTTTTCGTTCGCAGTAAGGTAGGTTTCCAATTATCCCATTTTTTTGTAGGGGAATTGTCACCTTTAAGACACAAGTACTCTATAAATAAAAATTAAAAAAAAATCATGTCATACTCACTTGCCGATGCAGTTTTTTCAATAATGGAAGTTTCTAACTCGATTTCGACATTGTCTGGAAGGTCGACCTCGATTAAATCTAAATGATTTTATCCATCAATATTTTTTAAATAAAATAATGTAAATTTATAAAGTTTATTACCAGTACCAGTTTCATCAGCTTGTACAACCTGGAAATGTGGAACTGGAACACTTATTACATCCTCAAATTTATTTTCACTGCTGATAACTGCAGTTGCAGATGAATCTGGCAGTGGAGGATCTGCAAAGTAATGTTTGTTAAAATTAATAACAAAAAATACAAATTTTTGTACACATCTTACCCTGCTGTAGTGTTGTACGATCAGAGTCGTAGCTCGAATCTAGCCCACATATCGACAGTTTCAAAACTGCCAACAATTTTTCCTCCCAGTCCTTATATACAATTAATATTTTGGAGCCACCGCCGGTAATGTCAAATCCACACTTTTCACTGGCTATCTTCTTTTTTAAACCTTTTTTAATTGATTCGTATTTTGCTTTCAATACACTTGAGTCCCTTTGGACAGCCGCAGGATTTCTCGCATTGAAGGATGCGGCAACTTTCTCCCATGCTTCGGATTTCTCTTTCCATGTGAACGCATCGGAAACCTTATTTTCAATAACAACCTTATAATCTAAAACTATGTCCACCAACAACCTGGTCTCTTGCTCTGTATAATTTACAGCACGTTCACGTTTGGCTTTAATTCCACCGTTTCCACCCATTATTACACAAACAACACCTGACTAACCTCAATAAACAAAAACTAGGTAAATCAAAACTAATCTAAATGAAAACTAAACAACAACACGTGAACACCTAACCTCAATAAACTCTTGACTATTGTAAACAAATCACATCTCTCTTTAACTACTACTTCCACGTTAGCTCGTGTTCACTCCCACTTAACCTTCCTGAATATAGCCGGTTATCTTCCCAGCAGAGAGGTAGCCAAAATGTTATAAACCGTCGCATAACTAACCATTGGAAAAATCCACATGGAAAGACGCAAACAAGTTATCTGACAGATTTATCTAACGGATAATTTATTCTTATGGATAGCTAACAGGTACTTTATCTGGACATTGAAAGACCGGCCCTTAGTGTATTAGTCTAGCGACCTTAGTGACTCATACAGTGCCTTGATAGAGACAGTGGCGACAATAGACACAATTTGCTACAAAATGGCGGCCAATGGCCTACTAACTTTAATAAATTGAACATTTTTGAATGGTCATGGTTACACAACGTATAAATAATATGTTGGTGGCTCTGTAAGTCTATGTCAAATTCGAGGTTATCAGGTTAGGTTTTGCGTCAGTTTTGACACAAACTGACGCAAAACCTAACCTGCTAACCTCGATTTGGTATAAACAAACAAAAGCATCAACAAATTTTGCCTTTTAATGGCGGTCGATTCGAGCGACCAATAAAAATGTCGCACTCTATTGTCGCCACTGTGTCATAAAGTCACTGTAGTGACTCATGGTGTGTAATTAATTCTGCTGCTACCAATCAGTGATGTAGTGGCAAATCTGCCAGTGGGGGAACGCTAGACTTCTGAGGGGTATGGAATATCCTTCAGGAAAAAGGGGTCCGGGGGTCCTCTTCCGAAAGTTTTTTAAAAGTATAGGTGCAAAAATATGCGTTTTGATGTTTTCTGGTGCAATTTTTCCGTATTACGAAGTTGCCAGTTTCGTAGCCTTAATATATAAATATCAAGCCTACAACTTTCTAATTCAAACTGTTTTTAATACGTTGCATATTCATAGCAAGTAGCAAGTCATGTTTGACGTGATATTTCTAAATAATAGCATATACCACTAGCCTATATTTAAATGACACTGGAATGAATAATTATCAAATTGTTTGTGCTAATAAGTAAATGCCATAAATTCGTTCTTCATTTTTTAAACTAAACAAAAAACCTTTGACGAAAACTGCTTTTTATGGCCTTGCCTGATTGCTTGCCTCGGCTATCGCCTCGGCCAGCAATTGCAGGCATCGTCCATAAAAAGACAATTTTTCGTCCTAGATGCATAAATAACTATTATCCGCAAACGTGACAAAAGTGACAACTTATGTGTCTTTATTGACAAGGTAAAAGTGTCACTGTATCTGTCTAAGCAGATAAAATAGCGACTTTTGCGTACTTTATCTGCCTAAGCACACAAAATCGTTGCTCTCTTTCTTTCTTTCTATGTTTCTTCGCTACCTCCTACGAAGATACTGGACCGATTAAATTGTATGATGGCTTAAAATTTTGCAATTTTTCGACTTAGATCGTAGGCCGGTTTTTATTTTCAAAAAGAGTACGAAAAAGTTTTAATTTAAATAAACCTTTAAGCAGCGGATCGGAGCATCTGTCGCCGTGGGTTATGGTGTGACAACTGCTGTGGCCGTGTGCTATTAGCTCGGATGATTCAGTATGTTCATATATCATTACAGTAGCGCGTTATTTGAACAACAGTGGTTGGCGCAGGGGTACAATGCTCGCCTGTCACGCGGGTGGCCTGGGTTCTATTCCCTCCCGGCCGATGCATCTTTTTTTTTAAATTTATATTAATGAAATTTACCTGAATACGTTTGCAGATAAAATAGTATATGTTATTCAGAGTAAAAATGACTTTATGTGGCTTAGCTGAATTATTTGCCTCACATTTTACATTAATTCTATTTCCCGCCAAACCGTAAAATAATTGAAAAATATATTTCTAAAACTAATTTTAAATGATGCACAAACTTCTTGAGAAATCAATAACAAAACAGTTTTCCATTTTTTGAGAATTTTTCGGAAGACGCTGTATACGAAAATTTTACAGATCTACTTGTTTATTCATTATTTATGTGAGATTTCAATATACCTATAAGTGCATTTCAAAATCACCCTGTATATGTGTCTTCTTAATAGTGGCACATTTTTTATAATACAACGTATAGAACATAAAATATTTGAATTTCAAATGGCAAAGTGTTAATCTTTTACTAATTATAATATCAAGTCTCTTATGGGTATTTTATCATTTTTGTAAAATAAAATTAATTAATAAAAAAGGCAAAGTACCATTTGTAAGAATACTCTATTCGCGTTATCAAAGTATTGTACTCTTTTTGATGTATGCAGTCAAGTAAGTTCTTACTACCATTCCAGTAATTTAATGTGCCTCTCATCTGCATTCCTTTAGGTAGGTCTTCTAATTAAAGTTAGTCCACCATAAAATCCTTTGCTATTATCGATCTTTTGGAGCTAATAATATTTGCAGATTTTGCGTATATCGGTGGTTAAAACAAATATGTGCAATCTAAATCTAAGAATAATTAAAAGCGGGTCATCTTGAAGTTTGGGCCCAACCATTAATGTTTTGTTTAAACTAATCCTAGATAAATACAGCCGATGCTTCAAACTTCACCAGTAGTTTTTTGGATTTACTTAATTCCTTTATTACTGCGTGAAGCGGTAGAGAAAACGCATTGGGTTCATTTAATTTTGATACCGGAACCAATTCCATATGACTTAGTTTTTGATAGTCTTTCATAAATGACTATAATTTGTTATAGTAAGGAATTACTTCGACACGCAGTGTACGAGGTATTGAAATTCCCTCATATCGAAAACCACTCTGAGTCAAATATCTCTAAAATTCGTGCCAACCGCCTAAAGAACCTACTATATCAAATCTCCGTCTCGGCTGTGCGGATCTTTTGGTGACGACCCCAGCCCACTAGATCCCACCCTCATATTTGGGGGGGGGGTGCCTAGACGTGCTGTGCGATGTATGTATGTTTGTATGTGTACACGATTCCGGTCGCCAGGAACCTTCCTGAAGTCTTGGATCGTTTTAATACGATAGGTTCTCCGAAAATGAAGGCAACATCAACTTTTGAGGTATGGTCGTCGGCAAAAAAAAAATGTTTTGGGTTTTTTTTTATAAATAACTGGTTCATAACATTTCATTGTATTAGCGAAAGGGAGTGATGCTGAGTGTCGAAGTATTCTTGGAAAGCACGGAAGGGCGCTTTTCTTGGATGGGGAGTACCGTATGTTTTTATTTTTAAAAGCCAACGGGACCAGTAATTGAACTCGCAACCCGTAGATCAGTGGTCATTACTCATCAGGATGCTTACCACTGAGCTATCAGCCCTGGCTGAATATTTATTAATGCCAAAACTCTTAATTACAATTCAAACAACGAAAATGTTAACAGCTGTACCAAGAAGTGATAAATTATAAAATATAAAATGGTAATATGATAGCAAGGGATCTTTTACATGGTATACATTGTAGTAACATGTGACCCACGGCTTTACATCACTTCCGAATAATGGCAACTGTAAAAGCCTGCATCAGAATTTTTTATTTTTGAAAGCCTCACCGGGACCAGTAATCGAACTTGCAACCCAGAGATCAGTAGTCAGAATACTTAACCACTGAGTTACCGAGCCCAGCGAAAATTTAAATTTGGAGTATATTTTCACATATCTATATATACGTATATAAAACTGAAAGTCCTGACTCACTCATTCGCTCACTCATCAACGCCCAGCCCAAACCCTTGGACCTAGAAAGGTAACATTTTGCACAGAGGTTCCCTTTATGATGTATACAAGGAATAAGGAAGGATATTTCGAAATTCAACCTCTAAAGGGGTAAAATGGGGGTTCCAATTTTGTATGGAGAAAAAATATTAAATAGACATTTCAACTTGAAACTTCGTAGGATTTTCCGAAAATCAACCCCTTAGGGGGTGAAATGGGGCAAACAAGCCTAAAATACGATATGGGTGTCGTTATTGAGGTTTTTTGCGACGTTGATTGGGAAAATGGCATTTATTTTTAAATCCAAGATGGTGGAAATGACATAAGGAAAGGGACGGGCTGAAACGGGGCGGGACGGGAGTGGACTGGACGGGAAGGGAAGGGACGGGAAAGGACTGGACTGGACTGAACTGGACAGGAAGGGACGGGACGGGACGAGACGGGGCGGGACGGAACGGGACGGGACGGAAAGGGAAGGGAAGGGATGAGATGGAAGAGGAGGGGACGGGACGGGACGGGTCGGGAAGAGACGAAATGGGACGGGATGAGACTAGACGGGACGGGACTGGACGGGAAGGAAAGGGACGGGGCGGGACGGGACGGGAAGGAACAAGATGGGACGGGGCGGGACGGAACGGGACGGGACGGAACGGGACGGGACGGAAAGGGAAGGGATGGGATTGAAAGAGAGGAGACGGGACGGGACGGGATGGGACGGTACGGAGACGGGGACGGAGAAAGGGATGAGGACGGGGACGGAGAAAGAGACGGGAACGGGGACTGGGTTAGGATGGGATGGGATGACAGAAAATAATTAGTCATTATTTAATACACAAATAACGAACCTCGCGCGAACGAAGTCGCGGGTAACAGCTAGTAATCTCATAAGAGCATTAATTCTTTCCGGAATTTTTTTTGAGTGCCTTCCAACAACGTCGTATTAATTTGACCGAGCGGGACGCGAGAGCAAATTAAGACGTTGTTGAATGCATGCAAAATAATTTCCGGATTTGAATTGATGCTCGAATGCAGATTCGGTAAGAAAATCGTAACGACACAAACCCTACAAAAAAGTAATGTCTACCTACAAAAAATTTCCAAGAAATTTTTTTGTTGTCTTGGATAGGGCTCGTGAACTAATTTTTCTATTGGTCATTAATGAGTGTCGTACGATTTTCGATTTAATTTAGTCTTTAAAATTGAAAATCGCCTTCTAGCCATTTAATTTGTTAAGCCGATTAGCCAATATTGGAGGGATTAATTTTGAACGGCAATTTTATTACCTGCCGGCACCGTTTCGTAGAAATGTGTTTGCAAAATGTGCATCACGTTGTACTTTTCATAGGAAACTTTAGAAAGGCTGAAGATTTTTCTACTTCCCCGATTTTTTGCATTTACTTACTTAACGACAAATTGCAGGTTGTGCAGTTCTGAATGTTTATGATCCGATTATCCAACGTAAGCTGGCTTCTGGTAAATGAAGGTTACTAGAAACATTTACTTTAATTTAAAAAACAAGGTTGCCTAGATCAGAACTTTATATTACAGGAGGAGGGGGCTGAAAGTCCTTATAACGGGTGTTCATAAACAGTCGTCATCCCAGTTGCTTTGAAAAACAAAATGTTATATCTTTGATTAATTCGTGCAACACAATGAAACGTCATTGAGTACTATCATAGCGCAGTTTTTCTCAATTATAATAGACATACGTTTTTGAAGTAAAAACCTACTGGGATGACGACTGTTTATGAACACCCGTTACATCAATTACGGTACACGTATCATTTGTTTACGAAAAGCTTTCTATGTTCTGTTTTAAAACTGGTCACCTAGTATGTTGCAATTTCTTTCTAATTAATTTATAATATTCTTTTGGATAAAGTGTTGTACTGCACGCATAGGTTATGAGGTATTATCCACACGAGTAAATTATCTCACTGTACCTATGGCTACATGAGCAAAACGTTTTCTCTAGTGGGAAATACTCACATAACACTACTTGTGCAGTAAATAACTAATTGATGCTTCTAGTTGTCAAGCCAATGTAGTATTGTAAAGTGCTTTCAGAAATGATAGAACGTTTTTGAATGATCATGGTTATACAACGTATGAAAAATATGTTGGTGGCCCTGTAAATCTATCTCAAATTCGAGGTTATCAGGTTAGGTTTTCGTCAGTTATGACACAGACTACCGGAAAACCTACTATAATGCACCTTAATTCTTTTTAATGTAGAATACTGTATACTAACAAAACGAAGTAATTTATGTAGTTGGGTCATAAAATCTTTATTATCCATCTCATAAACATACTTTTTTTAGTGAAAAAAATAACTGTTCTTTCCGCTATTGTTCTTTTTTCACGAAAAATCACAATGTTATGCATTCGCATTAGTGAAAACTCAAATTTCATACAAGTGTCTATTTTCCTACCTGCTTCACAGTAGAGTACATCAAACTGTGTGCCATAAAAACTCCATTTTTAAGCATGTCTCTATGTTCGCACAAGCCACTACCAAGCGATATTGTTTTTCGTCGTTTTTCTTTCAGCACCACTCTTATCTTTCATCGTTGCTCCAACATAAATGCAGTTTAAGGTACCTGGTACTCAGCATGCCTAGACCTTGTCGATAACAAACAAACAAGCAAACATACTTAACTGATCATGTTAAAAAGTGACAAGTTCCTCTCTGATTTTTCATGGTGTGGTTTATTTAGTTATTCTTTATTCAATGGTATTTATTTAATTTAATAAAATATGATAAACCTAAAGATAACCTCTTTTCTGGACGTTTACTATTCAAGCTGTTTATTTGGGTATTTCTCTACACTAAAAATATAAAAAAATTAAATTGCAAAGGTTTGGGAAAAAGGTCTATCTCCGTTTTCGACGAAACAACAAGTAAAATAATAACAATCAACATAGTCCAGAGAAATTAGACAAAATAAAAGCAAAACTTCGGAAAAATTCCCGGAAAGCTGGATTTTGGTATGAGCCTTGATATTTTGGTTCTAAACAAAATGTGAAAAGTCCTCATCTATCCGAGTGCCGCTAAAAATTTTAAGGGGGGGGCAAACGTCACCAAAAACGGTATTTCGTGAATATCTCGTTAACGGTCATTGTTACAGAAAAAATATGAATTATCAAATTTGTAGCTTATAAAATTTCTAACAATAAAGATATCATGACTTTTATTCGTAAAAGTAACTGTTTTGGAGATAATTCGATTTACAGAGTTGAAACGTGCACTCTTTTCCACACCACCTTCGAGGTAGAGTACAAGGTGCGTTTTTTTCATGTGGTGTCCCCAGACTCCCCAGTAAGCATATTCCACGTTTATTTTTGTTTGAAAAATGTTTATTTTAAAAAAAATTATTATGAACTTGTTCATTAATCAATTTTGGATTCAAAACAGGAGTTATTAATATTCATCTTCGGACTCTATTTCAATCGGTATGCTTTCATCTTCATCATCTTCTTCTTCTTGTTCTTCTGCTGTCTTCTCTATTTCCATACATTCATTCAGGAAACATGATGGATCTACATCTTCAGTGGAGTCGCAAGTATCGAGGTCATTTATATCGGGTGTTACATTTAAGCAAGACTGACGAGATAAAGTATTTTTTTCGGATATTGTTCACAACGTTGTTTATAGTGTAGTCATAGTGACGCTCTCCAAAGCACCCTACATTTATCAGTCTACCCAATCCTCTACCTTAAAATAATTCCAGGTTTCTTAACATTTCTTAAATAATTTGTTATAAACGTTTGAAGAAAAAATACTAAATGTTATTCGGAGCAAAAGTATCTTTATGTGGCTCGGCTGTAATTATCTGCCTCGCAATCGGCTGTAATTATCTGCCTCGCAAGCTCGGCAGATAAACAGTCCAGTCAAGCCAAATAAAGTATAATTTTTGCTCCTAATAACATAATATACTATTATGCTCCTACACGAATAGCACCTTGAGGTTTTATGACAACGGAGAGGAACTTTTCGGAGCACATTCCTTCTGCATCTAGACTACAGTGTACTATACCGTGTGTCCACAGGAGGACGCACCATAGGACTAACCTAATAGAATAGAAAGATCGGCTAATGCTGTGATCGCCGGCACGCTAAAACGTTGTTTTCTGGCTTCTGACTCGCCACTGTATGAAACAATATTGTTATAAATGGTACAAGAAAAGGGACGGTGGTCACAGCACTGGTTGATATTTATATTCTATTAGCATTATCTTATCTCTATGGTGCGTACTCCTGTGGACACACGGTATATGTGTTTCTTTCTATTTCTATGGGCTCTGAAACAAGGAAATTCTGGAATATTTCAAGTCGCAACTCCAATGCGATATACATGCCATTGAGGAGTGCATCTATTCGTTACAACTCTGTATATCGAATTATCTCCAAAACGATTACTTTTACGAATAAAAGTCATGATATCTTTATTGTTAGAAATTTCATAAGCTACAAATTTGATGATCAATATTTTTTCTGTAAAAGTGACCGTTAACGAGATATTCACAAAATAACCATTTTTCGTGACCTTTGCCCCCTCTTAAAATTTTTAGCGGCACTCGGATCGATGAGGACTTTTGACATTTTGTTTAGAACCACAATATCAAGGCTCATACCAAAATCCAGCTTTCCGGGAATTTTTCCGAAGAGCAATGTCTAATTTCTCTGGACTAACATTAAATACTTGTGTGAGCCGATGGCCCAGCGAGAAAATGCTCAACTCTCATACGGCCAGCCCGGGTTCGATTCCCAGCGACTATAGAAGGTTTTTAAAAATCATACACTCTCCGGCTACCATGTTAACACTTGTGTTAGTTGTTAACCCCTAACAAGGAAACGCTTCTACCATTTGTGTATAGTAAAATCACAGAATCAAACGGTGCACGTCATCAAATATTTAGTTAATAATTTAAAGTTATTGTTTGACGACGTGCACCGTTAGATTCCGTAATTTACCTATAGTTACACTCATATTTATTGTGACTTTGTAACTATAGATAAGTTGTAACATAAGGTTTTTGACTCAAATCCGCAGTTTTCTTATAAAACAATGTTAAAAATTTTAGTAAAAGTTTTGAGAACTGTTAAATTTGCCGTAAAAGTGGATTTATTAAAAGAAAGCGGATAAAAAAGACTTATAATTAGCTAATGAGATTTTAGTAAGATGTGTTAGATTGGAATTTCCGACAACGTTTTATAAACTACAGTTATTATCCATTCAGAAAACTCGTGAACTGTCAATGTCATTTTTTTTTAAATATTTGCTGAGTGTACCTGTAAATTACAGTTTTTTTTAAATATACTTCGGATCTAGTAATTAATAGTAATATCTAAAATTAGGTTATGTTACATGTGTCATTTTTTTTCCTTGTAATAATTAACTATAGCCTTTTTCCATTTTCAATAATAAAACCCTTTTTCGGTTCTGTTCCATTGCAATTGAAGTGTATGCACAAAAATTAAAGAATTTTGGAGATTATTTTTTACAAGAAAGTGTGACCTGTCAAGTTTTTTTATTTCAGAAAATTCAGTGCTGCCAAAATCAGCAAGCAGAAGTTTAACTAAATCACAAACGCCTTTTGTTTGTTTGTTAATGGACAAGGTCTAGGCATGCAGAGTACCAGGCACCTTAGACACCGACTGCTTTGGTCATATGGTCAAAGTCCTACTTGGAATTCTGCCGAGACTAAGGAGTTCCAACCCTAGCAAGGGATCTTTTACATGCTACACATCGTAGTAACATGGGACCCACGGCTCTACATCACTTCCGAATGATGGCATTCTGTAGAGGCTTTCATTAAGGTCACTAAATATATAAAGGTACCGCCATTCCAGTCCAAGATTTTGTTCCCCCAAATTAAAAAGGATAGAACATTGTAAGAAAGTGAAAGTGAAAGTGAGACACTAATGACAGAAACCCCAAATTAACAGAGACAAAAGATATATGTTTGTACAGTTGGCGGTACCTTTATAATGTAGTAACCTTAGCTTTCATCTACTTTTTTTTTATTTTTTGAAATCTCACCGGGACCGGGTATCGAACTCGCCACCCTTAGATCAGTAGCCAGGATGTTTACCACTGAGCTACCGACCCCGGCAAACACCTTTTTGTATGTAATATGTATTATCGATAACCTCATTTACCTAGAAATCGTCAATCATAACTAGATAACGGTATAATAAGTATTAAATAAGCAGTTGTAAATACAAAAGTAGACATTGTGGACATATTGGAAGGTGTAGAATTAATTGCACTTTATGACCCATGCATAGTTTTTTCCCGTAATGAATCAGCATTCATAGGTACTATGCAAGTTTGCCGCGACTATTAAAAAGATTCAGAAAGCCAGATCGTATTTGTTTTTCCACAATTTTAGCCTGAAACGATAAAGAAGCTGACCTGCGGTTAATTAATTAAAATAATTAATGGTAGTAAAACAATCGCGGATCAACCCCCTTAAAGTTCGTACTACACGGAAACTCTAAAAATCTTTACTTACCGCGATAGCCGAGCTAACTCAAATTCGGCGATATGGTCGTGGGTTCAAACCACCAGCTGTGTACTCTGCAAAGAGTACCCTTCAAAAGAAAGGAAATCAGATGATTTCGAATAATTTAAATAAACTACAAATGACTAGCGTTTATTTAATAACTACTAAATAATCTGTAGTATGGTAATTCAATAATAATTAATCAAAACAATTTCATCACAAATAATGTCATAGTAGAGCTGTACAAGTTAAATAAAGGTTGCGATACGCACCAAGAAACCCCTTTTTGGGTTATTCAATTAATTGCAACCACAAATAAATCGAGTGGAATGCATACCGCTGTCATTTTAAAAAAATCTTTCTGTTCAGGCTATTGAAAGCAAAAAGCGTGAATAATAATAATAATAATAATAATAATAATATTAATGGTTTATTGTCCAACAGAAAGAAAAATCCAATTATAGGACAATTTACACAATAAACTAAAGTATTACATATTAATAATCGAAACTTTAACACTAAACACTCGCTTATAGTGAAACAAACTGAAAGGAAATACAATATAATACTATACCTATACCTTACTAAACTAACAAAAGCTGTCTATACTAATTCTAATATGTTAGTTAAATTACAATAATTAATATCGCACATATTTGAAATGTCATTGTAGTTCTGACTCATTTTATAAAGTGGTGATTTTTGTAGTAAATTAGTACGTGGGGTTGGATTATAAAATGTTACGAAATTTCTATTTTGACGTGACGGTACTTGAAAATTAAGCATTTCCAGAAGAAATGGACAATCGATTTTGGCATGAAGAATATTATATAAATAAGTAAGACTAATTATTTTTCTTCTTCTTTCTAAACTAATCATATCAAATCGTTCCAGTAATAATGATTGTGAATAACCTCTTTCTGGGTAAACTCCGTCTACTTTGTAGCTTAAGAATTTCAAAAACTTCCTTTGTATTGATTCTAGATTAATTATTTGATATTCATAGAAAGGGTACCAAATTAAAACACAATACTCAAGTTTTGAGCTGATTAAAGAAAAGAATAAGTTTTTCAAAGCAACTATATTTGTAAAGGATTTGCAGTTTCTTACGACAAACCCCAGCATTTTCAGAGCGGAAGTATATACGATCTCTATATGACCAGCGAAACTAAATTTATTATCAAAAAGAACTCCTAGATCCTTAACGGTGTCACTGCGTTGTAATAAGTTTGAATTTATAGCATACATATACACTAATGGTTGTAATTTACGGGTGTATGAGACTACTCTGCACTTCGATATGTTAAGTTGGAGTTTATTGGTGTCACACCAGTTGTTCAAGTTCTTAATTTGTTGTTGCAACCAAAGGCAGTCCTCAATAGTAGCGACAGAAAAGAAAATTTTCAGATCATCCGCAAATAGAAGCCTCTCACAACAAAGTACTTCAGGCAGGTCATTGATAAATAATAAAAATAGCAACGGTCCTAAGTTGGAACCTTGTGGGACACCAGATGTAGCAGCAATGAGCTTCGACTTATAACTGTTGTATGTTACATACTGTACACGATTTGACAAGTATGAGGTAAAAAATCTTATTAGAGATTCGCTAAACCCAAAACTAAGTAGCTTTTGTATTATAATGGAATGCAAGATGCGGTCAAACGCTTTTGAAAAGTCGGTGTATATTACATCAACCTGCCCCTGATTATCAAGTATTTGGGCCGTATATTGTGTGAAGTAGATTAAATTGGTAGAAGTTGAACGATGCTGCATAAAACCGTGTTGATACGGAGACAAGTACTGCTTTACCGAAGAGTATATTCGATCATACAGTATCACCTCAAAAATCTTGGAAAAATTTGATAAGATGCTTATGGGTCTGTAATTGACAATATCAGCTGGATCACCACTTTTATGAACAGGGCAAATACGGGCAGTTTTCCATACATCAGGAAATTTAGAGGATTTAAGTGAAAAGTTCAAGATGATATGCAAAGGTGTAACGAAGACGCCTGCACAATCCTTTATTAAATAACTAGGTATTTGATCATCGCCAGCGGTCTTCTTGTTTTTCAATTTACGAATAGCCTTCAATATTTCTTCCTCACTAACGTTATTAATGGAAACACAGGGAATATTATTGAATGAATCTGAGTGAGTTTTTGTTGAAGAGGTAGAAGTAGTATAAATGCTAGCAAAGTATTCTCCAAAAGCATTAACAATTGCCTCAGGAGTATTAAATACAGTGCCATCGCGGTGCATTTTACCTGGAATTCTAGATGTCCCTTTTTTATCACGAATAAAAGACCAAAAGTTTTTTGCGTCATTTGTTACGGATTGCTCAATATTTCTTATATAGTTGCTATACTCTGTGGATATTTGAGATTTTACTAACCGCCGAAGACACTTATATTCTATGTTATCAGCCAGTTTTCTATATTTCCTATATTTATTGAAGTATTTATACTTTTTCCGAATATTGGTAATTATATCCAGTGTAAACCACTTGGGATATTTGCGACTGTTGCAACGAAATGTGGGAACATGTAGATCAAATAACGAATATAATACATTATAAAATTCGTTAACCATTGCGTTCACATCGGACAGACATTTTAAAGATGACCAATCAATAGTAAGTAATGCATTATACAGTGAATGAAAATCCGCTCTATTAAAGTTGTAGGTTTTATGTATTTTATTTATAGGAAATTTAATACCTGCATGTGTTTTATTGTTAAAAACGATTTGTAAAGGTGGGTGATATGTATCCTCTTTAACCAAGGGCTGTGCGTCGCGAGATACTTCACAAGTAATGCTGGCAATAACAAGGTCAAGAAGTGAATGCTTCTTTTACAAAGGTTCAATTCCACACATATGTTGTAGCTTTAAATATTAATGGTAATTAAATATACGCATTATAGTACAGTCAAAATAGTGTAAAAATACCATTGACCTGGGAAAAATTGCAACACAAATGATTTTTTTTGCATTATACTCTGAAAAGTGTGTATTTTAACATACTCAAAATCTCCATTAATCCCGGCCCGGGAAATCAGTCAAAATCTAAGATGGCGGCTGAATTTTCCGATTTTTTCCTTTTTTCTCTATTTTGCTGCATTTATTGCCGTAAAAAATATAATGTGCATTTAAAATAGGTACGTATTATGTACTAAAGCATGCCATTTACATCATACTTTTTAATTACTTTCATACGTATCGTTATACAGTGTCGGCCAAAAAATCGGCATAATATGGGAAAAAAATTATTTTGGATTTTTCAAAAAAACTTTTTACGTCAATAATTTCTGCTTCTCCAAAAACCTATTTATCCTCTATCATATACACCGAGTGATTTTTACTTATTGAGAAAATGGAGTTTTTCGAAATTGTCAAAATCCAAAAATTGCCCTTTTTCGTAAATTAAATAAGATTTCAATGAGATTTTTCTAGAGTGTGTTATTTTTAGCTAACTGAGCAATCTCAAGGCCAGAAAACACCTATTTTTTTAACTTTAGCTAAAAATTCATTTTTCAATTTTTTAAATATTTTCAAAATTTCACATTTCTACCAAGACTAATTAATATTAAACTTCAATTTTTTTATGTGAAGACATTTAAAGATTTATAATTGGAGTGGAAGCATCATGGTTCTCCACCTCCTCGAAAATTTAAGGTTTATCCATCAGCCGGAAAAGTAATGGCTTCTGTTTTTTGGGATGCCCAGGGAGTAATTCTAATTAATTTCTTACATAAAGGAGCTACAATAACAGGCAATTATTATACAAATTTAATATCAAAATTGCGCCAAGCTATAAAAGAAAAACGTGGCAAATTGAAACGTGGTGTTCTGTATCACCAGGATAGTGCACCAAGCCACACTTCTTGTGTTGCTATGGCTGCCATAGCCAATGCAGGCTTTGAACTACATCAGCCATATTCTCCAGATCTCGCCCCTAGCGATTACAGAGTGTTCGCCAAACTCAAGGAATAGCTTCAGGGGAAGAAATTTTCATGCAATAATGAAGTAACAGATGATGTAAATCAGTGGTTTGCAGAGATTGGACAATCCTTCTTCCAGGAAGCCGTTACAATGCTGGAGCATCGGTGGGATAAATGCATTAGTCTTCAAGGAGACTACGTAGAAAAATAAGGTGATATAAATTTTAATTTTGTAACTGGAAGTTGGTCGGGGACGGAGCATAGGGATCACCCCTCGTACATTGAAATTATATTTTCTTGTTCTTGTAAGTCTGATGTGTAATAAAAGTTTATGTGATGTGTAATACACAATGTGTAATACACAATACATGTAATCATTTTATTTATATAAGAACTGCCTGTATATTAATGACAAACAAGCCAAATTCAGCTGCCATCTACGATTTTGACTGATTTCCTGGGCCGGGATTAATGGGGATTTTGAGTTGATGTAAATGGCATGCTTCAGTACATAATAAGTATCTATTTTGAGTGCGCACTATCTTTTTTACGGCAATAAATGCAGCAAAATAGAGAAAAAGGCAAATTCAACCGCCATCTTGGATTTTTACTGATGTCCCGTGCCGGGATTAAGGGGGATTTTGAGTATGTTAAAATACACACTTTTCACAGTATAATGCAAAAAAAAATCATTTGTGTTGCAATTTTTCCCAGGTCAAAATTTATTTTGACTGTACTATTAAACTTCAAGTATTAAAATAGATTGACTGTATGAGATTAAACATTATATGTTAATAACAACGGAGAGTACAAATTTAAACTGCCCGAATCTGCTTAAAAGCAGGAAGACCGTCCACTTTTAAAGTAGTATAACACCAAGAATCACTAACCTCCGACACCCAAGGCTGCTGTTAACCAAAGGCTGGCCAGGAGTTGCTATACCCGGAGGGGGGGGGGGAGCGCCGGGGATGCGTCCGTAATTGTAGAAAAGCCATTCACAAGCCGCAGGAGCTGGGTAGAACGTTAGCAGGTGTTGAAAATTAAATTGGACGGCAACCTTACTTCCAAGATTAAATTCTCGGGTAAAACTGTCGATTAAGAGCTAAAGAAATGCAATTAATAGGAGAATAACAAATAGAAAAACTCCATCGTACCTGATTATAGTCAGCCCTTCAAAATTAATCGTCGTGGAGTAATAAAGCACAAACGGGATCTTTTTAGAAGCAACTTACTTCGTCGAGGTGCAGGAAAAGAATCCTCTCGCAGTCGGCCAAGTAACAAAAACAGCTGAACGCTGCGACCTCGCGATAAACCAGCGAGTGTTTTTGGGGCTTTCCAGAATCGGTACGAAAAGAGTGCACTGGTAAATTAAAATATTTCGAAACTGATTATTATGTGAAGATAATATACAGGCTCGTCCTGAAATAATTGGTATGTGGAGAAAACATTCGAGCGAAGCCGAAAAATGGTTTCAAGTCTTGAATTGCGAAACAGTTAATCAAATAAACAAGCCGACCATATTGCAACGTCATCTACAAGAATGCAATTTCAAAACTGTTTACGGCCGCTGGTACAAGCAGTCGGCGTTTTGGTCATGACAGCGATTACCTTGCAAGACAGTTCGCCGAACGGCCAAACTGCCGACTCCGAACGCGGTCGGCGTTTTGGGCGAGGCTCATACTAGCGTTCTAGGCCATTTTGCCGAATGGCCAAAGTGCCGAATAGATGTGCAGTCGGCATCTTGGATTAAATATAAATTTCGATTCGCGTTCGGCTCCGACGCTAACCTCGCGAATGATGTGACGACGGTCAGCGCCGTTCGCCGTTTTGGACACGGTCGGCGGATTGGGAGTCGGCGTTTTGGACATAGTCGGAAGAATGGCAGCCCGCGTTTTGGTCGAATTATCGGTTCGGCGTTTTGGACAGTCCACATTTTACCGAATGGCCAAAGTGCCGACTAGATTTCCAGTCGGCGTTTTGGACCAAATACATTTTAGATTTATATTCGGTTCCGACGCCAAGCCCACGAATGACGTGAAGTCAGTTGGCGTCGTTCGGCGTTTTGGACACAGTCAGCAGAATGGCAGTAGGCGTTTTGGGCCTAGTCGGAGGAATAGCAGTCGGCGTTTTGGACGAATTATCGAGTCGGCGTTTTGGGCATTCGGCGTTTTGTCCTGGACCCCTTAATAACAGTCTACCCAAATGTTTTTATTTAAGCTATAATTTTTGAGTTATGACACAAACTTGTGTTACTTCGACACGAAGTGTACGAAGTATTGAAATTCCCTCATATGGAAAACCACTCTGAGTCAAATATCTCTAAAATTCGAGCCAACCGACTAACGAACCCACTATATCAAATCTCCGTCTCGGCGGTGCGGATCTTTTGGTGAAGATCCCAGCCCACTAAATCAATCCCCCGTATTGGGGGGTGCCTAAACGTGCTGTGCGGGGGATGTATGTTCGTATGTGTACACGATTCCGGTCGCCAGGAACCTTCCTGAAGTCTTGGATCGTTTTCATACGATAGGTCCTCCGAAAATGAAGGCAACATCAACTTTTGAGCTATGGTCGTCGGCAAAAAAAATTTTTTTTTTTTTTTTTTATAAATAACTGGTTCATAGCATTTCATTGTATTAGCGAAACGGAGTTATGCTGAGTATCGAAGTATTCTTGGAAAGCACGGAAGGGCGCTTTTCTTGGGTGGGGGGTACCGTATATTTTTACTTCATTTTACAATAAAGGAAGTATTGGATTCACCCCAAAAATTCGAAATTGAGTTTTCAACAGATCTTCACGTTTTAGAGTCCCCTGAACCCAAAAAACATTTTTTTTATTGGTCTGTGTATCTGTCTGTCTGTGAACAGAATATCTCAAAAACGAAAAGAGGTATGGCGTTGAAACTTCATATATAAGTTTTGTGTACTATGTAGATGCGACAGCAAGCTTTTGGAGAAAATCGCATAACCGGAAGTAAATGTTTACTCTTGTGATTTTTCAGTTTTTTTCGATTTTTTCAAAAACGGCTCTAACGATTTTTTTCAAACTTCACATTTTTATTACATTTTTAATGTATATTGAAGTGAGATAAGTAACTTTCCAGTTCAATACTTCTAAAATGGGTTTCTTTTGTTTTTTTTTCTATTTTCTTTATTAACTCCTATTTTAAATAGAACACGCGGTATATTATAACATTTTTGAATTCAGCTTAAAATTCTAGAGAAAATTTGTCTGTTTACCTACGCTCTGTTTTGTACCGTTTTTGTAGAATTTGTAAGTTTTTATAAATGCTTAAAATTTTTTGGCTAATTATAAAATCACTGTAAAAGGAAGTTGTGTGCGTGTATCACACCAGATTTTTTTCTAATGGAAACCATAGTTGGCCATGACTATAAAAAATTCAATTTTTCAGCGATTCTAACGATATACCACTTGACATAGTTATTTTTAAAAATAAATAAATTATGTCCATTTAACTATGGTTTCTGTTAGAAAAAACACAAATTTGTGTCATAACTCAAAAATTATAGCTTAAATACAAAATTTGGTTCAACTGTGTTATTAAGCACATAATTGTCTACAACTTTTTTCTTCACACATTTTTTCTAAATCCAATAATAACAGAGCTATAGGCACCGAACGAAATTAGAAAAAAATCATTTTTGCGAAATATCTTGTTAGCCTTGCATTTTTTTCCAAAAAACAAAAGGCTCATTAAATTGAGCTCGTAAAACTGCAATTCTTTCCCCATTTAACCGTCTCTCTATCTCTAATACTTTCCGAGATCCCCATGCTAAACATTCAAAAAAACTCACCCTGTATATAATCCTCTACCACATTTTCTTAAATCTCTACCAATAAATAAATTTTAAAAACATCTCCATCAGATATCGTTAGGCCTCCAAAACAATTCAGGCTAATTACACAAAGAATATAATTGGTTTTAGCTGTAGCTACTTAAGTTCTTGTACAGTCTGCACTGGTGTCTTAGAAATAATATACAATAAATAATTAGGTTTAAGAAGTTAAGTGGAAGAGCAGAGATTTACATCTTCGGAAGTAAATCTTCTGAACTTCGCCTTATTGGCATAGTTAGTTTTTTTTATATATTTTAATTTTTATATATTTTCTTAATACGGTTTAAATTTCGTCACACTCAAAATTTTATTTATGACAGTGTAAATGTAAATATTTCTTTTGTTGTGTATTTTTTCATTATTTGATTTTCTTTTCTGTGCCAATAAAACACTATTAATATTATTATTAAACTTCTTTAATGGTCCGAAAATATAGATATCGCACGGTAAAAGTACTTGTACCTACAGTAACAATTTCTCAATTTTTTCTTTCACACATGTCATGTTAATCTTAGCTGATGCGATATACACCTAACTTGGTTCATTCGTTGTACCGTTTTCCATTTGTAAACTTTCTGACCAATTTTTACTTCCTTTTACAATAAATAAAGTATTGAATTCACCCCAAAAATTCGAAATTGAGTTTTCAACAGATCTTCACGTTTCAGAGTCCCCTGAACCCAAAAAACTTTTTTTTTTCATTGGTCTGTCTGTGCATCTGTGTGCCTGTGTGTGTGTCAGTGAACAGAATATCTCAAAAACGAAAAGAGGTATGGGGTTGAAACTTCATATATAAGTTTTGTGTAATATGTAGATGTGACAGCAAGCTTTTGAAGAAAATCGCATAACCGGAATTAGGCGTTTACTCTTGTGATTTTTCAGTTTTTTTCGATTTTTTCAAAAACGGCTCTAACGATTTTTTTCAAACTTCTCATTTTTATTAAATTTTTAATGTGTATTGATGTGAGATAGGTGATTTTCCAGTTGAATATTTCTAAAATGGGTTTCTTTTGTTTTTTTTTCTATTTTTTTTATTAACTCCTATTTTAAATAGAACACCCGGTATATTATTACATTTTTGAATTCAGCTTAATATTCTAGAAAAAATTTGCCTCTTTACCTAACGCTCTAGTTTGCACCGTTTTTGTAGAATCTGTAATTTTTTTAAATTTTTGACAAATGCTTAAAAATTTAAAATCAAATTTTTGTCCAATTATAAGATCACTGTAAAAGGAAGTTGTGTGCGTGTATCACACCAGATTTTTTCAGTTGTAACATTCGTTTCCATAAACAGCTTACATTCCCATACAAGTCTCCGACAAGTTTCTTAAACATGAAATACAATTTAAACGTTCACAATAATTTATCAGTGTGTTGCTTACAATCACTATTAACATTTTAAAAATTCAGAAGAATTATTTCTTTCCAAGACTAATTTGATAAGGGATGGGTTTTTGTTGAGCAAGCCTCATAATTACGTGAATTTATTGTAAATGTATAACATATGCCTTACTTTTCTTAGCTGCATTGTCACTCATAATCTACCTTCTTTATTGGCAGTTGGAGCTGTTTATAATATTTCTAATTACTTATTACGAATACATTTACACACAAAAAAATAACTTACCTTCATCCTCCGCAGAAGAAAGTATATCCTCATTAGAAGATATATCTAAATCTTCACTTGTTGCATCACTTTCAAGATAAAGCACTGTATCAAAATCATTATCGTCACCGCTCTTATTTAAAATGTCTTCAAGTTCAGCATCATATATACCAGAGAGAGCGCAATACTATTCTATTACATGAGCATCAATGCTAATGGTTGTACCAAACCCCCTTTGTTGCTTTTTATGCTTAAAATGCTCGACCTAACCTAGAAAAATCAACTGGCATTGCTAAATTTGACATTTGACACGTGAAACAAAACCAAGCTAGCTCGTACCAAATCGAAAACCGTGAGTCACTACATTGCCAGTATGGTAGAAGATTGTATTAGCCAATGTCTTAAATTTAAGAGATGATTGGCTCAAACATTGGCACTACACGTTTTTAATTTGTAATTCATATAAGCTGTTTCTTTGTTCGTCTTTAGTTTCAATTTTTAATCGTTGATAACGAAAGCAGATCATCTCTCGAAACATTCGATATTTAATATTTTTAATTTTGCAGAGTGGCGAAATACCCAAAAAAGAACATGAATGATATTCAGAAAGCATCAATTGTGATTCAGAAACAAAGAGACGACCTTTATGTAGAATTACTATGTGGGTAGATACATACATACTGGATGTGTGTTTACAACAAACTTAATATTTATTGTACTACTGATTTGTAGAAAAATTCACCACGTTTTACTATTAATTTAAACAAATCATCAGCAGCTTTGATCATACATTCTTTTGTATCAGTCTTGATGCAAACCATACCATCATGAGTTCAAACGTTCATTTTTTTTTTATTTTTCATGTGCATCTCTGTAGACCACAAGTCTGGATTTTGTCAGATTCTCCATGATGATTATACCTGTCGCCTTCAGCATCTGTTTCATGGTGAATACCTTATTGCAGACACGATAACTAATAAATTTCACAATAGCATGACGATCAGTTCCTTTATCTCCGCCTGTACGATGCAATCGATCAAACAGTTGACATCCAAAGCCAATTTTAGTTTTTGTTTGCACAATGCAACTGCAATTTCGTAGATATCTTCGTCTTTTTGATAAGGTATGCCAAAAATGCACAATTATGCTTGCTATTATTGTTGAAAATAGTCGACTTTTAGTGTTAAGTTTTTATTAGTTCTTTATTCTATCGAATGAAGATATCCACAATTTTACTAATACTATCAGCAATTGAAGTAAAAGAAATCACTGCAGAGCATTTTAGTAGATTGATCTGAAAGACCTGAATGTCTTGAGTTTGGGATCGAGTTACAACTTTTTTTCGAAATGTTTTCAAATTTGTATTATTCACACCTATGTTATTCACAAAAATGTAATAGCACTAACAGATCTATTGATGTTTAGCAAATTCGTCAGCAAGTCTAGGAAAATAACCATTGTGGTTATTTTCCTAGTTCATGAAAATTTTGCAGCGCGACGCCCAATACATCTTACTTATTTGCAGCCATGAACGTGATTATCAATAACGCTCTATGAATTACAGCAGTGTATCTAAACTTGTAAGACAGCATCGTTAGATATTGTCCAACACACTGTTGTTGGAGTTTGTCATTTACTTTTTAGATTTAAATTCGCTTCTGCATGTCTATTATTCTTCTGCAAACAATATGTTTTGTTAAACTACTCACCATCTTTACATTTTTCAACTACAAAATTAAATCTCATGGTTATAGACGGCATTTATATACTAGTTAGTTGATATCTTTCTGAAAATCTTGTAATAACTCATTCTCCAATTTTACAAACTAAATAAGTTAGGAAAATATATTAATTCCATAAAAACGTATATACATATATACATAAACTGAAGAGAATCTTGATAGGAAAACTTTTTTTTTACAGTAATACCTCTTCATTAAAAAATTATAATACTGCACATAGAAGTTACACACTAGAACATATTTTATATTTTAAATCTAAACCTAAATCGATTACATATTAAACAACATTTTTAAGTCCTGCAGTGACAATTTATTTTGTTGAATCCTGGCACCTGTCAATACTTCTTCTGCAAGATTTAGTTTCTTGTCTTGAAGGGCTTTGATTCTTTGCTCTATCGTATCAACTGCCATCAGTCTAAAAATATTATAATTGAGATATTTTCAAATTTTTAAATTAAATGAAAGATAATTGTGCCATAAACTAAAATGTAGATATGCATATTATAGAAACCACCAAAGATGAGCCCTGCGTCATCACACGCTGAATTTAGTAACGACAAACATGCGTGTACATTTGTTCACAAACTCCATGCGCACAACAGTGATAGCATTACAGTAAGCGTGTGTTATGATTAAAGTGCTTATTTGATTAAAGTAGTTTAAGTCACATACGCGCGTCGTCACTAAAACGTCAACTGTCAAATAATACTTGTGAAGCCTTGTTCGTTTTTTCGGAGTTTTATAACTACGTTTTCAGGTTATTATTTACGATTTGATACAAATTATGTCTATGAAAGGTAAAACGTTACATTTGCAATCTCAGCAGCTCTTATTAAATTTATTGGATTACTTCGAACGAGAGAAAGAAAATGGGGGTCATCTAATTCCATTGTCATATGTACAAGAGTTAAATACAACATAATTCACCTAATTATATTTCACATTCATCGTTTATTTGTAGAGGGCAGCGAAAACTCTAGGCATTAGTGTTTCTACTGTGAAAATAGTTAAGAGTTGTTCTAGTATGAATCCAGTTCTATGTAGCCCTGGCAAGAAAAGACCACGTAAAAAGTTAAAATCTACTGATTTACCAGATTCCTCAAAAATGGTTATAAGGGACACCATATACACGATGTATTCGGAAAAAAAGTACGTTACCATCAATTCCCTGATTACTGAAGTGAAAGAAAGTCATATTTTACTCAGTAACACCAGCTTAAATCGAGTTCTACATCATATCGGTTTTAAATTCAAGAAAGATGATAACCGTATAGCACTAACTGAAAAAGAAAATATTGCTATTATGCGGCTCCAGTTTTTAAAATGTTTCATGGAGAATCTAAATTCACCTCATCCACTGCAAGTAGTGTTTATGGACGAAACGTGGATTTATTCTAAAGGAAATCCTGGAAAGTCCTGGCAAGATTCAAATATTCGCAGTGTTAAAAAACCCGAAGGTTATGAAGGAAAACGTTTTATTGTGGGTAATGCTGGGTCTAAATTAGGGTTTGTCGAAAACGCATCCCTATTATTTGCAACAAAATCTTTAAAAGAAGACTATCATGGTAAGATGAATTCAGAAACCTTTAAAAATTGGCTCATCAACCATTTAATTAATAATTTGAATGAGCCTTCATTGATAATATTGGACAATGCTCCTTACCATTCTGTTTTAATAGAAAGAAATCCATCAACTTCCTGGAAGAAAGCCGATATCATAGAATGGTTAAATACAAATTCCATTAATCACGATCCAATTTCATTTAAAACTGAATTACTAATACTAGCCAAATCTCACAGAAAAAAAGCGCTATGAAGTAGATGAATTAATGAGAAGTTATGGTCTTGATGTTTTACGTCTACCACCATATCATTGTGAATTCAATGACATTGAATTAATATGGACACATGCAAAACAATATTACAATAATCACATCGGCAGGAATGGTTATGGTGATGATCGAGTTCTTGCAATGTGGAAGGAAGCATTAGAACAATGTACCAAAGATGTGTAGAGTAATTGTCACACTGAAGAAAAAATTAGGACTTGGTATGAGCGTGAAAGGATTTTAGATGTAACTGTTGATGAACTAATCATTCATGTTGGCAACGACTCAAGTGACTCTAGTTTAAGTGGTGATAGTGATTAAGAATTGTAATTATTAATATGTTTACATTATTTTATTTTAGTCGTTATCTAAATTCCTATGTTCAATGGAATTATTTTTGTGGAATGGCGTTGCGGAAGAAATACAGTTGTATATTTATTGGTTAGATTATTATATCATTTAAAATTGTGTATTGGTAAATGATTTAAGTTGTATATAACCTTAGTCATCATAAAGGCAAATAAACGCAAATAACTAAAACAGTATAATAAAAAATGGATTTTTACATTTCTTAGTCAAAACAAAAATAATGACCCTGACAGCTGTTTGTTTCTAAGGTCACTAAATTAGTTTGTTTCCCGGATAAAGCGCCACCTATTGGCTCCTGATTGCTTCAGAATACAACTGACGCTAATTTGACTAGCAAGTAAAATCTTACATCATACGGATAGCATTGATGACGCAGGGCTCATCTTTCGTGATTTCTATAATAACTTACTTGTAAATTTTGACAGGTTTTGTTTGTCCTACTCTGTATATGCGGTCCTGGGCTTGCATTTCTAATTGTGGATTCCAATGCAAATCCAATAGTAACAGACGATTAGCGCCAACCAAATTCAATCCCACTCCTCCAGCAGTCAGTGAGAGCAAAAGAACCTGGATTTATAACTTTAGTTACCAAAAAAGTGTTGGAAAACTATTTTTACGACTACTATTTAAAGTATGAAACTTACTTTAACATTATTTTGAGGATTATTAATATTGACAACAATATCCATACGCTTATTCACTGGAACACTACCGTCCAGTTGAAAGTAAGGTATTTTATCTTCTTTTAACTGAATTGTCAACAACTGTAGCAATTTGGTCCACTGGGATATTACAACAATTTTGTCACCCTCTGAAGTACTCTCTTTTATAATATTCATTACCGCTTTTATCTACATAAAAACATAATTTTAATAACGGGTATACAGAAAGTCTTTACGTCCTAGATGGCTATGAATTGTGAAGCGCATGTCTGTACAATTTTAGCCGTCATAATTTATTCTTGATTTGACTTCGGTAAAATTCAATTGAAACTAAAATTTTACAGTAAAATGTTTACTAAGGTACAAAAAACATTTATAGTGAAGTCTTACTTTTGCAGTGGTCAACGGAATGAAAACAGTTACTGGAATTATTTCATCAATGCTTGTAAACAAGAATTGCGACAAAAATATTCAAATATCATGGTAAATAATAGCAACTTTTCCACTTAAGTTTTGAAAATAGTAGCGTGTTTTGAAGAAACAGTAAATCACAGACCAAGAATAGGAAGACCTCGTCGTAGAACTGAAAATGTTATCGAACATACAAGAAATATGGTCCAGGGAGATCCGACAATTTCAGTACGAAGCATGGTTCCATCTAACTGGCTATATCAATTCTCAAAATATGTGCATTTGGAGCACTGATAAACCACATTACTTCCGTGAAACCGGTTTATATTCTTTAAAAATTGGAGCTTGGATAGCTCTATCCAGAAGGAGAATCGTTCGTCCAATCCTCTTTGGTGGAAATCTAAATGGAGAAAACTATCGCAATAATGTTCTTGAACCGTTTATAAACCAACTCCACGACAATGAAATTCAAAATGGCTATTTCCAACAAGATTCTGCTAGACCACATGTTGTACAAGCTACTCTGGAATATTTGCGAGAATTTTACGATGATAGATTAATTAGTAAAGATCGACTTCCTCCAAGATCGTGTGATTTGACACCTTTAGACTATTTTGGGTTTCCATACCTAAAAATTCAATTTTCAAAACTCTCGTGCACACCATAGACGACTTATGAGACAACAATACCGGACAATGTCAACTAATTGATGAAAATATACTGATACATGTTTTCGAAAACATGAAACTCTGGATCAATTTATGTTTAAATGTTGCAGGCCAACATTTTCAATATCTATAGTAATAACTTTAATAAAAGACTGTGTCCTTCTATGTTTAATATCCTTAGTTATAATCGTGTATTAGTATTTTTTCCACGACCGGGAGTAGAAGTCGGTTTCTATAGCATCAAAATTGTGACAGAAGTAAAACATTTACTCCCTCGAGACTAAATAAGACAAAAATTTCCTTAGGGAGTTTTCATTATGACTGACAGAACAATTATGTCAAATTCGAGGTTATCAGGTTAGGTTTTGCGTCAGTTTTGACACAAAATGACGCAAAAACCTAACCTGCTAACCTCGAATTTGACGTAATTGTGAGCTCTTGTCATGACTTACACAGTGCCACCAACTTTAAAATTTACCATATGTTACTAATTTTAAAATAATTGTAACTAAAATGTCAATAAATAACGTTAAAAAAAACGGGTTTTCATTTGAAATCTTCCTGCAAAGTGAAAAAAATAGTATATGCAACTCGGAGAGAATGCTTGAGCTTCGTCCTCGAGTCAAAAATTGTACCTCAGCAAAATAACGCATTTCTCTCCCTCATTGCATAATTTACTATTATTGATTTATCACTACATTAACACATTTTAAATAATGAAAATCTTTTTGAAAGGTGTCGCTTTGAATGACGTTTTATTTAAGGTTAGGTGGTATAAAGACGGACACAATTACACAATTTATAATCCATAGCCGCTCAGGACATAAAGACTTTTTGTACACCTGTTACTTTACAATATTATTGTAGATATATTGACTTAATAATTTTTATCTTCACCGGTGTTGTTATAGACTATTAACCAAATTAATTTTAGTATCGTTAAGAGCTGCATTACCGCACTGAGTGAGGTAACATCCATTACCATGTATAGATATTACCGCACTCTTTTTATATAAAAAATACATTTAACCAGAATTTATTGATGAAGATAAAATATTGAACAATACACGTTTGCTTATGGCACATAACAAAATTCGTTTTGGTTGAGTTTTGTTAAGATGCTCATAATCAAACTTGTATCATTAACATCTATAACTAATATATACATTTCTTACCTTACTGCTTCTTCGATTTTCAGCAAATATAGGATTTGCAGGATTCAGTAAGTTCCTAGAAGCTTCGGCGAGACCCACTTCAGCTTCAGAACTCAATCCCTGAGCTACATCATTTGAATCTCCATCATCGAGGTTTAATCTGTTCAGTTGTTCTAAGAGGTTAATTTCGTCAGACTCTTCTGCATCACTATCCATTAAATTTTCATCTTTTTGTAACATCTATAGAAGCAATTATAGCTCAATAATGAGCAATGACAAAAGAGTCGCTCATTCTCATGATCTCAAAGAGGTAATACAAAAAGACCAATTACTTACACTAGTGATGAGGGAGGGATGGCAGCAAATCTGTCTCAACCTCAAAAGTAAAACTAGAATTTCATGCTGTTTAACTTTCTGTACTTTATTCACTTTAAGAAGTCGCTGATGCATCTTATAGTATTCCCCGTTAGGATCATCTAAAATATTAGCTTAAACAGTTTTTGCTTTAAACACACTTTATTCATTTATACACTAATCCATTCACCATTATTCCTCCTAGCAGCATTTTTATGCACAATTAACATTATCCAATAAGTTTTTAATACTAAACGACGCGGAAAATTATTCTCTTTAATTTAGTACCACTACCATATTTTTCCATAAAAATGGTGAGCAGGAATATGCATAATCGTGATAATCCATGTATATTGCCTATGTTCGGAGGTATGACCAACCACCCGGTATAAGAACTTATCACTTACATTTTTGTCTTTTTTTATCAAATTTTCCGCACTTTGACATTAAAATTGCAACAATATTAAAAATCACTTGTCAAAATTGTCATAGTTCTTTCATGTCACAATTTGACTTCTATCACAATTCATGCATGCAACCTAATAAAAACATATAACAGCCTACTAGGAGAACAAAACATCGTGAGTGGATTATAGCTACTTCTCACAGCCAAAGTTTTTTAAAACACAATCAACATTAAATACACACACCATATATCCATAAAATCTTACCGATTGCACGCTGTGTGGGTAAACTGTCGCTATTCTGTTCAGCTCTTTGATGTAAAAACTGTGCAAAAAGGGTCCTCGAAAAAATCAAAACTTTCTGATAAATACTAGTCTCTTGCTTATCTAATGCAATCTCTATGAGAGTCCACATCTTCTCTGGTAAACAATTAAGCATTTTTTTTTCTGCCAATTGCTGTTTCGTACGTCGTAGAATAAGGGATGACATAACTGTATGTAATCGATCCTGACCACCAGCAGCTTTGTTTGCAACCCACCGTTTCCATACCTTGCAATAACAATGTTAAAAATAGTTAAAAGGGAAGATTTGAAAACAGAAATATAGACTTAAGACTACAAATTAGTCAATGTCACAAATATGTGACTTATACATGTCCTCAGTCATGCTACTTGCAATTCAAAATTTTGCAAAGACGGTGATTTTAGAATATCCTCTACCACTGTTTGTGTACTTTATGGTTTATACAAATATTGACTTTTGAAACAACAACTTTCGAATTCCAGTATTTCCAAAACAACCGGTTAAACCGATTTACAAATTTTGTCAAAAAAAAAAAACAATATAATTAAAACAATACCAAAATATTTATACTTGTTTTTTAAATTTTCAGTGTAATTAATATTTATGGAGTTACAAAAATAGAACAAAAATCTGTATAAAATATAAATTATAATTTTTAATTTCATCTAGTATTTTTCTTCAGAAAATGTGATTTGAAAAAAACATAAAATGTTCACTGAACCATTACTTAATTTAGTTATTATTCTGTATACAAAAGTGCCTACAATAGAAAATACTCTCTTAGTTGGTACTGAACTTGGTTGTACAATTTCCAGGGCATCAAATAATAAATCTAAATTAATCACTTTTATTGCTTGTCGCAAATAGTGAAAATTCAGTCTTCAGTGTCTTCGAATTTGATATTATTTCTTGAGTTTACTCAAGAAATCTATTAATTGATTTTTCGATTAATTCTTTTAGAGAATTAATAACTTGTCTGGATCCGATATATTGATCATCGGAATCTGTCCCATACAAGGAATTGGATATACGTGAAACATTTGTCTCTAGTTTTACTACAATAAGCTTCTACCTGTGGTAATTCCAAGTCAAAATGTTAACGTTTTTACTTAAATAAATAATTTTTACATATTAATTCTACTATACTGTGCGAGTGTAAAGTCTAGAACTATCAAAATAGAACTTTTAACAAATGTTTTTGAAAGAAATCTTCGAACTGGTCAATTTTTACATTAAATAAGAAATTTTACTGTAATTGTCACTTTTAGATTGTCTTTTGTTTTTAAGTTATGAGTTATGACGTTCGCGATAATTTTTTTTAAATGGAAACCCTAAATTTTTACGATGAATTTGGACAGATCATGAAATTCCACCAAATATGCTAAAAAAAGTATGATACTGCATTTTGAAATTTTTGAGAAAATCGTTCGGTTACCAGTTACCACTTCCCCTCAATACTAAAATTTCAACTCGTTCTTTTTCATTCAAATATCACACCATTATTTATTTAATTAAGAGCACACAACCAAAACAGATTAACAAACTATGAAGAACTGTCATAATTTTAGGGCTAACTCATTGTTTCATGGCTACTTGATTTTTATTCGATTTTTGTTTTAATACTTTAAAAGCGATTTTCTCGAAAATTTCAAAATGCAGTATCATACTTTTTTAGCGTATTTGGTCTTAGAATTTCATGATCTGTCCAAATTCATCGTAAAAATTTATGGTTTCCATTTAAAAAAATTATCGCGAACGTCATAACTTAAAAACAAAAGACAATCTAAAAGTGACAATTACAGTAAAATATGCCTTATTTAAAATAAAAATTGAGGTGTTTCAGGATATCTTTCAAAAACATTTGATAGAAGTTCTATTTAGATCGTTCCAGACTTTACACTCGCACTGTATAAATCAGATTTTTTAATTTAAAAACCGGTTATAAAATTTTACAAATTTACCAACAAAAAAAAACTGACAGACCCTAGTGCCGCCAATCAAATCAGATAATGAAAAACAATGCAGGTTCATATTACGATGTTACAGGTTTCAGAAAGCTTTTGACGTTATAAGACACGCATCATTTTCAACCGTAAAAAAAAATACCTGCACAAAACAGTTATATCCCGGACTTACATATCTACTAAAGGGCATTTAAATGCATTGTTTCAATTTACAAACCAACTCCTGAACCTAACATGCAGAAA